>MU224930.1:217496-263761 GCA_018584345.1 Thuja plicata
ATGTCCAATCCAGAAAACATAATAAGGTCCATAATGTTCATCATAAAACATCATATGTCCATGCATCTATAATAATAAAATCCATGACATAAAGCATAAGGTCCATAATATCTAATAATGCATCAAAAGTAAAGTATCATATGCTGAGTCTATCATAAGAAAGAACTAGAAAACTATGATGGGGTCCGGGATGGGCCTCACACTTAGAATTTAATTATTTGATTTCATGATTATTTGATCTTTTAATTTGATTTGATTTTTGTCCATTTGATTTGATCCATTTGTTTTTCATTGAGATGAGATTTTAAGGCATTTGGCTGAGATTTATAGTTTTAAATGTTTGAGATACACCTGGTCAATTTTAGGTGTCTACAGGAGCTTTGACCAATAATATTAGTTGATATAAAAATATTTGGATTACTTTTCTCAAGAAATATCTAGGGATTGGTGGCGTTATAAATAACATAATGGTTACCAAGTTTTGTTAAATCAACCTATAGGAATTGAGCAACGATAAAAACACGAAGCAATTATGTACGTGTGACAATTTATTACTCTTTTTTATGAACTATAATAAATTGTTGCTTGTTTAGAAGGTGATTGCATAATGATTAGAATGAGTGTATCTAGTGTCTAAAAATATACTAGCACATAGCATTAAATTGTGCCAAATATTTATTTAGTTTGCTCAAGGTTGGAAAATAAATGGGAAGTTGACCAATTTTTATTTTTTTATTTTTTTGAAATGGAAGGTATTAGGTCACAACTATAGGGCTATCTTATGACCACAAGCATGTCCTAAAATAGACTAACAACTGCATTCAGGTGGAAAATAAATTTAAAAAAAATGTAAATGCATAAATTATAAGTGTACCAAATGAATATTTAAGAAAAGTGTATAATAGTATAAATAGATAGAATATGACTAAATTTATACAAATATTAATATATATAAATAAACAAAATTAAGAAAATGAATCAACTTCACATTACGTTTTTCCATTTATCACCATACACAAAGTGAATATACAAATTTTCACTATGCATATATGAAATAAGATCAATAAGCTTCTATGCACAAGTTATTGAAATTGTGGTCACATAATTCATCATCACACTACATCTAGAAGCTTCCCCTTATAATTTTGTTATATGGGATTTTACGTTTTCCTATTAGTGTTAAATTATTTTATTTTTCCTCACTCCTATTTCAATTATTTGAGTTGTTTCCTTTTCAATCACGAATTAACAATACTTTAGGGCCCATTTGGTGCATGGAATTAACTTATCTAGAATAGGCCTATTCCAAAATAAGGACCTATTCTCAAATTAATTAATCCTAAAAATGAAAGCTGGAATAAGCTATTTTGCGTTTGGATCCCATATTGTAGAATTGGAATAAGGATTATTTTTCATTTTTTAAATTAATTTGAATAATATGTATTTTTAACTTGTGTACACGTATACACACATATACACACATATATATACATGTGTGTGTATATACACACACATATATATACATGTGTGTGTATATACACACATGTATATACACATGTGTGTGTATATACATACATGTATATACACACATGTGTGTATATATACACACATGTATATATACACATGTGTATATACACACATGCATGTATATATACACATGTGTATATACAAATGTGTGTATATATACACACACATATATACACATGTGTATATATACCCACATTAAAAAATAAAGATTAAAAATAAAAAATTTAAAAAAAATTTTAATAAAAAAAATCAATAAAAATAAATAAATTTGAATCCATAAATAGCTTATTCTTGAATAAGAAATGAATTCCAACTTTTTTTAAGAATTAACTAATGCAAGCATTGGCCCCAAAATGGGGATTAGTTTTCTAATTCGAGAATTCAAAAAATACCACAAATAGAGAATTAAATTATTCTAGCATTAACTAATGCTTATTCTAGGTTAATGCTTGGCACCAAACGGGCCCTTAATGTCTCATCTCTATCTCTTTTTGGTAAAGAATGACTCTCAACTTAAAATGACACATTTTTTTAAATATATATTTATGATAATTTAGCAGATAGTTGTTACCCTTTATATTTAATATTTACGGATCTTATGTAACATTTTGTTCTTTTGCATTTGTCGGTGATTAGAAGCCACCTCTACAATGTCTTTGGAAGCTTAACAAAATAATTGCCTTAATTTTCCTACGAATTATGACTTTAAAAAATTATATTCCCCATAAGAAAGAAAAACGTGGAAAGTGACCTCCTACATATATTCAATTTAATGAAAAATATTTTGTCATACACACAATCAACTTTATGTAGGGTTAATTTGGGTTAATTGATGTAATTAATTTAATAAAATTAGTTTAGTTTAATTATTAATAATGAGATTGAAATCAAATAATTGTATTTGTTACTTTTTATGAAGGTTTTATATTTACAAAGTTGTTTTACCTATTTGATATGGGAGTGTTGCACCTCTTTGACTAAGAGCAAATGACTAAGGGGTATCTATTTCATCAAATTTGCCCGAAGCATGATGCTGACCTCATCCATTATTTCGATGTTGAAGCCTTGCACTTATCAAGACTTGGTCCGTAGTGGGCTTATTAAGAACCTTTCAAATTTAATAGTAGACCATGGACCCATAGACGTATTTGTTATTTTACGAAAAGTAACTATAAGAAATAATGTTATTTGTTAAGTAAAGGAAGTTTTTGATAGATATTTTTTAAAAATTTAAATGATTTTATTTATTTTGGATTATGTGGTCTCCTTGTTAGTAAATTCTTTTGTATTTTGTGTTTAATCCATGTTCTATCAAAAATTATGTCTGTAGGTTTAGATTTTTTGCAATTAAGGATTTGACTTCATCATTCAAACTTAACTCTATGCTTGCAATCTACACTTTTACTTTTGTTAAGAGAATGTGTGTTGTAAACCTTGTGTAATATTATAATGCAATTTCATATTATTTGTGTTGCACTTATAAAGCTTGACATTTTATAAGTTTTCATAGAGACTCTAAAGATGTATTTTATTGTTTATATTATTGAATACTACATGAGTGATAGATGATTTTGGAGGTTGTTTTGTAACCTCTTGAAATTTTTCTCAAGGTTTATATTGTGTAACCTTTGATGGTATATTGTCTATTCTTTAACATTTAAATATTAAATATTTGTTTGTATCGATTTATATGTTTGAATTATGTTGAAATTAATTGGCATAATTAGCAACAAATTTTCTAACATTTAGTATTAGAGTCATATTTGTGGTTGATATAAGTCTTGTATGAGTACATTTGGTGCATCATTGAATCCAAGACATCATGAGAACAAATGAAGTCATGGAAAGGTATGAAAATTTTATGCAACTTATATTTTTATAGAATTCGGGTTTTGGGGTTGTAGATTTGTATTTTTTTTTGCATATCCACATTTACAAATGTAAGTTGGAAAAAATATTTTCTTGAGTTATTCATTATGAGGGATTTGGATGGGAAGTAAAAATTCATAGATGACCCCTAGAGAAAAAAATGACCTTGCTATTAGATTTGGGAGGCTTGAAAAAGAAAAATAGAAATAAAAATCAGCCTATTTTGGGCAGTTAAAAATGTTTTTTTTTTTCCCTCCTTTCCTCGTCATATATTTATATCACTCTATGCTACCATAAGGTATGTCTATTGGTATGTTTCTCACCCCAATTAGATAGTAGTGGTCTCTAACTGGTAGGTTTCCAAGCTAGTAAGGCTTAGGCCCCTGATCATGGGGTGTCCATGGATCTAGTCGGGCTTCATAGGGATAAAACAAATATTTTTAAATTTCTTCCTTATTAAAAATTTAACCCATTTTAAAAATTATTTTATGTCTACCACCATAACACCACCTACACTCAGGTTAGATGCTACCAACATGTCACCAGTATTAGTAGTCCATCAATTGGGCTACCCATGGACTACCTTCCAACCTCCCATATAGTAAAATAGGGAAGATTTCTTTTTCAAAAGCTATAAATTCATCCTATTGTATCAATGTTTTGACTTCTTATAGTCATTAGAAGATGGTTTTTAGCACTATATAATATGGTGTTAGTGGTTTTTCCATATTTTTCTATTTTGATATAATAATGGTTGCTAGAAGTCAAATATTCTTATTCAAAATCAGAGAGGTCATACCTTGTGCATGTATAGAGTTACATTTGGACTTCTTAATATAAAAAAAAAAAAGATACTTCAACTCGGCACATAGTGGATAAGGTTTGGATGTGTTTTGATATGATTTATTGTCTTTGATATGATTTTTCTTCTTTTATTTTAATCTAATATGTTTATGGGTTCTTGTTGACTATGATACTTTATTAGCTTATGAAAAATTAAATTTTGGTTATTTGATTTTTGATTCAATGTATGCTCACATGTACATCTATAATTATGTTCATTTAATATGGTTACCAAAATATTTTTGAGTTTGTATGTTTTGATGTGTAATATGCAAAAAATGACCCTGGACTAGCATGCAGATTAACCTCAAATCAATTCCTTCTCCCATATAACATTAGAGGTGTGAGAGGGCTTGATTTTTTAAACACACCAAAAGAATGAGAGGCGGTAAATCAGTCTTGACTAGATACTTAATATTTTTCAATCACAAACTCTTATTAATTTACTTTAACAAACTTAACATTAAAGAAAGATAAAGAAATGAAAAACATACACATGAACACAATATTTCTACATGGGAAACCCAATGTGGGAACATGAATGGTGAGAAAAAACTCATTATATGAACAATTGAATATAATTATTTTGGACTCAAGGCCAAGGTATCTCACTTCTCCTAATTTGACTTGCACGCTAAGGTGCACAACCTTAGGGCAAGATGCAAGTGAAAATTTAAAAAAATGAATTATAGCCTAAAGAACAATACTTGATGAAAAGATCTAGATTTACCTAATCTTTGAAAAGGACTCACTATCTTCTCTAGCAGGCATATGAATGGTATGAATTGAATGGAATAGATCTTCAAAACATGAAACTATCCTTGAACCACTGTGTTGAGTGACCAAGTCCATTACTAACACATCAAACTGCACATACAATGCCTCAAAACCCTATCATACCAAAATATATGATCATGAAGGTGCATTATAAACTAATATTTTCACTTCTTCTTGGGTAAGTGTGCCAAGATGGTGAACATAAAAGTGATCACTCACCTAAAAAAATCTAAAATCATAGGTAACACATTTGGGTTATTTAAAATTTTAAATAACCCAATCATGTTATGGCTTGGAAAATGTGAGCCTTAACACATATGGGTTTTTTTTTATTAAGTTGCAATCATGTTAAACTTTATAAATTTGTGATTATAATTTTTCTAATTATATATATTTTTTTAAAATGACTAGTTGAGTCATTCTGCCCATAGTTAACAACAAAAAAACAAAAATTTCCAATGAAAAGAAAGAAAAACTCATTTGTCTTTCACCTACTATCAACAAAATAGCCCTGTCATGATGTCGAAAAGATATTTATTCATTTTTTAATGTATTTTAATTTTTTTTATTATATTTTGAATATTTTATTATTGTTTTTCATTTATTTTTTCTTCTTTTTCAAAATGGATATCAGGTCCTCCTACCCTTGGGCTTGAACAAAATTTACTTCCTAATGAACCTAATGAAGTACCTTAGATGGTAAAACCTCCAAGTCCTATGAGAAACCCCCACCAAACTCACAAAATGATGTATTAGGTCAATTAGCATAAAAAATGACCACTATTTCTAACCTAGTTGCTACACTAAGGACCTCATAAAAAAACCATCATACATCCCTTTCTATAGCCATGGAAATAGAGGTGACAAGTGTTGACACAATCACCAAATAAATAACTCATTAGCAATATTATAGAGATTCATGTCATGAATATTATTCACATGGCTTTTCATACGATGAAAATAAATCCAAAGAAATAGGAAAAACAAAACATATGTGATCTCTTCACTAATCCCAAAACCAATGTTCCTATTTCTCGTAATTAAAAGAGTTTTCCTATACATTGGTGTACTCAAGAGGGAATCAAGAAATTTTTAGGATAGGTGGTGGATGGTCTTTGACCAACCACCTTCTAATAATTATGAGGTGCCTTAATATTTTTTGAGAAAATAATATTGTGACTTTATCATCCATCAAACTCCCAAATAATTTGATTTGAGGGAGTTTAAAGGTAGAGGTTGAGGATTTTCATAGGATGGACAATGATTTCAATGGGCACAAAACCACACAAATTGGTAGATCTAGTATTGAAAAGTGTTCCTCATATCATGGTTCTAATTGACCTAAAGGATTCTATGGAGGTATAAATTCTTAAAGAGATTTCCCCTCTGACTAATACTATCATTAAACATGGTGCATAGTTATCATATGAAAAAACACATGTTCATTCAATAAAATTCACATTTCATTCTTGCACACATGAAGAAATAGACAACATAATGGTATCTAAAAACCACATTTCAAATCAAAATCATGCAAAAACTAAAATGAGCATTGAATTGAATCAAAGAAGTGGAGAACATGAATGAATCTATCCCAAAAACCATTTGCAACATACATAGAGAAATTAAACTGAAAAATAAGAGATATTAATATTCCTACCTCAATTTGGAGAAAAACACCTATAAACCATTTCTATAATGGTCAGATCATGAATAGAATCCCCATCCATTTATATCTGAGGCTTATGCACCTGCTCACCATTCATGGGTAATCCAACTTTGTTGGCACCCTAAGACAAATGGCACCATCACACATCTCCAAAGAAGATTCACCAAGAGGTCTCCAAAAACACCCTTCATCCTGACATGTGTCATTCACAATCTCTTCTAAGAAAAGAGGCACACTCTCCCATGAATCTTCATTGTATGGCCATCCAAGGAAATAAATCTCAAGAAATATTTCTAGTTTCAAAAAATGCTGACTCCCTGGGAGGAAGAAACTACTATCAACCTTATTTATGTAAAGTTCAATGGAAAAATAAGGCCTCTTTAAGACCTCATGTTCATCATATTAAGGAGGATATACATATTTTATTTTTTGTATTGACAAGCATTGAGCTAACTCACCAGTGTAATTTTTCAATACAAAGATCATTCATTCACTTCTTTTTCTTGTATGCATACTATAGTCTCTATGATCTTTGGTTTGGCTTTTGGCCTTTTCATGTTTACTCTTCATAAGGTTTTGTTACTGCGCCTCTATCACTTTTCTCTACTTATTAAGGTGGGTGTACTGTACTAATTGTTTTCACGCCTGACCTTGGCTGCATACATTGGCCTCTATATCCTTTGATTCTCTGAGAATGTAATGCTTCATGTGGGTTTTTTTCTTTTCCATTCTTCTTTCGCATGAATGTTGGATTTTTCCCTTTATGGTGTGTGTACTTGAGTAGCTCAGGTTAATCAGGCGTGTGTTTCCACATTCAACCTTTAGAAGGAGTGGCTCTATTCTAAAAAAATCCACTACCCACATTGTGTCTCTCATTCGTGATGGTTTCACACTTATAGGTTTCCCCTTCTCCTCTCCCAGACCCTTGCACATGCATTGTGTCCACTCTCGAGGGAGCGTTTCTTGGAGCCAAAGGTTCTAATTTTTTTTCCTGAGGTTTCTCTATGAGCTGGAAAATTATTGAGAAAACCTTGGTGTATCACCTTGTAGTGTAGATTTTCCCTTTTCTATTCCTTCTCCCTTTTCTTAGCTTAATGAATGAAGAGCCGACTTCCATAATCCTAGAGGTTTTTCTACATAGCGCATCAAGTCCTCCATATACAAAACCTTCTAATTTCTCTTATTTAGGCATGAGCCTCTTAGAGATCAACAATTTTTATGGAACACTCAGTGGGACAAAAGTTCCATATCGCCAAGAGTAAGTGCTCTTTTCAGCGAATTAGCTTTCAAAGAAGCTCTTACAAAACCACTCTGTGTTGTGGAATAACAAGGTTATGCCTAAATTATAGGCCATGTTCTGAGTAAATGGCCCAAGATGACTAACATCATTCCATTGTGAAATATTTTAGCTGGAGAGAAGAGGACCTCCACAACCATCAATGTTCTTTGGTATTTATGGGGGCAGTATGCAAGATATCATGTGTGACTTCCAACATGCAATAAGGGAGATGGAAGTGGAAATATATTAGTGTGGTCTTCCATACCTAGGTCTTGATGACAAAAAATCAATGTGTTTGTAGCTAGAAGGGGGCTCGCCATTTTTCCCAAGGATACGATATCCAATATTTTTTAAGAAGAGATCTGGATGCCCTATCTTGAGGATCTATGGGTTCCTTTGGATATTCTCCTTGAAATTATCTCTTTGTACAAGGGTGACCCATTCATTTAGCGAAAGAATCCTGAAAAGAGGAGTGACCTATCATTGATAAACACATCCCTCCACCCCTATTTGTAAGAACATAAGTCAAGGATAAAGAGGGGTCTGGTGAAGCTTCACCAACAGTTATGAAGGATATGTGGGCTAACAATGATGCCCAATTTTGGGACAAACTAGAGATTTTATGTGCATAGTTGGAGGAGGAGTTGCTTCCAAATAAGAGACTAGAGGAGGATGCTTCAAGAGTTTCAGTTTTGAATCCTCACAACACGGAGCATGAAGCCTCAGTTATAGGCCCCATCCAAGAATTTCTACTGATGACATGTTGATGTCCCATCAGGAATGCAACATAACCCATTGATCACTAGATCACCTTGTTGTGTTCACATTAGGATCCAAGGCTAGTATACAATGAGTCATTTTTCTTTTGAAGATCTACGGAATAGCCCCACCATGTATATTTATGTTATTTTTCCAAGAGAAATAAAAATGAGTAAGCCTAATTTTTTCTCTTCCCCATATCTAACCTTTAAGGGGCATACCAAAAAAAAATAATTAGGGAAATGGGGAAGATATTTTTGAAACCCAATTAATGGGTCACTCTAATGTTTCTAGGTAGTTGGTTAGATTAGAGTAGGTAGGATCTTTACTTTCCTTAAAGCGCTACTGTGCAGAGCCTCTCCTTTCAAGAATCCTCATGTATAGCTTTTGCACATTCTCATGCCTACAAGGTGACAAATGCAAGAGTCAACAAAGGTCAACATCATCGTGTGGCCTAATGCATAATATTCTAATGACCTTAGTCTAGTGACATATGTATGCAATAGCCTCACTACCTTACTAAGAGAAAAAATGCAAATGCTTGGAGTAGTCACATTGGTACATTCCTATAGGGTCAGATATCTTTTAAACAATGCTAGTTCTATAAATAGCAGAGTTTCATCATTGGAAATTTTTATTCAGGAGAAAAATATTTTCTTTATGAGCGAAAAATAATTTATGTTCACCAAAGTGTTCACGTAGAGAAATTAAATTAGAAAATAAAAGACACAAAAATCATAAAATAGTTACACACAATATATAGATATTTATATATTTGTATAAAATGATGTACATTCTTTTACATGTCAAATTTTTCTATCAAAAAGGAAAAAGGGTTTTGTTTTTTTCTTTCATATGGAGTTGGCTTCATTACTAATGATTTGTTTGCAAGTGGTGACTACGGATGGTCATCCCTCGAGTCTTCTTCTTCCTTAGTTGAGTTGGGATTGTCTCTCTTTTCATCCCAATCTTATTTGAAGATCAACCTGCCCTAGAATTCATCCAACCATCCCATGTCAATCAAGTCATAGTTAGCCAACCACTTTAGATAATTAGCTCCACATTTGGCCTGCTCCTTGTGCTCAATAATCCTCACAATCTAGAAATTTTCCACAAAAGGCCACCATGGAACCACCTCATCTGGGTCCACATAAGCCCTTAGGTCAGTAACCAACAACAAACTAATCCTAGGCTGAGAAACCCACAGTACTTCCTCAAGCCATTTATAGTAGGTCTCCCCAAATAAAATTTCGGCCAGATGTTTAATCACGGAATGGACCTCCCCTAGATCCATCAGGAAACCAAAAAAATGAAACACAATGTTGGTGTTTACCCAGTATCTATCTTCACTAATAAGAAAGTCATCCCCTAGGACACATTTTACAACCACCATGATGAATTTATCATCTAAATCCATCAATCTTTTGAGTATCAGTGACATGGCCCAGAAAAACCTTTCGAGACTTAGTACTAGTAAGCCTTATAGGGGTATCTATACCTAATCTAGCTAATAAATGCTAATAGTATCACCCAATGCTTATAATTGGAATGATTTTTTGAGGGTGATGGTCTTTTATTTATAGCCAAGAGGAGATTGTGCTTGGTAGGTCTGCATTTATTGAAGGTGCCTAATTACCCCAAAGAATGACTATCATCGTACCTCAACATCACTAAAAAAGTTGTCATTCCTTGTGCAAGAAACCACCTCACATGCTCGAGTAGCTCATCGACATTAGAAACATGTAGGTCTATACATTTGATTTGTTAAAGGATCTAATACATCTATTTCACATTTTATTGTATAAGATTTTGATGAGATGTTAATCCAAAACCTAAGATAGTGTGATTATGTATCTTTTCAAGGATAGTTGACATCATTATTTACTTAATTTTTCATTTAATAAAATTCTATGGGAAGTTTTGAGGTGAAAAACTCTCAATGCATTAAGTGAAAAATATTACAACAATTCCTGCTACCACCCTAGCTTCCAACCTGGCAGTCATGTCATAATTATTCTCAAAGAAAGAACATAGAAATAGATAAATAATAGAAGAAAAGAAAGAGAAAAGGAAACAAAACTGACTCTAACCCTAAGTGATGTAAATACCTCTACTGGGGCTATAGACACCTGACTGACATTAGAGATATGTTGATGTAAGACATGATGATAGCCTTGTCGAGGCTATGGACATATGAATGGTAGTAAGGCAATATCTGATCAGCTATGGAAATATCCTAGCCTAACTACTTAGCTTAATCGGGTAGGGTTCCCAATCTCGACATCTCTTGAACAAAGAGTAAATTCAAAGCACACCACCCACTAAAAGAATTGGTGACTCAGATCTGAGCTTGATAGATTACATTGGCTCAGTATCTTATAAAATCTCTAATTAGCTTAAGGTTTAGATTTATAAATCTTACTCATTAAAATTTTGAATTTATTATATTTTCTCATTTGATAAATTAGGTAGACACCTTTATAGTGGATATAAGTGACGGTTGCCACTGATTGGTTTGGTTTTTGTATGGGACTGATGGTTTTTTTTATAGGAACATCTCTTAGGTCTTCTGCATCCCCTCCATGGACCCTTCCACATGCACAATGTCACCTCCATATGTTAGAAGGTTTTCTTTCCCTTTTTGCACCAAGGCATTGTGATAAGATTTTACTTACAATGAACCTTCTCTTTGGAAAAATTGAGGTTTATGTTTCTTTGATGTGCTACTCCAACAAGGCCACACGAATTTTCAATCCAAGACTCTAGCCCAATAGAAAATGTGTCAATCGAACAAGAGATAGTTGGGATTCAATCAAGTAGGCATAGTTGCCCCAAAAGTTTCCAGACTGTAGACCATTTATACAATGGTCAAATTATGAGAAGATTCCCCATCCTAGCACATCTAAGGCTTATTCCTCTACTCACCATTCATGGGTAAGCCAACTTTTCCAGCTCCCAAAGACATGTGGTACCACCACACATCTCTAAAGAAGCTTCACCAAGTAGTCTTTGAAAACACCCACCATACTTAAAAAAATCATTCACAATCTCTTCCAATAAAAGGGACCATCTCCCCTATGCATCATCTTTGCATGGTCACATCCAAGGAAATAAATCCTGGGAAATATTTCTATTTTGAGAAAATTTAGAGTTTCCAGGAGTAAGAAATTGCTATCAACCCTATTTATGTAAAGGTCAACTGACATTTGCGACCGATCTTTGGTTCCTGTCATTGATCTGTTTGTGAAAATAGTACAAATGCCACTTTTTTAAGATCTTGTTTGATCTCAAAGGGTGTGATTTGTTCCAAATAGGGGGAAAAGAGGCCTATTTAAGCCCTTGTGTTTGTCATATTAAGGAGGATGCACATATTTAATTTTGTGTATCTATGTGCATTGAGATATCTCACCAGTGTAATTTTTGTAATACAAAGGAGTCTTATCTCATTTACTTCCTATTATTTTATGCATAATATAGTCTCTATGATCTGTGGTTTGGATTTCAACCTTTGCATCTTTACTCTTAATAAGGTTTTGAGACTATGCCTTTTTTGCCTTTCTACTTATTAAGGTGGGTGTACTATGCTAATTTGTTTCATGCTTGCCCCTAGCCCCACACATCAACCTTTACATCCTTTGTTTCTATAGGAATTTAATGGTTCATGTGGTTTTTCTTCTCCTCTACTCTTCCTTTGCATGAAGGATGGATTGTGCCCTTAATGGTGTTTGTACCCAATTAGCAGGTTAATCAGGTCTTTGTTTCTACATCTGACCTTTGGTGGGAGTGGATCTATTCTAGACAAAGTAGTGCCCACATTGTGTCTCTCAATCATGGTGGTTTTACACCTACAGGTTTCACCTTCTCTCCTAGACCCCTATGCCTTCATTGTGTCCACTCTCAAGGGATGGTTTCCTGGAGCTAAAGATTCTAATGCTTCGCTAAGGTTTCTCTATGAGTCAGAAAAATATTGATAAAACCTTGGCATATTTCTTTATAGTTCAAATTTTCTTTTTTTCTATTCCTTCTCCCTTTTCTTCGCTTAAGGAATAAAGAATCAACTTCTAAAATCCTAGAGGTTGTTCTACATAGTGATTCGGGTCCCCCATATGTAGAACTTCCTGACTACTCTTATTTATGTGCAAGCCTCTTAGAGATCAACCAAACCAAAATAGAAAATATTTGTGCACACACCACAAAAGAAAACAAAATTCTCAGTAACTTGTAGCAATCCAAGCATAATCCAAACAAGATAATGCCCACAAAAATCCTCCAGCAAAATCTCCCAAGCTAATAAAAATTTATTTTCTCCAACAAGAGGTTTTCAGAGCCAAAGTGAAAATAAAATTGTAAGTGTGGAGAATGAGCTCCAAACTCACAATATTAGCACATTTTCAAAAAGTTAGTTGGCTCAAATAAAATAACTTAAAATCACATTAATCCAAAATCACACAAATAAACCTCTAAAAAACCCCTAAAATATTAAATCATTCAATTATAAATAAATTGAATACATATACAACATATTTGTCTGTAATTAATAAATTTCCATTTAAAAATGCAAATTTAAATTTAATTTAATTAACTCAACCACAAAAACTACAAGTAATTGAATATACACATACACTTTCATTTGGATTTCACAATAATGCAAGAGGGTAGTCAGACTTTACCTATATGGTAACCAGAGGTATAATCCTATGCAAATAAGGATATATCGTTTAAACCAAGAATGATAAATAGGCTAAGTAGCGTGCATGGCCAACGTGACAATCTCATGTAACCACTGTTGGGGATAAGGACATCTCAGACTTGTGAAGCCAACTAGAGTTTATGCCTATGAGTACATATCATCATTAAAAAAAATTATGCATCAAGTGTACCTACCTCCTCTTCCATCTCTTTTTCATTTTCCTCTTGTTCTACACTTTCCTCCTCCAATTCATCTTCTTTTACTACATAGTCCTCATACTCAGACTCCATAGATGAATTATCCTCCTCAAGGGAGTACTCTTTACTTGAGACAAGCTCATCATCCTTCATAGCATTTTTTTCCCTTATTTTCATTTTCTATAAGACCAGTCAAGCGTCTTTCTCCTGAGCTAGCCTCTTTCTTATTACCTTCCTATTTTGTATCCTCCTCATTATCATAGTTGGGTTCTTCAAAGTCAATAGTGATATTTTTTTCTCCCCTTTATTCTCATTTTTAATAGATTTTTCATGGGTGGGTTTAGGGATAGGGGCTCTTCTTTTCTCTAGGGTAGATTTAAGGAGATCCACTTCCATGGTCTCATTAGAGTAGATAATTTTGTAGTTTTCACTTTCTTTTTGGTATCCTAGGTACCCTTATTAGGAAGGGGATCAATTTCTATGAGCTCAATCAGGATAGATCGGTGAGAAGGTTCAAAATTTTCACTAGGGTTTCCTGGATTAGTGATTAGATGGCTTGTTTGGGGAGATAAATCAAATTCATAATGCTACATTGAAACCTTGGTGGAGAGTAGGGGAGGCACCTTTGCTAATAATAATAGTCAAAGATGAAAACATGTAAAAGCGGAGGTCTCTCTGCTTGCCATGATGGATATTGCTAATATTTGGAAAGTGGTATCTATGAAAAATAGTATAATGCCCTTCCAAAGTGAAATATCTCTTAATGTGAAAATTTACCATGGCATATGAGATTGGAAAGGGTGGTCATAACCATTTTGGATGATGGTCAGGCCCTCACCCTTCTCAAATAATTTTTGGATGAAAGCCTTGTATTACCATGAAATTTTATATTTCTGTTCACATTTTAAACTAGTCACTTCTATAATAATCCGTAGATTTACAAGCAAACTTAATATTTACAATGGTGTCAATTTACCTATGCTGCGAGTTGTTGAATTTAGTTGATAGTGACCTATTGTATCCTTTTAGGGTCAATAATTAGGGAATTATCCTTACTTTATTGAAAAATTCCCATTTCTCCTCATTTTTTTTAGCTACTTACAATCTTTTGGCTCTAAGCACTTCAAAGAGCTCCCATTTCTTCCCAGTTCACATAGATGAAACTGAACAAATTGCAGACAAAGAACTAAATAAGCCCACTTTGATTATATCAACTCAAATTAAAGGGTATTAAATATAGTTAATATTATCAAGGATGAAAAAATTGCCTAGACAAGTTTAATTCATGCATATGAAATGATCATTCCATAAGTTCACATCCTTTCAAAAATATTTCTACTTGCCACTTCCATCACCATGAATTACATAGGAAGCTAATGGAAATGATGGTATTATTATAACTATTCAATTTGAAATAGCTCATACTCATAATTAGAATGACTTCTCCCATGCTAAAAACAACAATAATAAACTTCAAGCTACCTTTCAGATCAATACACCATGTCATAATTATGAGTTTTAAATAACTCATTAAATTATAAGGCATGGAAACAAATTCCATAATCGTAGCAGTATACTTCATCTCTTTTTTATTTATCATCTTTTGTATTATAGTTACTATCCCAATATGTAAACAACTAAGCTCTTTCAAGAGTAAGGATCTGCTTAATTTTGGGAGGGCACTGAGCATAATTTAAATAAGTCAAATCTTTGAATCTAAGGCCTACATTATCCATCTCATCTTCCTCCTTATTTATTTCTCTAAAGACATTTTAAACTTTTGATTGAATTAAACTCATAAGAAGGTCTTTGTTTTCCTCCATTAATCTTATAATTTCCCCATGAATTCCATTTATTCCATTAGGACAATTATTTTTCAGTTTGGAGTCACCTTCAAGAATAATTTTCTGGTAGTTATTCTCCTTGAGCTTCTTCAAAACCTACCAATATGCATAATCTTCTTCTCTATTATTAGAGCCAACACCTAGGTTTTTTTTGTATCCTTCAATAAGGAAGTCTTTGTTATCTCTAAAGCATACATCCTACTCCTATCCAACCTAGATTTCATTTAGAACAACTATCAAAGTTGCATTTAACCCATCCTTCCTTTAATGGTTTCCACTTACACTCTATCCTTTTGATTATTTTAATCCAATTGATGTTCATAAGGTTTTGGTTTAATCCCCAAGATTTTTTTAATTATAAGGTGTTTTAAATTATGGATTAGTATCAAACTAAACAAGGATACAACACAAAAACTTTCTCTAATTTGGAAGAGATTTTTGTTTTTTCTTGATTGTTCCCTGAATATTCTATCGTTTATCTCCTTCTAGATATTTCAAGCCACAAAAGGGGGGGTCTGAGTTGAAATTTTATGGATTGATAGATATATAAAAGGATAAAAGCTCCACTGCTCCATGAATTTATTCATACTCTTTGGTGATGCAGAGGTATAGTGGTTGAATTCAAAACTTATTATGTTTAGGCTTCCTAAGGTGCTTTTCACCCAATGACCCCAAGTGCCCAAATGCTTCTAAATTTTCAATCTGAATTCTCCCACACAATCACTCACTCTGAGGGTTTGGAATGAATTTATACACTCATCCATCTATATTCCAATGGTTCTTGTAACCTTAGTCCAAGATCTTTTCCACAACTCTACTTATAGTCCCCCTATCCTAGTAGCCCTCATTCTCGAGTACAGTCAAGATAACTTTTGATTTTCCCAAAAAATCCCCCCCCCCCAAAATACAGATCTAGATGCCCATTATCCTTATACATAACATATTTTAGAATGAGGTGGGATTGTTTTTTAAAGTGTCTCAAAAACTATTGTCTCCACTAGCCCAAAACCCAAATTAGGCCTCTATTTACAAAGGAAATACTAGAAGAACTCAACCCCCAAGTGTATAACTTTCCACAATATTGTGATATGACTTAAATCAAGGGATTATGGTATTGTTTTACCTCTATGACTTTCTTATAAGTTGAACCCTCCATACCCTCACTAAATCAAACTAAAAACTAGGGCATCCTAATTCAGACCCTTCCCCTCTCTTCCAGAACCCCAACCAAGGTTCCTCATCATGTATTTGACATGGACATACACATTCACAAATAAAATATCCCTCTCCTTATGGAAAAACTCCCACTTCTATACCCTAGCATCCAAATTCATCAACTTTCTTCCAATTCTCACAGTGATCACCCACTTCCTCACTTTATCTACACATTAAATTGTTAGGATTTTATTATACATGTTAGGACAGATTCATTCCATGAGAATCAGATCATTATCATTCATGGAATAATGATATCTTTAAAAAACTATCAAGTGTTATTAGAAAACAATGAACTTTAAATGATTGTTAGCACAAATTTGTAAAACTAAGATTAAAAATTGTATTAAATGCATTCAAAATTGATTATAAAAATCTCACAAAGGTTCCTAATTCATTATAATCCTACAAAGATCAATATGAGACTTAAACAATGCAATGAAACATCAAAAGTTATAGAATTACAATATTTTATTAGAATCTCTGTTACAGTCCATACACCAAGCACTCATATGTCGTACATTTACCATTTGCATTCTTATAGACCTCCTACCCAACTGATCCAACCAGATTTGATTAATTACATGGCTTTTTTAATGCTTAAAACAAGAGAAAACCAATTTCCCTCTAAAACACTAGTTAGTCGTTTGGTTTTGAATATTACAATTTCTATTTTTAACAAAATGGCTTATTTCTATTTAAATTCATATCTACTACCACCTAAGGGCTTCAAATAGCTTATTTTACTTCCCTAATACCTCCTAGACTCTCTAAACATAAAATTCCTATTACATCCTTGATTTTAGGTCTAAGGTCCTTATCAAGACCTTCAAGACCTTTTACAAATTTATTACATTTATTGCCCCCAAATACCATAATGAGATTCAATACATTATAATTGATGATAATTTTCTTCAAGGTCTTCATGTCATCTTGATGGCTCCTTTGTGTCCTCATGTTTTTTTTTTTCCTCCTAGGTGCCCCTGCACCATATTCCCCAAGAATGAAACAATTCTTGTCCCAAGAATGATTCCACTTCCTCCATGTATCAATATAATCTTGTCTTGTCAAAAATATCTATTTAGGGATGAGATAATCCCCAAATGTCACTTTATTTCTTCCCTTCCAACCTTCATTCAAATTCCAAGATTTGTTAGAAATAAAAAACATCTTTGGATGTCCTTGTCTAGGATATTGCTTCTAGCATTGGGACTGTACTCTTGCCCCCATCTTCTCCATATGCTACCTCTGCAACTTCTCAAATCCTCCATCCTTTATCTACTCAACAATAGGATAACTAATGGTCCCCACTTGCACACATTGCAAGTCCCAAAGCCCTACATCATTAGTACTATCATTCCTCTTATACTATTATAATTTTGTATCTATCTTTCAACCAATATCTTGCTTGTTTTGACCTGCAATTTCTCAAAGATCTGATCTCCAAAACACATTATGATGTTCTCCCCGTCCCTACAAACCAAAGGTTGCAAATTATACCTTTTTTTACCCTTATGTTCACAATTTAAGTGTTTCAATAACCATCATGAATGGTTCTCCTAGCCCATTTGCATGGTCTTCCTAAAATAATTTGTCAACAATCATAGGAGTAATATCACACAATACTTGATCACAATAGGGAACAATTGAAAAATTCACAAGAGCTCTCTAACTAACCTCTACATTCAATACTTGACTTACCCAAGTTTCCTTGTAAGGGTTAGGATGATCTACCATTGTCAATCCCAATTTAGTCACCATATCCATTGAAACCAAATTGTTATGTGCCCCTGAATCAATAATTAAAGTGCATACCTTGCCTTGAACCAAATATTTGGATCTGAATATGCTTTCTTATGGTGGTTGTGTTAATTCTTCTCCTTTCCTCATGAGGAGACATTCCCCTTCTTCAGGAGGAGATAACTTTGGTTCATCCCTCTCTTCCTCTTGAACTAGACGTGCCCTTCTATCCTTACCTTGATCTGATTCATGCCACTTTTGACACCTAAATTATTGATGCCCTAATTCATTACAATAGAAGAATATACCTGTAAAGATACCACTTCCTCTTCTTCCTCCAAACCTGCCACCTCTATAGCCTCCTCTTTGATCTGATGTGGATTCCTTTCCCTTGTCTTTGTCATTGCTTCTCTTAAAATCAGTATTTTTCCTTCCACCTCTTCCTTTGATGGCTCCAACTCCTCTATTATTCTATCTTTCATTCTTCTTCTCCAACTTATCCTCTTCTCTAACTACATGTTGAAAACATTCTCCAAGGGTTCTTGGCACATTTAACCCTATCTCATCCTGAATGTTGTATCTTAGGCCATTGATGTATCTATCCACCTTATCATCCTCATCTTCCACTCCTCTCCTAATTCTTAGGGTGTGAAACTTCTTAGTATAAGCAATTATATCCATGTCTCTTTTCTTCAAATCATTCCTCCTCATCTTTATTTGTATTTCCAAATCAGATGGAAAGAACTGACTCTTCACCATTATCTTCATCCTCTCCCAATTTGATATTTTGTTCAATCCCCTTGCTATCCTTTCATTCTGAATGTTGGTCCACTATGTAAGTGTTGTTCAACTTAACCTTACTTTGGACAACTTTACTTTCTTCTCCTCTTGTACATCCTCAAGATCAAAATAGTTCTCTAGTGCTTCTATCCATCGAAGCACTTCTTCTATATCCATCTTTCCTTGGTAGATTGGCAGATCTACATTGCTCCTACCACTAGTGCCATGTACTACTTTGATAAACCTCATGAACCTCCTCTCCTCAGGATCATTTTCTTCCTTATGACCCCTATTTTCTTTTCCTTCATTGTATTCTTCTTCTTCATGATTTTCTTCATGAACCTCTTCTCTCCTAGGTTCTTGTCTCTCCTTTTCTAAGGCTTCTATCATTTCTATCAGTTGGAATATCTCCCTTCTCAACTGTCTTTCTTCTCATTCCTTTGCTACTTCCAAATCTCTCTTTTCCCTCTTGTCATTCTCAAGGGCTTCCCTCTATTATTCTATCTCCCTAGCCATCTAGTTCTTAGGTTCCATGTCTGAAACTTTTATCTTCTCCCTTCTCAAGGATCTACTTGTTGATGCTCTGATAAAACCTGAAATAGAGGTATGGTGGCTGAATTAAAAACTTGCTATGTTTAGGCTTCCCAAGGTGCTTTTCACCTAATGACCCCAAGTGGCCAAATGCTTCTATCTTGTCAATTTGACTTCTCCCACACAATAACTGAATCTGATGGTTTGGAATGAATTAATACACTCATCCAACTATGCTCCAATGGTTATTGTAACCTTACTCCAAGATCTTATCAACAACTCTACTTATAGGCCCCCTATCCTAGTAGCTCTCATTCCTAAATACAGTCAAGATAGCTTTTGATTTTCCCAAAACATCCCCCCCAAAAAATATAGATCTAGATACCCATTATCCTTCTACATAACATTTGTAAGAATGAGGTAGGAGTTTTTTGGAAAGGGTGTCTCAAAAACAATTGTCTCCACTAGTCCAAAACCCCAATTACACCTCCATTTACAAAGGAACTACTAGAAGAACTCAACCCCAACTCTATAACTTATTAAAGTATTGGGATATGACTTAAATAAAGGGATTATGACATTATTTTACTTCTATGACTTGTTTATATGTTGAATATGCCATACCCTAACTAAATCACACTAAAAAATAGGGCTTCCTAGTTCAGACCCTTCCCCTCACTTCCAAAACCCAACCAAGGTTCCTCACCATGTATTTGACATGGACATACACATTCTCATACAACATAGCCCTCTCCTAAGGAAAAAATCCCACTGGTATACCCTAGAAACCAAATTCATCAACTTTCTTCCAATTGTCATGGTGATCACCCACTTCCTCACTTTATATACACATTAAATTGTTAGGATTGTATTATACATGTTAGGAAAGAGTCATTCCATGAGAATCAGATCATTATTATTCATGGAATGACCATATCTTTATAAAACTATCAATTTTTATTAGAAAATAATGAACTTTAAATGAATGTCAGCACAAATATATAAAGCTAACATTAAAACTTGTCTTCAATGGATTCAAAAGTGATTATAACAATCTCACAAAGGTTCCTAATGCATTAGAATCCTACAGAGATCAATATGAGACTTAAACAATGTAATGAAACATCAAAAGTTGCAGAATTACAATATTTGATTGGAATCTTTGTTACAGTTCGTACACTAGGAACTTATATGTCGTACAATGACCAGTTGCATCCTTATAGACATTCGACCTAGCTGATCCAACCAAAATTGATCGGCTACATGTCTTTGTTAATGCTTAAAACAAGAAAAAACCAATTTCCCTCCAAAACAAAAGTTAACCATTTGGTTTTGAATATTTAAATTTCCAATTTGAACAAAATAGCTTATTTCTACTTTAAATTCATAACTACTACCACCTAAGGGCTTCAAATAGATTATTTGACTTCCCTACTACCTCTTAGACTCTCTAAACATCAAATTCATATTACATCCTTGATTTGAGGCCTAAGGTCCTTAGCAGGACCTTAAGGACCTTTTACAAATTTATTACATGTATTGCCCCCAAATGTCATAATAGGCTTCAATACATTATAATCGATCATACTTTTCCTCCAGGTCTTCATGTTGTCTTGATAAATCCTTGGTTTTCTCATGTTTTTGTTTTTCCCCCTAGGTGCCCTTGCACCATTTGGAAAGTCCCAATAAATCATAAAGGAAGATAACACAACAACCCAAACCTCTAAAGCAAAAGGGTAATGTAGGAAGAGATGATCTATGCTTTCCACACTTTCAATGCACAATGAGCATCTATTAAAACATATGAGTCCCCTTCTATTGGGGTTGACAATTATTAGGATATTCCTGTGAGTAGTTTTCCATTAAAAAAATTGATTTTTAGAATCAATTTAGTTATCTACACCTGATTCCAGGGAAAGTTGTTTTGATCAAAACTTTCCATCTAGACCAATAGGAAGATTGAAATGAGAAATCTCTTGAGGGTTGATGTCTCCAAATACACACATCTTGTTTATTTTATGAGATCAAAAAATAATACCCAAGGCTGTTTTGACGATTTTTATGCTCATCATCCATTCTTTGGAAAGAAGAAGCACTAACAATTCTCATCTCCTTTAGCTAGTCTTTGAAATGTTTCAACCTCAATATATTGCCTAGCCATATAACATAATTATTTAATTATGCAAATAATTCTTCCATTACAAACTAGGAATTATTTGATATAATTAAATTGGTTGGTTGTTGAGAGTGCAACCTCCTTATGCCAGACATCATCCCAAAACCTTGTGGTCTTTCCATCCCCAAAAAATTTTCTCCCACCTTTTTTATAACATTTTTTATTTTAAGGATATTATTCCATATAGGGGATCCTCAAGGTTGATCGATTCCATAGATGAGGTTAGCTAGAGATCCGTTTTACAATTATTTTTCTTTAGTAATATTATCCCAATCCTCATCTTCTTCAATAATCTTCCAACCATATATAGAGAGGAGGTCTCTATTCATTTTTTTATTCTTCAGATCCCAAGACCTCCATATTTACTAGGTTTGTAAATTCTATCACAAATGACCAATGCTATTCTTGAATTCTCCTCAGTACCCATCCACAAAATGTTCTTCTCAATCCTTTCAATTTTATTAACAATAAAATCTAGAATTTTGAAAATGGAAAGGTAGTAAAATGGGATGTTTTGTAGACAAGATTTCATAAGCTGAATTTTACCTCATTGGATAAAAATATTACCTTTCCACCTATCAATTTTTTCTAGAATATTTGAATATTATTATTCTAAGAAGAGTTTGTCGAGAATTTAGTGGAGAGGGGAAGACCTAGATAATAATTAGGTAGTAAAGAAGCATTCCAAGCCAGAATCCTTATAATTTTTTCTTGTAAAGATGGGAGGATATTGAAGAATTAAATTTGGGTTTTATGATAATTTATATGTTAACCTAAAATACATGCATCGTAATTAAGTATGTGTTGATGAAAATTATTCAATTGTGTATTGTCATTGATGTTTACACAAGTATAGTGATGTTTACACAAATGTCTAAGCCTATCCACGCACAGTCAGTGTTTGTCGAGCTCTCTCGGGCATTAAAGATGACCAAAGTGTTTTTTAGTTCTAAACAAGTTCACTCGGGTATTATAGTGTTGGTTAGGCATTGAAGGATTTCAGTATTGACCGAGAAAAATAGTTAGTGTCAGCCTACTAATATTGGATTATATTTTATGGATAATTAGTTATATGCAGCAGACAAACATGAGTTTTATTATTTATTTAGAAGGATATCAAGGCCGACTTGACAAGGCTTAACATATATATGTAAGGTCAAGTTTGGATTAAAGTGAGTGAGATAATATTAGTGATGTGGAATTGCATGTGAAGTTTGATATGAAGAGTGAAGGCAAAATCAGATGTGATTCTGATTGAGGATAGAATACAAAGGACTGCAACAGAATATCCGATTAGTGAGGATCAAGAACTTAATCCAAAACAAAGATCTGAATCAGCAAAGATAGTTTCTTATCAAAATAGGTCAATCCATTGTTACTCTCTAACAATTGTAACACTGATTAAAATTTCTTAATACAGTAGACTTAACAGTCTTTTGTAAATCCTCTAACAAGGTGACGTTTCTACATTGGAGTGTTTGAAGACCTTTCACAAGGCCACTCCTTACAAGGTGATTAAATCCTCTAACTAGGTCACACCTAATAGTTTGTTATTGTAACCTTTAACAAGGTTGGCTCCTAACAAAGCTCACTTTAGAAGAGTGAAAAATAGTGACTAATTTCTATTGGTGGTTTTTCCCATATTGGGTTTCCACATTAAATCTTTTTTTAATTTGTGTACATTTCATTTTCTTTATGGTTTATGTTTCTGCAATTAATTACTAAAGATAATCATAGTTAATAGCTTAAGATTTGCTATGTTAACCGAGTGACAATGAAATATCTATGTTAACCGAGAAATAGTGACTGATTTGTTTAAGACATCTAAGGGAATTGGGTTTTTTTTTTTGTGGTAACTGATTCACCCATCCCCTCTCATTTACTCAACTCATTTCCAATAGTATGCCTTTTTAACCTTTTCTACAGAAACATAAGCTTCCCCAAAGATTATGGTATCATCCAAAAACTGCTCCTAGGTATGAGGAGACAACTAGGAGGCTACTTTGACTCCTTAAAGAACTCTTAAATCTCTATACTTTTTAATATTTCTTCCTAGAACATCAGAAACTAGAATGAATAAGTAAGGTGAAAGAGGATCATCTTGTCTTAGACCTCTGCCAGAGGAAAAGTTTCCATTTGGGGATCCATTGATAAAAATAGAGTACATTAGGGAAGTAACACATTTAGAGAGCATCTTCAAAAGAGGAAGTTCCAAGTGACCCTATCATGTATGCTTTAAAGATATCCAACTTAAGAGCCACACCAACCTTTTTACTAGAGACTATAGAGTGAATTAGTTCTTGCATAGTAATGACAAAATCCAAATATGTCTTCCTTTTACAAATCCATTTTGATTATTAGAAATCATCTTCTCTAAGATTAATTTGAGCCTAATAATTAAAACCTTAGATATAATCTTATAAATTGTATTGCACAAACTAATGGGTCTAAATTCATTCATATCGTAGCATTTTTTCAAATTTGGGTATAAAGGCTAAAAAGATGGAGTTAACTTTTTTTTGAAGCTTACCAGTTCTAAAGAAGTCTCTTTCTAAATTATTGATATCCCTCCCCACAACATCCTAGAAATCTTGAAATAAGGTAGGAGGGAATCCATCAAGTTCAAGGGCTTTGAAGGATTCAAAATAAAAGACAACTTATTTCACTTCTTAGAAACTAATATTTTCCATTAGTTGTTTGAGGTCCTAATCTGTGATAACCTCTAGAAGCCCATTAGGATCCAGGAAACCTATTTATACATTTTGATTGGTATCAACAAAGAAAGAGAGAACAATATTAAATATTTATTCATTATCTTTAGTATACGTGTTGTCAAATTCTTAAGGATTTCTTATTTTATTTCTACTCCTATGATTCATGGCTGATTGGTGGAAGAATTTCATGTTCCTATCCCCTTGAGTTAACCATTAAATTCTTAATTTTTGTTTATTTTGATCCATTGATCTCTTAGATACTTTTCTTCAATGCAAACATCTAGATCATTTTTCCCAGAATCCAACTTATCTTGGATATGTTCCAACTTTGAAGAGATTTATTTCTTTGAATAAAAAATATTGCCAAAGGATATTTTGTTCCTCCCTTTAACCTTTTCCTTAAAAATTTTTAATCTGAGTCACTTGATACATAGTGGTACAGACAACAACAATACTCCACCATTGTTCCACTAGTTTTCTAAAATCCTCATGAAAATTCTACATAATTTCATATCGAAAGGGGAAATGCCCTTTTCTTTAAACCTTCACCCCAGGATAAAATAATAGCTCATTATGATCCGAACCTATTACAGGGAGATCATTCAAAGATAAATTTTCAACATTATTCTAATTATTTGAGACCAAGAATTTTTATAGTGTGACTTGGATGAGATGATTGCCTTGTCTTCTATTTGACCAAGTAATGTGACAACCTTGTAGCTCTATATCCATAAGATCTGTTGTAGTAATGAAGTCGTCCACATCACTCATATTGTAAGAGAAATCATCAGATCCACCTTTTTTTAAGAAGGGTACAAAGGGGAGTTAAAATCTTCCCTCAACATCCATTTGTTTTGAGGTATAATTTAAGATTGGGGAGGCCAAAGAGTTCTATAGAGGATCTATGATAAATTGAGCCTTCAGGGCATAAACATTAACCAAAATTCCAAACCTAACCAAACCTTAAACTATGTAGAATAACAATTATATTGTTTTTAGAAATAGGAAAAATGGTTCCAAAAAAGGAAGCAGGATTCCACAAAGTGGTACTGCCTTCAGAGGAATCTTCACCATTACTAACAAAGAAATTAGCACTGGGCCAAATTTTCTTGTCTAGAAACATGAAAAATTCCTCCTTCATTTTTGTCTCTTAAAGAAATAGTATATCAATATTCTGTTCTAGCAAGGTGCACTTAAGCATATGTTTCTTAACCTATCTATTTAAGCTTCTCTTATGCCATAACATAATCAAGTTATGAATACTGTTGATTAAGAAATTAACTCATCATTGAGTTTTTGCTTTATAGTGGTACAATTCTTGATGTCTTCAAATTTAGAATTGGTAAGTGAAGAAGAAATCTCCACCATGATAAGGTTATGCTCATGTTTCTCTATCAACTGGTTCAGTGTTAAAGGTCCAGTAGGTAATATGAATTCATTATCCAAAAAATCATCAATGTTGCTTGCAATTCCTGATAGGTATAATCTCATTCTTCTTTTCCATGTTTGGAAGTTATCCTTGTTCATCTTAGGTGCATCTCTCTTATACATCTTGTGATCTTCAGCTCAAGTCCTTTAAAACTTTCTTCTAACCATTGTATGCTTCCTGATAAGCACCAATAGCTCTTATACCAATTGTTAGAATAGCTGAGATGGGGGGTGAATCAGTTAGACTCAGTACCCTCACAATATTATCCTATAGTCCCAAATTCCTCCAGATGTATAAAAAACAAATTCAATCATATAAAACTCATCTTGGTGAAAATGTACATTCTGTAAACTTAAACTTTCATCAATAGAGTTTACCGAATGTTAGTAAATTAATACTGTGATTACCGATCTAGGTCAATAAAATAAAGTGTAAAGTAAAATAAAAATCCACAACATTCATACACATTGACACATAGATTTTTAATGTGGAAACTCTGTTAAGGGAAAAACCACCTAGGGCTGGTAACCCAAAATATTTTCAATCTTCTTAAGTGAGCTTGGTGAGGAGCCAACCCTATTAAAGGTTACAATACACACTCTTAAATGTGACCTTGTTAGAGGACTTAAAGCTAACATTTCTCTCTTGATGAGGCATTCACTATGGGGTCAACAAGAAAACAATCAACATTCTTTGAATGTTATAATAAGGATTCACTATCCCACTTGGTTAAGAGATTTATTTGTAACAATGGTTAAATTGATATAGTAATGATCTGATTCAAATACATCTTTGATTTGTAGATATTTAGATATATTCTATGTAAATAATACCTCTGATCAATTTGTTCACTTTAGTTCATATCATACTTGTTCTGTTCGGTAATCCTCTTTCCTTTATTTGCTCGACGATGTTTGCAGAAATGCTCAGTTTTGTCTTTAACTAGTTTGATCAGTCATGCATCAACTTCGCATGTATGCTTTAGCATCTGTGTACATGATTCACAAATGAATCTCTTTTCTCTTATATAGACATCATGTATCATTTAATTTTCATCCTTCATATCTTGCTACTTAATCTCCATCGTTCATTTTCCTTCTTGATCCTTCATACACAGTTATGTTAAAAACATGTTTCAATCTCTGTTATCCGATCTTTCTTGAATATTCATAATCGTTTGATCAAAATAAAAAACTTTATATTTTACCTTGAAATCATCAATTTCTAGATCAACATCCAAGTCAGCCCCAATTACAATTAATTTCTCGGTCTTAGTATTAACCATGTTGTGTTGGAAATTCCTTACTCGGTTATCACTGTTGCTCGGTATACACAACATTTTACTCGATTATTACTGTCACTCAGTGTATAAAGAACTCTTCATTTTACTGACCACATAAACATTGTTTGTTCCATATCTTCAATACATAAAAAATGTTTTCCACCGTAATAAGACTCAAAGAAGTTGACATCTATGAAAATACATTAACTGATAATGTTTATCATCACTTCTGCAACTTGGTTGAATATCAATAAAAGACTTTAAACATATAATCAGTTGTAGTTCATCAATCTCTCCCTTTGGCATTGATGGCAACACAATATGAAATATGCAATATAAAATGTCATACAAAAAATACCAAACTTTTGTTCTACAACTGCAACAATTCGGTAGCTCTCCCTAGATTGAATATAATCTATGTTAGTATAAACAAAATATGCATTATGCAGACTCTCCTTACAGTATTGAATTGCCAGCTCTTGAATAACTTTGTAAATTAGATGTCTTTTCTCTTCTTTCATGAATTAATTCTCTCCCTGATATTTCATTGATATCTCTCCCTTTGACAACAATGCCAAAAATAAATATGTAGCTCTACAGTATCCAAATAAAATATCTCTGGTTTTTGGTGCAGTAAGTTCCTTTTAGTGTACTGATATTTCTGCATTGGTCCAATTCATCTTTGCATCAACATGATTGATATTTTGATTTCATGTAGGTTGATACAACCTCCCAATCTGTTTAGATACCAATATATAAGGGACGAACCCCTAGTCTACCTCTCAAGTACTCAAATGTATCCTTCGGTAATGGTTTTGTGAATATGTCTGCAAGTTTTTCCTTTGATTGTACATATTCCAGTATTACTTGTTTGTCTTGGACTTTTTCCCTAAAGTAGTGATACTTTATAGATATGTGCTTTGTCTTTGCATGCATCACTGGATTCTTTGAAATATTTATAGCACTTGTCTTATCACAATAAATTATCACTAGTTCAGTGATCTCTTCATTCATTCCTTTCAGTAATTGTTTTATCCATGCTATGTTAGAACAATTTGCAACATCAAAAACATATTCTGCTTCTGCAGTTGACTAAGATATGCATCCTTGATTCTTTCTAATTCAAGTAACTAGTCTTTCTCCAATAAAGAATGCTCCACCAATAGTTCTCTTGTTATCATCTATATTCCCAACCCAATCAACATCTATATAGAGCTTCAATTCATATTTTCCTTCTATTTCATACCATAGTCCATAAAGCTTAGTATTCTTCAAATATCTAAAAATTCTTTTTACAACGGTCAAATGTGATTCCCTGGGGCTAGCAGAAGATCTTGCAACTATTCCAACTACATGTGCTATGTCAGGTCTTGTGTGAACAACATACATCAATTTACCAATCTTGTATCTATACAAGGTTTGATTTACCTCAGGTGTCTTGTCTCCTTTTGTTAATTTTCATCCTGTTACCCTAGGTGTTCTGACTGGTTTTGATTCCTCCATTTTGAATGTCTTTAGTACTTCCTTGATGTATTTTGATTGAGTAAAGTATATTCCTGCAATCTGTTGTAAAATTTGCAATCCTAGAAAAAATTTGATATGACCAAACATTGACATCTCAAATTCTTTCCTCATTTCATTAGAAAATGAAGTTCATAAGTTATCATTACCTCCAAATATGATATCATCAACAAATATTTCAGCAATAAGTGTCTTATCATCATTTCCTCTTAAATATAAATTGTTCATGTCACTTGTTCTAATAAATCCAATACTTATTAGATAATAATTTAGTCTTTCATACCATGCTCTTGGTGCTTTCTCCAGTCCATATAAATCTTTGTGCAACTTACATACCATGTGTGTCTGATCAGGATCAACAAATCCCTTAGGTTGTAATGTATACCTCCTCTTCCAGTATTCCATTAAAAAATGTGGACTTCACATCCATTTGATATACCTTGAATCCTTTATATGCAACGTATGCAAGTATTATTCTTACTCCTTCAATTCTAGCAACTGGTGTACAAGTTTCTCCATAGTCAATTCGTTCTTCTTGTGCATATCCTTTGCAAACCAATCTTGCTTTATTTCTAATTACATTCCCATCTTCATTCAATTTGTTTCTGAAAATCCATTTGGTGCCAATGATATTTTTATCACTCAGTCTTGTACTAATGTCTATGTCTTATTTTTTGTATCTTCTCAATTTTCTCATTCATGGCATTAAACCATTCTTCATTTTCTAATGCATCTCTAACTTTTTTAGGCTCAAATTCACAAATTAAACAAGTGCCATCTCTGAACTTACTTCTTGTCAATATGCTTTCTCTTTTATCTCCAATGATTTGATCTCATGGATGGTGTCTTCTTACATATCTACCAAGTATAGGTTCAGTTCTTGGTCATTCATAATCTTCTTCGGTATCTAGATTGTCTTCAGGTTCATGATCTTCTGTTTCAGCATTTTCTTGATTCTCAGACTATGCTACCTATTGCCCAGTGATATTAGTCTATTTCCCGGTAATGTTAGTTTATTTCCCGGTAATTTTAGGCATCTGCGTCGGTATAGTATCAGGTTCTTCCTAGTAAACAAATTTATTGTAATCTTCAGCTTCTTTCATGCTGTCCTCATCGCTTAGCTCAGAAAATTCATCAAATTTTATGTTCGCACTCTCAATGAATTTGTTAGTTTCCTTGTTCAAACATTTGTAAGCTTTACTCTTAGTAAAATTTCCAAGAAATATTCCTTCATCACTTTTTGAATCAAATTTTCCATTTTTTTCATCTTTTAGAATATAACACCTACTACCAAATATTCTAAAATAACTTACATTCGGTGTATATCCATACCATAACTCATAAAGTGTTTTGTTTGAATCTTTCTTTAGTTGTACTTGGTTCACTGTGTATACTTCTATGTTGACTGCTTCTCTCTAGTATGCTTGTGAAACTCCTTTCTCAATCATCAATGTCCTAGCACAATCAACAATTTATTTGTTCCTTCTTTCAACAATCCCGTTCTGCTATGGTGTCCTTTGTGCAGAAACCTGTCTTTTGATTCCATACTCATTACAAAAGTTAGTAAGCTCATAAAAAATAAATTCACCTCCTCTATTAGATCTCAAACACTTCAGATCTCTATCAGTTTCTTTTTCCACTTTAGCTTTATACCACTTAAACATCTTAAATGCTTCATATTTTTCTTTTAGGAACTTGACAGTCATCATCCTAGAATAGTCATCAACAAATAAAATAAAATATCTATCTCCATAATAGCTCTATTTTCTCATTGGTCCAAATAGGTTTGTATGAAATAACTCCAAAATGTCATTAGATGAGAAATTCTTGCTCTTGAAACTAGATTTTGACAGCTTTCCCATTTGACAATTTTTGCACATTACATGGTCTGGTTTAGATAAGCTTGGTAAGCCTCTAAATTTTATTTTTCTACTAATCTTAACCATGTTGTCAAAATTTACATGACAAAGTCTGTTATGCGATAGCCATATATCTTCATTATTTTCCAATAGACATGTAGTTTCAACTGTGTCAAGATAGAAAAGGTTACCTTTAGATTGTTCTCTAGTACCAATCAATTTTCCTTTTCCATCATAGATTGTTTCTTTTCTATTCTCAAATGCGACTAGGTGACATGTGTTTTTCAACTGTGAAACACTCAAGAGATTTTATTTAAGTCCTTTTATCCAATAAGAATTTTCACATTTGATTTGATTATTTAGCACAATAGTACCTTTTCATTTTACTTGACAGGGTGTGTCATTTCCCATTCTTAGTGATCCTCCATCATAATGTTCAAGAAATTCAAATTTTCCTTTATCACCAGTCATGTGATGTGTACAGCCACTATGAATAACCCAAATATCATGTTTACTAGCTTTAGAGATAAGTATTGTTACTACATACCTTTCATTTTCATCTGAATCATCTTTCAATGCTACAAACATTGTATCAATATATTCATCACTGTCAGAATTACTATCATTAATTTTATCTTCAATAATGTAATAGGATTTCTTACATTTGTCCTTGTAATCTCGGTTATCTCTTATGTCATACTGTTGGTTGCTTCTGAAGTCTTGGTCATCCTTTGTCATTAGATCTATCATTTCTATCATCATTCTTTTTGTTAGGGCATATTGCAGTAAAATGGCCAATCTCTTTACAGTTAAAGCATATCAAAGGTAGTTTGCCTTTATATCTTCCTTTACCTCTGTGTTATCTTGTAACCATTAAATCTTCAATTTCATCAAGTTCATCGTCATCACTATCACTTTCACTGTTATTTCTGATTATGTGTTTGCTACTAGATTTACCAATTTTCAAAGTAGACATAAATGCGGATTCCATAGATGGTACAATACTGTTGTCAAAGTTATTTAGCTCAAAATAAATCAATCTTCCAACAAGACTATCAATAGTAATATTATTTCCAGGTGCTCCTCTCATTTCATGTATTGCAGTGACTCCTATAGAATAAATCGTCAATAGAGTTCTAAGAATCTTACTCACAATTGAATCTTCATCAATGGTTCCACCAAATCCTCGAATAACATTCATAACTTATTTAAGGCGGTCACTGTATTATGTGATGTTTTATCCTTCCTTCATTTTCATGTCATCAAACTTTCCACAAAGGCTTTCAGCATTGGCTCTCAGTACATTTACATCTCCTCCATAAACTAGTGTAAGCTAATCCCATATATGCTTGGTAGTGGTACAATTCTTGATGTCTTCAAATTCAAAATCGGTAAGTGAAGAAGAAACCTCCACCATGATAAGGTTATGCTCATGTTTCTCTTTCAACTAATTCACTATCAAAGGTCCAATAGGTGATATGAATTCATTGTCCAGAAAATCTACAATGCTGCTTGCAATTCTTGATAGATATAATCTCATTCTTATTTTCCATGTGTGGAAGTTATCCTTGTTCATCTTAGGTACATCTCTCTTATACATCTTGTGATCTTCATCTCAAGTCCTTGAAAACTTTCTTCTAACCACTGTATGCTTCCTGATAAGCATCAATAGCTCTGATACTAATTATTAGAATAACTAAGAGGGGGGTGAATCAGTTAGACTCAGTTCCCTCACAATATTATCCTACAGTCCCAAATTCCTCCAGATGTATAAAAAACAAATTCAATCATATAAAACTCATCTCGGTGAAAATGTATTCTGTAAACTTAAACTTTCATCAATAGTGTTTACCGAATGTCAGTAAATTAATACTATGATTACCGATCTAGGTCAATAAAATAAAGTGTAAAGTAAAATAACAATCCAAAACATTCATACACATTTACACATAGATTTTTGACATGGAAACCCTATTAAGGGAAAAACCACCTGGGATTGGTAACCCAAAATATTTTCACTCTTCTAAAATAAGCTCTGTGAGGAGACAATGGGTTGTTAAAGGTTACAATACACACTGTTAAATGTGACCTTGTTAGAGGACTTAAAACTAAAAGTTCTCTCTTGACCAGGCATTCACTATGGGGTCAACAAGAAAACAATCAACATTCTCTGAATGCTATAATAAGGATTCACTATCCCACTCGGTTAAGAGACTTATCTGTAGCAATGGTTAAATTGATATAGCAAATACAAATCTGATTTGTAGATATTCATATCTATTCTAAGTACAAAATACCTCTGATCAATTTATTCACTTCACTTCATATGATACTTGTTCTTCTCGGTAATCCTATTTCCTCTGTTTGTTCAGTGATGTCTACAAAAATGCTCGGTTCTGTCTTTAACCAATTTGATGAGTCATGCATCAAATTTGCATGTATGGTTCAACATCTGTTTACATGATTCACAAATGAATCTCTTGTCTTTTATATAGACATCATGTATCATTTAATTTTCATCCTTCAGATCTTTCCACTTAATCTCCATCATTCATTTTCCCACTTGATCCTTCCTCGACAGTTGTGTTAAAAACACATTTCAATCTTTGTCGTCCAATCTTCCTTGATTTTTCATAACCGTTTGATCAAATAACAAACTTTATCTTTTACCACAAAATCATCAATTTCCAGATCAACATCCAAGTTGACCTCAATTAGAATTAATTTCTTGGTCTTAGTATTAACCATGTTGTGTCATAAATTCCTTACTCGGTTATCATTGTTGCTTGGTATACACTACATTTTTGGTTATTACCATCACTCGGTGCATACAAAACTCTTCATATTACCGACCACATAAACATTGTTTATTCCAGATCTTCAATACATAAAAAAAAATTTCCATCATAATAACACTCAATAAGTTGACATCAATGATAATACATTAACTAATAATGTTTATCATTACTTCTACAACTTATTTGAATATCAACAAATGATTTCAAACATATAATTAGTTGTAGTTCATCAAACATAATCAAGCTATGAATATTGTTGATTAAGAAAATAACTCATCATTAAGTTTCTCATAGAACCTCCCACAAGGGGAGTTCCATTACTTTCATTTATTTTTCTTCTTGGGATCAAAGAGATCATCAAAGGTCCTTTATTTCCCACTTTCCACATCCTTTTCTACTTCCCTATTTATTAATTATCTTTGAGAGTGTCTTCCCTATTCAACATTCCCTCCAATATCTATCTTTTTCTTTTTCTTTGCCTTAACTCTAGTTTGTGTCAACTCCATTTCTGAGTCTTCCTCTTCCCAAGCCTTATTGGATTTTTTAGGTGTAGGCATTGCAGAAAGTCTCAGAAGAGATAGGTTTTCTTTAAGGTTCTTAATCCCCTGTTCTTGATTATTTCCTTTGGCTTTAATATCTTACTTACTTTCAACATGATTCACATTCTCATTGCTACTTATTCCATCTATATCTAGTCTTATTTCTTCCATATGATCATTTCCTTTACTTTTGGTGCAACTTTTTTCTAACACGTGTTATTGATCTTATTTGAAACCTTCTTTTTGGTTTCTAGAATTACAGGTTAGATAATAGATCCTTTCTCATTTGTTTAGGAACTTATATGTTAAGATCCACTATCTCATTTTTATTTAAAACATTAGAAAGGCCCACTGTGGATAGATTGTGATCTTTCTTAATTACATTTTCATCCTCCTTTTTGTGACTTTATTCCTTATTTAGGTCTAGATCTAGGATAGAATTAAACTATATTCTCCATTGTAGCGAGCAACTGTTGGAGATTTGTCTTTAAGCCAGTGGTTGATTGTATGTTTGTCATTGATGACAACATATAGTATGCAGTAGTGTTCTATATGTAATTCTCAGTATGGATATGTTGGAGCCTTGCACGTTTATTTTTATGTTGTATACATATTCATTATGCTATGTTCATAGACACGAGTTCAGCAGTGTAGTTGAAGTTGAGTTACGATAATCTATTTTCCAGTTACAATTTTGGAAGATTGTTTATTAAGAGGAAAAAATATTTATATTGTTTCTTCAGTGGTGCCTATCATTTGGATATGCATGTTTATATTCATGTTTAGTTATGACTTCATAATGTTTGGTTAAGATCGCTTAATGTGTTTCATCTAGAGAGTGAAGTTTGAGTTAATTTGGTGGAGCTGGCTGTGTGAAGTGACGCATCTACTCATCTTGAGTTGCGTGGTTCTATTTGTATTGTGTGCTTAGTTTGGTCGACGAAGAAGTTGTTGAAGAGTTTCCTACAAGCCGACTTGATCATATCTTTGGAGGAGGTTACTTATAGCAGATCATTTGTGATCTACATGTGAGAATGTGGAAAAAGAAGAAAAGAAGAATGTTTGATGTATTGGGCCAGTAAATATATATCATTCATCAGTTGAGGATCTATGTGAAGAAGAAGAGAGTGTATACAATTCACTGGAACTGATCAAGAAAATAGGTCTAATTCATAGTTCAATATTAGATATAGTGTATATTTGTTGTGCAGAAGGTTGCAGCCTTCATCATTTGAGCAGTGTGCTCATGGACAGTGTGTCCTCACCTCTAATAGGGTTATTTGTAAAAGACTCCTAACAGGGTCCGACCTTTGACCAGGTCACTGTACTTAATTCATTGTAATGATTAGCTCCTAACAGGGTTGTAGGATCTTCTAACAGGGATCATTATTCACTAGTGCAATTCTTTGTGGGTGCTAATTCCCACTGGGGTTTTTACCTATTTTGGGTTTCCCTGTAACCAAAATTGTGGTGTTATAATCTGTGTTATCTTATTTTGTTTATGCTTAATGTTATTCTATACTTAATTGGATAAAGAATTGAATCTTGTAGATAATTGATTCACCTCCCCCTCTCAGTTATGTCTTGGGAATATTCCTAACAATTGGTATTAGAGCCAAGTGCCTTGGAGAGAAAGTTTAATAGCTTAAGGTTTATTAGATGGCATACTTTAGAAAAGAGAGTCCTAAGCTTGATGGACATAATTATCTTTACTAGAAGAACAAAATGATAACACATTTACAGTGCATTGGTTTTGAAATTTATGAAGCAACTACTCAAAATGTTGATGTTCCTTCTATAAAAGACCTTGCAGAAGAAGATTCTACTGTTAAACAAAAGGAAGTGTTCACCCAAAATACAATTGCCAAGGAAGCCCTTATAAGTTCCTTATCTGAAAGTGAGTTTTTTGAGATTAAGAAAGTAGATAGAGCCTATACAATATGGAAGTATCTAGAAGACATGATTGAAGGAGATATCTAAGAAAAGAATGCACACAGAAAGACATGGAAGAAAAGATATAACAATTTAGAGATGCTACCTAAAGAAAACATCAAAGCATACAATCAGAGGATTAATGAAGCAGTTGCAGGAATCATAAATAATGGTGGAGAAATTTTAGAGGAAGACATAATGGATAAATTGATGACTACATTGACAGTAGATTATGAGAGCAAGATAAACAACTTAGATGAGACTATGCAATTTTTGAAAGACTTCAAGGGAGAGACCCTGATTAGCAAAATTTCAGCATTTGAGATATCAAAATTGAAGACATAACCTAAAAGTGAAACAACCTTCAAAGCCTTAGTCCATGGTAAGAAATCTTTGAACACTTCTGGTAATTTTGATAATGAAGATGAGGATAAAGAACTAGAAGAATTCATTTCTATGATCGCTAAGAAAGAAAGAAAAGGAAAAGGAAAATATGAAGGATAGTTACCATTCAAATGCTTTTCATGCAAGAAGGTTGGTCATTTTTCATCTAAGTTCCCTACAAGAGTCAAGAAGTACAAAACCAATTTCAAGCCTAAATATACAAAGGAATGCTACTATGTTGAAGATGGAGTGACAGATGAAGATTCAAGAGAAGATGAATTTGGATTCATTTCAATTGAAGATATGGAAAAAATGTTTTTTGAAATGGACATTGAAGATGAAAATAAATCATAAGATTTGGCATTAATTTTCCAAGAAGACATCGGAATAGACTGGATCATTGACAGCGGGTGTTCACATCACATGACATGAGACAAAGATATATTTGTACATCTCGATAAGTACAAAGGTGGTATGGTTAGATTTGGAGACAACACTCCTAAGCCTATCATAGGTACAGGAGCTATCACTTTAGATGGAAAGAACAACACTGATGATGTTCTGTATGTTGATGGTTTACATCATAACCTACTGAGTGTTGGATAGTTTCTTAACAAAGGATATCATTTGGAATTCAAAAAAAAAAAGTGCATCATTAATAACAAAGAAGGAGTTATGATTGCATCAGGTTCAAAGACTAAAGGTAATGTTTTTCAGCTCAATTCTGAAGCAAGTTGTTTTGTTGCAAAAGTAGATGACAGTTGGTTATGGCACAAAAGATTATATCATATCAATTTTGACAATATAGTAAAGATAAGCAATGTAAAGGCAGTAAGAGACCTTCCTAGTATTGCAAGACCAGTTGATACTATGTGCATGGAATATGTGATGGGAAAGCATGTAAGGAACTCATTTAGAAGTAAACAAAACTCAACAGAAAAAAAAATTGGATCTAGAGCATACATACTTATGTGGACCTACTCAAACAAAATCCTACTATGGTGAAAGGTACTTTATTTTGTTTTTTGATGATTATTCCAGAATGATGTGGGTTGCGTTCTTAAAAGATAAATCTGAAACATTTGAGAATTTAAAAAATATTCAAAGCTAAAGTTGAAAATGAGTCTAGATTAAAGATAAAATGTCTGAGATCAGATAGAGAAGGAGAATTCACCTTTGACAAGTTTTATGAGTATTGCGAAGAACATGGGATCAAAAGATAGCTAAGTGCACCTAGAACCCCTCGGCGGAATGGAATTGTAGAAATAAGAAATATGATCATACTTGACATAGCACACACTATCATGATCAAAGGAAAAGTTGCACACACCTATTGGAGAGAAGCAGTCAATACTACAGTCTATACTATCAACATAATTCAATTAAGGCCAAGCGCAGATAAGATACCTTATGAACTTTTGTTTGGGAATGTACCTACAGTAAAATACTTTAGAATATTTGGAAGAAAATGTTATATCAAGAGAGATGATGGTGTTAGAAAGTTTGATGCTAGAAGTGATGAAGGTATTTTTATTGGCTACTCTACCAAAAGAAAAGCTTATAGATGTTTTAACTTGAGATTGAAGAAAAACATTGAAAGTACACATGTGAAGATTGATGAGAAGTTTATGATTCAAGAGAGGTACTATGATTATGCACCTATGATTGAAAATTAACCAAGACCTATCAGTAAAGAAACAGTTATTGAAGAAATGTTTGACAACATTGATGTATCATCCAATGACCTTGAACCAAGTGAAGAAGAATCACAGATAACAGATGAGAATGTCACACCTAAAGCTCCAAAATTCACATCTAAATGCCATTCAAAAGAAGCTATCATTGGAGATTAGAGCAGTAAAGTTATGACAAGATCTAGAGAAAAAATTTTAACAATTGATGAAGAGGTATGTATACTTTCACAAATTGAACCTTTAAGTGTTGAAAATGAATGTAATGATTCAGATTGACAGAAATTAGTGAAACAAGAGTTAGATTAGATAATTAAGAATGGAACATGGTAATTGGTCCCTAGACCTTGTGACAAAAATGTGATTGGAACCAAGTGGATATTCAAAAACAAGATGAATGAAGATGGTATAGTTGTAAGAAACAAATAAAGACTGGTATGTAAAGGATATGAGCAGAGTGAAGGTATTGATTACTCTGATACATTTTCCCCTTTGAGAAGACTGGAAGCTATAAAAAAAAATTTAGCTTATGCAACATTCAAGAACTTTAAAGTATATCAGATGGATGTCAAGTCAACATTCCTGAATGGTGACATGAAGGAAGAAGTCTACATAGAAAATCTTGAAGGATTTAGTTTATCAGACAAGCCTGACATGGTATGCAGACTGAAGAAAGCCCTCTATGGACTTAAGCAAGCCCCTAGAGGATGGTATGAAAGACTAGATGGTTACTTGATGAAGATCAGATTCAAGAAAGGAGCAACGTATTGTAACTTATTCATAAGAGAGACACCTGAAGGATTATTACTTTTTGCTATTTTTGTTGATGACATTATTTTTGGTGGTAATGACAAGCTTAGTGCAAATTTTTCTAAAGAGATGTAGAGCGAGTTTGAAATGAGCATGATTGGACCTATCAAATACTTTTTGGGATTAAATGTACAAAAAAAATACATAGGTATATTCATTAATCAGTCTAAGTATGTGAAAGAAATATTGAAGAAATTCAAGATGGAAGATTGCAAGCCAATAGGCACCCCCATGGTAACAGGAAGCAAACTTTCTAAAGATGATGATTCTACAACAGTTGACAAGAAACTATACAAGTCTATGATTGGAAAACTCATATATCTTACTCAAGCTAGACCAGATATTTCTAATGCAGTTGGTATTGTTGGAAGATTTGTAGCTGAACCTAAACAAAATCACTTAATGACAATAAAAATAATATTCAGATACTTAAAAGGGAGTCTATAAACTATGGTTTATGGTATTCTAACTCTGAGAATGTAGAACTTCATGTGTATATAGATGTAGATTGGGTAGGTTGTGTTGATGACATAAAGAGTACCTCAGGAGGAGAAATATTTCTTGGAAACAGATTAGTTACTTGGACAAGAAAGAAGTAGAATTGTATTTCACAGTCAACAACAGAAGTAGAGTATGTAGTAGCAGCATTAAATTGTTCTACAATTGTTTGGATCAAGGAGATGATACAAGACTTTGGAATTCAGATTGATTATCCTATTGTTATTCATTGTGACAACACTAGCACTATCAATATGTCAAAGAACCTTGTGATGCATGCAAAGAAAAAACACATTGAAATAAAATATCATTTTCTAAGAGATAAAGTTGTAGATAAAGAAGTAAAATTGGATTATGTGAGCACTAAAGAATAGTTAGCAGACATATTCACAAAGCCTTTACCAAAAGATACTTTTGAGTATCTCAAGGAGAAGCTGGGAGTAATTCCCTTCCCTGAGTCTGATTAGAATTTGTAGAAAGTGCATCAGTCCTTGGTGACTGATGAATGATTGACTACTCTACCTCAGGAGTAGTACTTGTGCTTTTTTTTTTGGCACCCTTTTCCATTGATGTCAAAGGGGGATTATATAGTCTAGGGGAGTATAAAATCATGAAAAATCAAATGCAGTTTAAAAAGATGGGGCAATTAAGGGGGAATTTGTTGAGGATATTGAGAAGATTGTAAAAAGAAAGAATACTTTTGGATTGATGGTGTTTTTCATATCATATGTTGCCATCAATGTCAAAGGGGGAGATTGTTGGAGATTTGTCTTTAAGCCAGTGGTTGACTATATGTTTGTCATTGATGACAACATATATTATGTAGCAATGTTCTATATGTAATTATCAGTATGGACACGTTCAAGCCTTGCAAATTTATTTTTATGTTGTAGACATATTCATTATGCTATGTTCATAGACGCAGATTTAGTAGTGCAGTTGAAGTTGAGTTATGATAATCTATTTGCCAGTTACAGTTTCAGAAGATTGTTTATTAAGAGTCGACAATATTTATATTGTTTCTTCATTTGCACCTATCATTTGGATATGCATGTTTGGATTCATGTTTAGTTATGACTTCAGAATTTTTGGTTAAGAGCACTTAATGTGTTTCATCTAGAGAGTGAAGTTTGAGTTAATTTGGCAGAGTGGATTATGTGAAGCGACGCATCTACTCGTCTTGAGTTGCGCGGTTCTATTTGTTTTTTGTGCTTAGTTTGGCCGACAAAGAAGTTGAAGAGTTTCCTACAAGCTGACTTGATCATATCTTTGCAGGAGGATACTTATAGCAGATCATTTGTGATCGACATGTGAGAATGTAGAAAAAGAAGTAGAGTAGAATATTTGATGTATTGGGCCAGTAAAGCTATATCATTCATCAGTGGAAGATCTATGTCAAGAAGCAAAGAGTGTATACAATTCACTATAACTGATCAAGACAGCAGGTCTAATTCACAGCTCAATATCAGATATAGTGTATATATGTTGTGCAGAAGGTTGCAGCCTTCATCATTTGAGCAGTGTGCTCACAGACAGTGTGTCCTCACCTCTAACAGGGTTATTTGTAAAAGAATCCTAATAGGGTCCAACCTTTGACAAGTTCATTATACTTAATGCATTGTAGAGATCAACTCCTAACAGGGTTGTAGGATTTTCTAACAGGGATCATTATGCACTAGTGCAGTTCTTTGTGGGTGCTAATTGTTAGGATTGGATTATAATAAGAGGGGGGTTGAATCAGTATAATAGCACTTTAAAATAATTCTTCAACCACTTAAACATTAATCACACATTTGCAGTAAAGTAAAGAACATAATAAAATTACACAATACTCATAACACCATGATTTTTTTATGAGGAAACCCTGGCCAAGGGAAAACCCCGATGGGGATGATACCCACAAGCATGTACTAAAGTATAATGTCCCTCTAAGGAGACCTATCCCTATTAGGAGCTTAATATTACATAGTAAATTTCCTTGTTAGAGGAATAACAACCCTATTAAAGGTTCACAACACCTTGTTAGGGGCCTCTGAGCTTCCAGCTCTTACAATGTAATTCTGTTACAAAAGGTTCTCAGTCATGAACAAAACAAGCATAAAAAATTCTTTGATAGTTCCTTTATAGCTCTGTCATTTTCTACTCTTCCCTTCACATTTTTTCCCTTCCAGATAACTATTACACATACATAAATTATCTTTACCAAAAATATCTTACATATATATCTCATAACTTTACAAAGTCAGCTCTCTAGATGAATATTACAAATATTACAAAGTTGGTCTTCAAAACACAATACATTAAATATAGTAAATATCAAATGCATAGTCAGTGCTCTTGCATATTCAATGTATAGGATATCAACAACAAAAATACAACTTCAATTTCTTGGTGTCCAAGTCATACTCCCTCAATTTTTGCTTATATCTGACTACCCTGTATCGTTGTTCTCCTGCAGTCTATCTGTCTTCAAATCCTTATAACTCTTCATAAACTTAACCAAATCCAAGTTGATCCTAGGTGGAGGTCATACATACTCCATAATTTCTTCCTCTAATGTCTCTTTTCCTAATTCATCGATCTTTGTCTTCGACATCCAAAATACTTTTGTATCTCTGCTATTATACTTAGTCAATTTTTTAATCAACAAAACTTATCTTCAAATTAATCGATCTTAAACCCAGATTTGTTGTGATAAATGAAAACCAAAAAGTGAATCACATTTACCAAAATAGATCTCTTTCCAATAATCTCTCCCTTTGGCATTGATGGCAACACTTTAACAAAAAAAATATCTAAGTGTTCCAACTAAACAAAACTATCTCTTCTTCTCCTTATCTCTTCTCCATATTTTTCTCTCTTTCTTTTATATATCTTTCATTTTGTACTTCTCTTTTTCATCATCATTTTTTTTCTTCTCTTCTCCCCCTTTGACAACAATGACAAAGGTGCATATAAAACAATAGGTCTTAGTTCCTACTTACCAGTTTCAGAACATCCTGAAGAGAGTCTTCCAAAATCTTTACTAATGTGCTCCAAGTCTTGAACAAAATCTGACTGATGTGAATCAAACCATTCATTGCAAATGATGTAGTTTCAGCTTCTTTCAACTCTGTGGGAAAGCCTTTGGTCAATGAATCTACAACCTTCTCCAAATCTGAGAGATGATCTTCAAGTATGGATAATTTCAGAGTAATAAATCTCCTCAACAAATTGAATCTATTTAATACTCTCCCTTTCTCATTATCCAAAACACTGAGCTTGGCCAATATCCTTGTAACTTTTGTATCTAGTTTTGTTGTGGATTGTGAAGATGTTTCACAACCGTCCATCAAGTTGTTCAGAGTTGCTCTCTCCTTGGCAATAATGTCTTCAACATTCTGAATGTGCCTAATCGGATTCATGCAATAGCCAAATAGTTTTCTCCCATGTCCAATGTAGCTCTTTGTATTTGTCAAACAAGTTTTTACAATGCTGAAGTCCCATGAGATGGACTTGTAGACTTCTGTCAGTTTCTTCTCTTAATATGTCTTCTTAGCCTTCTCTTCTGCAATCTTCAGCAAATTTTCATAATACCCATCAAATTCATCAAGTGTAATCTTCAAGTTTTCAATGTCATCTTTGTTCTAGAAAACTATAGGTACTCGAAGCAATTTATTCACAATGTCAATAGATCTTGAGATTAATTTTTCCTTCTTATCCCCTTTCTGTTCAGATCTTTCCTTTGCTTTGTTTAATGCAGTGAATGCCAGTTTTACCAATTCAACTTCATCCATGCTATCCACATTTACATCAGTACTTGCCAAAAATGAAATAGATGGTGATTTTACTTCTTTCTTTTCAACTCTTTATTGTTCTATCTTTTGTTCATCATCCTTTTTCTATTCAACTTCCTCTTTTTGTTCTACTTCATTTACAGTAGAGGTGTCCAAATTTTCTGCAAAAGGGTCCTTCTCATCTTTTGAGGGGTCAAGGGTCACTGCCACACTAGAGACATAGAAATATGGTGGAGGATCTGCTTCGCTCTTCTCTGTAGAGGTCTCTGTCACCTTAGGTCTTTCACCCATTCCCAATTGTGTGGGCGATGATGTTTTAGGAGGTGGGGAGTTGCTAGCAGTAGGGCTCATTAGAATATTCTCTAATTCCTTCTAAGTTTCCTCAATCACTTCATCATACTTCCTTCCCATTATCTTCAATAGTCTAATCTTTTTTCTCAATAGAGGTTTCAGTTCTTTGAATATTCTGTCCCTCTCTTGTACTGATAACACAGACATCATGTTATCGATTTCCATATTTTTGATATGATCATCCTCAATCTGTGCCAAGTGTTTTCTGCTCTCCAATTTTGCATATAGATCTTTGGGTACACTTCCTTCAATTTCTAGAAGTCTCTTCTTGAAGGTAAGCAAATTCTCTATCACAATATCTTCAATCTTCAGCTTATTTGATTCCTCATATTTGTCATAGTATTTATCAATTGAAACCAATTTTCCTTGTTCAATTTCTCTTTTCTCTAGCATCTTCATGTCAGGTTTCCAAATATTTTTTTTTGTTTTCTTCTCTTCTCCTATTGTGCTTTTCTCTTTAGGCTTGCTTGATCTTGTAACTCTAGGAGTGACAACCTTTTCTTTTTTTGTTTGCTATTGTAGAGGAGGTGGACTATCTACCATAACTACCTTGGGAGTGATAGGGGTATCAGTACTTCCACTTTCTACTCCAAGAGATCACTCTTCCATCTTTCTTTTGACTTCTTGCAATCCCTCTTCTGTCAATCCAGCTTATATACCGCAATCATGAATAAGGTTAGAAATTCTCATTTTCCTTGGTCCTCTAGACTGTTCCTCTTTCACCTTTGCTGAATTTTATTTATAGGTTCCCCATCTTTCTTCTATTGTGTCAACTTCTAATGCAAGAACATGTTCTACTTGCATGGTGAGTATTTCAGAACTCACTTCATAACCCATGGGGTAGCACCACTTATTCCTAGGTGTAACTGCTTCAAAACATACACAATCAGTCTCAACCATGAAACACATTGTATCCTTGTACTTTTCCACAATGTCCTCATGTAACCTGTATCTTGTCTTCATCTGTTTATGTAGAATTTTGATCATGGAAAATAATTCTCCATCTACCAAATTAGTATTATGTCTTTTGTAGCTCTGTGAAATCAGTATGCTAGTGGGTACTCCAGACTTCCAACCACTAGGATGTAAACCAGGAAACTTGTGCTCAATGTGAATGAAAATATGCATCAATAACGAACCAAATTTGAAGGTTTACCTATTGGAAATTTTATTGAAATGATGTACTAAGAGGGGAGGGGTGACTCAGTACCTCTAAAACTTTTTATGTGATTGGCCCATTAACCTTTGTGTCATCAGATTTGTATATACCTATCTATCTGTTCAACTTTTCTTATGTATGTGTAATCATAATATAAGTTCTTCACATGTATAAACATTCAAGAAACATTCATGAAAACAAATAACACATAACACATGATATGATATTGCAAAAAACTCTTATTAGGAAGTAAAAAATACGGTGGGGATGTCTACCCACAAAAATTCACAATCTGCAGATACGAAGGGAGCCGGTAAAGGCTTACAAATGATCACTTCTGATGATCTACCCTGTTAGGAGTATTATAGTGGATACCTATTAGGATCTACTTCCTTTGAAGCTTTAGCAACACCATTAGGTGTGCACTCTGTTAAGAGATTTATCAAATAACTGTTAAGTCCACCTTCTGCAAAAGGATTTCTATTGTGATACACTTGTTAGAATGTAACTATAATATAAATATTGATTTGATAGTGAATGCAATCTCTAATTTCCGATAACAGATCATGTATAGCCTACAATGTATGTATGTAATCACCTTGAGTGATTGAGTAATACCTTGTCTCTGCTCGTCAGTAGCCTTACTGTGTTCTTGATAACTGCTGTGATTTGTTTCTGAACTTTGCATGAATTCTCTTCTTATGCTTAGATGCTCTCCATGGCTACTATCATTTTCCAAATTATTACTAGTCTCTCTTATTACAAATGATGGAACATCTATTTATACTAGTTTCTAGCTCTATTCTTGATTCACGCTTTTCAAATTAACTCTAGATCCAAGGTTTACAACTTGACCTTGATCTTTAGTTAGATATGTTTTAGATCCGTTAGGATGATTTTAAACATTTACAATATGCTTTCTTGACCCTCAAGTTAAGATTTAAAACAAATAAAAACTCTATAAATAGAATTACATTTCTTTATCTGACGTGTAAAATCAGATCCACTTTTTGCGGGTTCTTTAACAAACTGTCGGTTCTGATGGTCGAGCTTCTCTGTCAGTCTGTCAGTTTTCTTCTCCATCAGTGTTCCTTTCTTGAACTGTTCATCGGGTATGCCTTTTCTATTCTGTCGGCAATGTTCTCAAAACTGTATCATTGGTAAATTCTATACTTAGCATTTTCATGTTAGACATTTTGTCCTGTCAGGTATGCTCGTTGTCCGTCGATTATGCTTATACTGATGACCTTTATCATGTTTTTCCCTTTAAGTATACTAATGGAAAAACTTAACGTCATCAATCTCCCCCTTTGACATTAGTATCAAAAACTGATATGTGAAACATACTTGATGCATTAGTATGTACACCAGTGTATACTTCTTCCTTAGTCATAAAATGACTCCCCCTATGCATATGCCAGTAAGTGTAAGTTTATGTACATACCTATCTTTGTTGTACATACATTATACATATTCTCATATAGTATTTTGTAGATATCTATACATTCCTCCTTTTTCTTACTAAAGTATATTGTACATATGTGTATACATTCCTCCTTTTTTGATAATGAGGGCAAAGGTACTTACATCTTTTCAAAAATGTGAGAGTGTGAGGCTTTGATTTCC
>MU224930.1:269586-289977 GCA_018584345.1 Thuja plicata
GTGTGGATCTTTTCTCTTAAGTCTTTAAGATTTTCAAGAAAGAGACTTAGATCTGATACCAATTGTTGGAATTATTGGAATGATGTACTAAGAGGGGAGGGGTGAATCAGTACCTCTAAAACTTTTTTATGTGATTGGCCCATTAACCTTTGTGTCATCAGATTTGTATATACCTATCTATCTGTTCATCTTTTCTTATGTTTGTGTAATCATAATATAAGTTCTTCACATGTATAAACATTCAAGAAACATTCATGAAAACAAATAACACATAACACATGATATGATATCGCAGAAAACTCCTATTAGGAAGTAAAAAATGCAGTGGGGATGTCTACCCAAAAAACTTCACTATCTGCAGATAAGAAGGGAGCCGGTAAAGGCTTACAAATGATCACTTCTGATGATCTACCCTGTTAGGAGTATTAGAGTGGAGACTTGTTAGGATCAACTTCGTTTGAAGCTTTAGCAACACTGTTAGGTGTGCACTCCTTTAAGAGATTTATCAAAGAACTCTTAAGTCCACCTTCTACAAAAGGATTAATGTTGTGATGCACTTGTTAGAATGCAACTACAATATAAATGTTGATCTGATAGTGAATGCAATCTCTAATTTCTGATATTAGATCTTGTATAGCTTACAATGTATGTATGTAATCACCTTGAGTGATTGAGTAATACCTTGTCTCTGCTCGTCGGTAGCCTTCCTTTGTTCTTGATAACTGTTGTGATCTGTTTCTGAACTTTGCATGAATTCTCTTCTTCTTCTTAGATTCTCTCCATGGCTACTATCATTTTCCAAATGATTACAAGTCTCTCTTATTACAAATGATGGAACATCTATTTATACTAGTTTCTAGCTCTATTCTTGATTCACGCTTTTCAAATTAACTCTAGATCCAAGGTTTACAACTTGACCTTGATCTTTAGTTAGATATGTTTTAGATCCATTAGGATGCTTTAAAACATTTACAATATGCTTGCTTGACCCTCAAGTTAAGATTTGAAAAAAATAAAAACTCTATAAATAGAATTACATTGCTTTATCTGATGTGTAAAATTACAACCACTTTTTGCGCGTTCTTTAACTGACTGTCGGTTCTGATGGTCAGGCTGCTCTGTAAGTCTATCAATTTTCTTCTTCGTCGGTGTTCCTTTCTTGAACTGTTCGTTGGGTATGCCTTTTCTACTCTGTCAGCGATGTTCTCAAAATAGTATCATTGGTTATGCTTGTCGTTGGTAAATTCTATACTTAGCATTTTCACGTTAGACATTTTGTCCTATCGGGTATGCTCATTGTCCGCTGGTTATGCTTATACCGATGACCTTTATCATGTTTTTCCCTTTAAGTATACTAATGGCAAAACTTAATTTCATCATTTACTTTTATCCTTCTTCACTAGCTTCACATTCTCCAGAAATTGTTGATCCAGAACTTCGCATAGGTTATATTTTATGTTTTCCTTTACCATTCTCCATGCCATCATGATTACTCCAGTAGATATAGAGTTAGGTATGCTACTGTAGTAGAATTTATATCTGAGTATCATGGCAATCAATCTCACATCTTGCTGAAAGATGTCTCTTACTGTCATTTCCCTCCTGTCCCATTTAGAATGTGTTAGGGTTTCGACTTCTTTCTTCACATGCTTCTCTGCAATAGGTATAACTCTAGTGTTGTCTAATCCAATGATCTCATGAATTAGGTCACTACAAATCTTCACAGGTTGGTCACCAATCCATATGAACTGATCATGAACCCTGCTCATCAATATCTTGAACCATTCATTTTCATCGAACTCGCATAAATCCATAATCTTCATTATGCTCAACTGACTAATGTGTTCAAATTCTTCCTTCATGATTCCTTTCTCAATCGTATCTTCCATTTCAGTGAATATTTCATTGTCTCCCAATGTATCATACTTACAATGTATGTAATCCCTAATGTCTTCTACGTACAATACGCCATGTGGGGTTTGTGAAAACACTCCTTCTGGATCCTCTTCACAAGACTTATATGGATGTTTCTTTAATTTGTATCTAGGATGATCAACAACATAAAAAATGACAGGTGCATCCATAGCTTAGATGATGTAAAATACCTTTCTCTGCTGAAATTTGAGTGTTATGCTCCAATCGATCACACATGGCAAATGTAGAATAGTCTGAATGCTTCTTCTCTCTGATATCCTTAGCTCGCTCTTTGACAAATGGTGAATAAATAGTTTATGAAATGGTGCTTTATACAAGTTAGGTTATAACTTTCATTTTCACTTTAAACTGTCTAGTCGGCTGCTAAATCTTGCGAATAAAATATACAAGTCGGCGGATGGTGCACTCTTAGGTATATGATCCATGATGTTGACTTAGTTCACACATAAGATCACATGAGCTCAATCAATGAATTTCAGGGCAGGATAAATTATGATGTATGTATCCAATGCTCCCCCTAAGGCCATGATCGACCAATTAGGTCAATTCTGTCTTGCTATCTTCAGGCAAAGATTCAGTAGAATCTACTGACTCTCCCTGAACTGATGTCTCACTTGTTCCTTTGATCTGCCAAATCTTGCCACTATTTTTGTCTTCTTCTTTCTTAAAACAATTTTCAAAATCCTTCTTCACATCTGCAACACTCTTGTTGGTATCATTTCCATTCTACTGTGAATTCATAGGAGGTGGTGTTCTTCTGTTATCTACTCCATTATACCTGCAAAACTTTGCTATATGTCCTAGATTATTGCATTTGTAACATATAGGAGGTCTTCTTACTTGATTAACTTGTAACTTACAGTACTTCGCAATGTGCCCAATGTTATTACATTTGTAGCATGTAGGTTTCATTGTAGGTTATCTTCCATTGTCTTTTCTATATCCAGATTTATTAGGTCTTCTTCATTCAGTCTTCTTGTGCCCGTATCCATTACAGTTAAAACAATAACCAAAAAAAGTTCTAAAAGGGGCATTACCTCTACAGTCTCTTTTCATGTGTCAAAATCTGTTGCAACCAAAGCATCTACCTCTGAAAGGTCTGATCTACTCTTTATGTTCTTTAATAGATGGTATCTCAACATCAATCTTCTCATCTGATTTCTCTTCCTGATTCTTTGAACATTCAACTTCATTGAAGCCAACACCAGTCATATCACCTTTAGGTTTCTGTTTGTCTAGTTGTTCATCAATCAAGTCACTGCTGGTGTGAAGTTTCTCAATGTGTTTCTTTGCTTCAACAAGTTCACCTTTCACAATCTGATTATATTTCTCCAATTCCAGGTATTTGTTCTTGTAGTTGTCAGCCTCATCCTTCATTTGATTCAATGCACTGTTTAAGGTGTCTTCAATTTCCTTCTTAACATTCTTCTGTATTTGTACTTCTTTAGCCATAGATTTATTTTCAAGTTTCAGAGTCTCAATTTCTTCTTTTAGTTGCTTCACCAGATTTGAATTGTCCTCATATGAATCTTCTTTTACTTGGACCACAAGATCTTCTCTTTGACTTCTGGAAAGCTCAAGCTGTTCTTTGAGTTTCTTTATAAATTTCTCAGCTCTACGCATGTTGAATCTCAATTCTCCATTATCTGCTTTTGCTTTATCAAGGTCTTCAAGTGCAGCATCAAAATTCTCTTGCAAACTGTCCAAATCCATTATGATCTCCCTCAAGTTGTTAGGCTTTCTCTCCAAGGGCCAAAATCTCTAATACCAAATGTTAGGATTGGATTATACTGAGAGGGGGGGGGGTGAATCAGTATAATAGCACTTTAAACTAATTCTTCAACCACTTAAACATTAATCATACATTTGCAGTAAAGTAAAGAACATAAGAAAATTGCACAATACTCATAACACCATGATTTGTTTACAAGGAAACCCTAGCCAAGGGATAACCCCAGTGGGGATGATACCCACAAGCATGTACTAAAGTACAATGTCCCTGTAAGGAGACCTAGCCATGTTAGGAGCTGAATATTACATAGTACGTTTCCCTATTAGAGGAATAACAACCCTGTTAAAGGTTCACAACACCCTATTAGGGGCCTCTGAGCTTACAACTCTTACAATATAATTTTGTTACAAAAGGTTCTCAATCATGAACAAAACAAGCATCATAAATGCTTTAATAGTTCCTTTATAGCTCTGTCATTCTCTGCTTTTCCCTTCGCATGTCTACCCTTCTAGATAACTATTACACATACATACATTATCTTTACCAAAAATATCTTACATATATATCTCATAACTTTACAAAGTCGTCTCTCTAGATGAATATTATAAATATTACAAAGTTGGCCTTCAAAATACAATACATTTAATATAGTAAATATCGAACGCATAGTCGGCGCTCTTGCATAGTCAATGTATAGGCTATCAACAACAAATATAAAACTTTTATTTCCTGGAGTCCAAGTCATACTCCCTCAATCTTCGCTGCTATCCAACTGCTCTGTATCGTTGTTCTTCTATAGTCTGTCTGTCTTCAAATCCTTATAACTCATTGTAAACTTAACCAAATCCAAATCGATCTTAGGTGGAGGTCATACATACTCCATATTGTCTTCCTCTAAGGTTGCTTGCCCTAATTCATCGATCTTTGTCTTCGACATCCAAAATACTTCTGTATCTTTGCTATTATACTTAGTCGATTTCTAAATGAACAAAACTTATCTTCGAAGTAATCGATCTTAAACCCAGATGTGTTACCATAAATGAAAACCAAAAAGTGAATCACATTTACCAAAATAGATCACTTGCCAACACTAATTCCCACTGGGGTTTTTACCTATTTTGGGTTTCCCCATAACCAAAATTATGGTGTTATAATCTGTGTTATCTTATTGTGTTTATGCTTAATGTTATGCTATACTTAATTAGATAAAGAATTCCACAATCCCACCAAAGACTCCATAAGTCCATTATTCTAAGGGGATGCTAGGGAGGTGAGTCCAAGTTGGAGTCACCACCCCTAGATCCTTTTGAGGGTCGAACCTAGGCTTCCACTTGTAGAGAGACAAGAAATTTTTATAATTACTACCATAAGTCCAAGGGCCTCTGGTAAGAATATTGATAAGATCCTCCTTATCCAAAAAGAAAAAGGTCATTATCCATACCACTGATTTTGACACTTCCTTTAACTTTTCATTGAAGATCTATCCATTCCTAACATGATCAATATTAGGGAAGAAGGCTAGGAACTTAGCAACAAGAGACATGCTTAGCTAAATTATTGCATCATTCATCAACTTATTAGAGACTTGCAACATTGATTCATTAGTTTTGCAAGGCTTCTCTAGCTCAGCTAATGGGGTTTCTTTGTCCATTTTAGTAAATATGTCACCTAGTAGTTTGTTGACAACAGGAGCTAGTTCCTCTTCAGAAAATAAGGACTATGGTTATTAAGGTGGGGAGGTAGAAGATAGTACGAGAAACCTTTGTCCCATGTCTTCAAAAATAGTTGCAATATGACCCAAAGCTTCAAAGTCAATATGAATCTCCCTGTTTTTGGGAGAGGAAGGAGATAGGGATGCCGGATGGGGTTCCCCATCTCCTATTTCCATTAGGAACCTACTCCAAACAACACCAGAACCAGACAACTTACAACCGTAATCATAGTAGCATGTGCAACTCCCATCCATCAATCAATAAGTACAATTTGTTTTGACTAGATTAAAATATGAATCAATAAAATTAAACAGAAATGATAGTTTTCTAATTATTTAAAATAAAAATAAACATAAACTATGGACATTTTCTTTAAAAAATTTAATATAGTGTAATAATTGATTAAAAAAATACAAGAGATGCATAAATAGTTCTGTATTAGAAACGAAAAATATGTCTATCCCATAAACTTGCTCTCCTCAATTGTAACATGTCTTCACAGTCCTGTCCATATGTGCTTGCAAGATCTCCTCCAAACATTTGACCTGTGACTATCCAGCTAGCTATTTCTCATGATATATAAAAGGGAATTTCCAAGCATATGCTCTTTCTACATCGACAATAGATAAGATCAATTTTTCGGTCACTAGTATGATAGATATGTTTGATAAAAACATCAGTATTATTAGTGTCGCAATCAGAGTTATGTTTTATACAGACAAACCTTCAATTCTGACTATAATAAGGGTGACCTCACAAGTAAGATTGTATGAGAGAAATGGCTTATATAACCGCATCTGACAATAGCCCCAATGTCAGGTAAATCAAGGAGCGGGACCCACATGCCACCTTGAATAGTTAGCACTTAAAGTAGGTCGAGGTTAAACAAAAAAAATTCATTTTCATCCATTCAATCCAGCTACAATAAATGTACTCAGTTTATTAATACCAAGCTCCCAAAAACGGGAATGATGAAATTTATGAAGTAGGATTCTGATTAGGGATATCCACAAGATTGTCTAGAAATTCTTCTTGATAACTTGTGGTGAAGTCAACATGGTCCTCCCACTCAAAAAGCTGTTCTAATGGAGGCAATTCCATCTGCCTCGTTTCTTCACCCTCCATAGTGTTGTATATTTCACTAATTACCAAGCATTTTGCATCATCAACAGTGTAAGAGGGGTCATGTGGGTTGTTAATTAGTAGGGGCCATATAACCCCTGGTTGGACTAAATTCTCTACTGACAAATCTTCGCCTATCCTAAAATCATTACAAGACAATGAAAAAAGATTGCAATGATCTAGAGGATATGAAACATTCAATTTTGATGACATATTATCGTCATCTACTTGTGTATCCTCTGCAGGATTGGCCACTATTGATTCTTCCAACAGTTGGGTCCATGATTTGATCTCATCTAATACCTGCTCCTCGTTTTCAGAACCACAACTCATTTCGTAAGGTATGCTGCCATCATCTTCACTTAATTGATTCTGCCCTTTCATGCTTGTAAAACTAGCAGCTTTTCTATTTGGCATATGGGCTGTAGAATCAATGGCTCTACTGCTACTCATTGCAAGCTTCTTGCTCAAATGGGTATTCCAGTAATTCTTTATTTCATTATCCGTTCTTCCAGGAAGCCGCCCAGCTATAAGTGCCCATCTGCAACACATTAAGATAGCACAATCAATTTCCTTTGACTATGCTAGCCACAGTTTTATATAATTCGATCTTTATATTTGTAATTGCTCTAGCTCTTCTCATTCCAATGATAGACTACAGAATGTGATTCTAAATATTGATCCAAAAATATTGCACAAAATTAAATCCAGAAAAAGCTGTATCACTATAATTGATAGATTAAATAGCACAATCAATTTCCTTTCACTATGCTAGTCACAATTCTATATAATTCGATCTTTATATTTGTAATTGCTAGCTCTTCTCATTCTGATACTAGATTACGGAATATAATTTTAAAAATTGATACAAAAATATTAAATCCTAAAAAAGCTGTATCACACTATAATTGATAGATTGTCAAAATCTCTTCATCATATTACTACTCAAATCTAAGTGTGTTCTACCACCGAACTATTTGCTCTTCTTTGATCAGCCTATCATGATCAGAATATGACTTATTTCCAATATAATACTACACCAAATTGTAGAAATGTGAACTAAAGTTTTCTGAATCCCATAGACAGGATTTCAATTTATTATAACTTTATAGTTGTTGGGTTTACTCAAAAACAAAGTCATTCCCGGCTGAAGTGAGGACGAGTGGGCAGACTCACCGATTACCAAGGAGGCGATGCATTCTTATAATGAGTTCATCCTCGTCCGCAGAGATGTTACCACGTTTAATGTCTGGCCTAAGATAATTCAGCCACCTTAGTCTACAACTCTTCCCACACCGATTTAGACCTGCCCAAATGCAGGCTTTCAACTTGTTAAAATTTCTGATAGAAAACTTCTGTAAAATTTATTCTGTTTTTTTAATTTGATTCTATTAATGATTAATATCGATCATATTCTATGATTTCTCATTATAATGAACTTGAAAAGAGAAAAATAAAGCTTCATATTCTATAATTTATCATTATAATGAACTTGAAAAGAGAAAAATAAATTGACTCAATTATTTTCTTTATTCTGACGATGAATCATAGAATTTGATGGAAACTACTGATTAAAAAAAATGATAAAACAATCAACTCTAGAAACCGCCAAATAATTTATTGTAAACTGTAGAAATTTAATTCATAAGACTGCTTGTGGAATTCCAAGGGCTGATTACAATTTACCTGCCATTTTTGGAAGAGATTTCCACCCAGTCTCGCCATGAGTGTGGATATAATTAGTCAATATCCTGTCCTCGTCTGCAGTCCATGCTCCTCTGTTCAAATGCTCTTGTTTAGAGTGGAATGGTCTTCTCCCCATCTTTTGCTCAATTCAGAGATCATACATTAACTATAGCAGTCACAAGAGCAAACCACAGATGACAGATAATTGGGTACTTTTCTTATCTTTCTTTCACTTCCCCAAGTCCTCCTATTCTACTGGATGGTTGAAATTATAGAGGTAAACAATCTGCATTCTACACACACTTCCAAGAGCAGGAAGATTAAGAATGAAGTGGGGTAACTGTAATCCTACATTCTTTCCTGTTTTATAATGCAGTTTTATTGGGTTTTGTGATATGGGAAGTATGTGGAAAGAAGAGGAGTAGAAGTTAGCGGCCATTCTGAGATGAGAAAGCTCAACTACTCTTCAGTACGGTCTGAGCAGATGAAAGTAAGTAGATGAATTTTAATGATAAAGTATGTACATTTGTTCTGCATTGTATGGATGACAGAAGACAGGGAAATTGGAGGGTAATGGGTCCACTGTGCATGCATTTAATCAAAGCCTTATATCATCACTGACCTAATAAATATGGAAATTATTAAAGCCTTATATCATCACTGACCTAATAAATATAAAATTTTCAGGATAGCAATTCATTGAAAGCAGAATTTAACTGCTCTCGTCGACTCCAACGTGAGACGCCACATTAGACCTTTTTTCCACATTTTCCAGCCACTTGCTGTTCGGGATGCCCGCTTTTTCTTAGCTACTTCGTGGACATTGGAGGACCATGATTTTATTCAGTAATTTAAACCACCCATGCATTAAATATCAAATTTTGAAGAGATGAAATCTTGCAGATCTTGACTTGTTTTTGCGGTGCAACATTTATTTCTAGAGCAATCCATAGTCAGTGTCTTTACTTCGAATTCAATATGAGTGAAATTCAATGCTAGAACAAATTGTATTCCAGTCCCTGCATGCAAAATGTCTACTCCTGCAATGTAAAAAGAATCCCTCAAGTCACCAAATCACAATTAAAAATATACATTGCTGTTAATATTCATGTCGAGAATTTTCTCTTGTTCTTAAATGGAGGAGAGAATGAATTGATATTATAAAAATACAAATGAATACACTAGAGTATCAAAAGATTACATTGCATAAAACTGCAGCATTTGAATTTTAAATTCAAAACCTTAAAACCTAAGTAAAACATGGAAACCAAATATTTCTGTCACACATGACAGTCATGCTAGAAATAGTTCCCTCTTTTCATAGTTCTTTACTTGGTTTTTTAATTTAATTAATAAATATTATCAAATTGTCTTGTCTGGGAGAATCTGTCGGCTGCGTAGCCGTTTCCCTCAATACCACTCTTTCATAATTCATCCCCTCTACTTTTATGATTACGAACCCTATTTCTAGCTTCCCTCTTTTTCATTTTCTCTACAACAATTTTTTGATATTAATAGTTAGATATTACAATTGTCTTACAAAATCTTTATGACTCTATTCTATACACCACTCTATACTACTTGCAAAAGAAATGAACTCAAAACCTTTCTAAATGGTCTTGAAATCTCTTTTATTATACAAAGGAGCCCAACTTCATGTCATGTACGTGTGTCAATTTCCTATTTGATAGTTGCTAAAAATAGAATAATATGTCAAAGGGTATCTTTATTTGCACATGACAAAATAGGATTTGCACCTCCTAAAGGTATATTGGAGAAGAAGGCATGACCTTCATTGTAGATACTACATTTGTCAAACTAATTGTTGTTGGAAATCAAACAGACAAGTGTGATAGAAGGAAATTACTGAAATAATGTTCACATAAGAGCTAAGGTGAAATGATGAAGGCACTAAATATAATTAAAATGAACAAATTGAAATACAATTTAGACATATTTTAGTTTATTTTTATAACCATGGGCACCTGTGATCATTGATGTTGAAAGGTCCCACAAGTATTTGAAATGTTAATGAGATTGTACTTCTCTATTTTACTCAAACTTGAAGAAGGATCAATTTATTTATTTTTACAATGTGTTCAATATATTCATTAGCGACATAGGTAGGGGAAAAATCAATCACAGTTATCATCTCAAATTATACCAGTGATAGCTTATTCAAATGAAAACACAAATAGTCAACTACCTTTTCCTCATCATCATTGATAAGGCCAAATATTTTACTTGGCAACTAAGCAAACACCTTCTAATCTTCAAAATTCCTCTCTACTCATCCTCTTTCTAGAATGATTGAAATGGTAACCTTCAAGCGTAGTAATTTAATATTTTAGTTTCCTCACAAAATGTTAATAGAATCTCTCATGATGCTTCAACAAATTTTTGATCTTATTGATTTCATTTCCAGTTGTCACTAAATGTTGCATAGATTCTTCATCAAAATATTTCTTTGTTTAACCATGGTGATTATGATTAACATTCCATCAATTCTATTTTTCTAAATGAATTTCAAGATATTTTCCTTCCTCCTTTGCTCCTCAAATGCATCTTTCACAACATGATGTTTGTTCCAAATGTCTTCTACAGCGTGTATTGACTTTGCAAACTTATTGTTGATTAGGCCCATGATATAGATGTTGAACTTGATCAATTTTGATTCTCTAATCAAACTATGCTCCCCCTACCACACTTCAAGAGATTTCTTTTTCTATTTAATTTTTTTCTGTTACTTCCTCTTGGAGCTTATTTTGGAGCCTTTCTTGTATATGTTGAATTGACAATGGGGATATGTCCACTATTGGATGATTTTTCCTTTTCACACTTCACATGCATCAAGATATTTTTTGGGGGTCATATATTGTACCCTTTTCTTATATTATCTTATAATATACAATCCTCCCTTAAATAACTTTGTACCTATCTATTGAAGTTATCTTAAAAAAACAAACTATTCATGGTTGTGGGAAAACATGAAGATTTAATCTTTTCTTCTTTTACTTTTTCCTAAAATGATGGTAATCTGATTCATTTAGTTTCTTGACAATCTCCAAGAAACCAACTCTATCTTGCCCTATGATTGGAATAATATGAGAGAATCCCTCAAATCCATTAACCCTTATTTTTATTTGTCCCTCATAGAGATAGAAATCACCCCAATTATGGTCAATAGTGACTCTCTTCTGAAAGTATGTGGCCTTTTAAATTTTCTTAATCACTTCCAATAGCCTCTAATTATATGGATTTCTCAAGCCTCTATAAACTTTTCTTACAAAAAAACTCCTTCAAAGTAAAAATTATAAACTCCATGTTTGCAAACATTGTCCCACACACACATGCCCATTCTTGGACAATGAGGAGACATTTATCTTTGTCAAATGTTGTTATTTTTAGTAGAGTTTTTCATATGTGCCTCTCCCATCCATTATATAGAATAATTTGTATTAATAGTGAAAACCATCTATAATGAAGTATTAAATTGTCATTCTTGAGTAGGGCATTGCTCATATAATACTCTAAATAGACATCATAATCAAACAACCTATTATTATCCCAACTTTGGATATTGCCATTAACACCAATGAATTTGTTTGCATAAATAAATTTACAAATATCCGAACACTTTCCAAACTCGCCAATAAGTCTTTCAAAAATATTATTCAAATAATTCAACCTCAAAAGGTGCTTTATCAATAATTGCAGATTTATACAACTTCTTAACAATCCTAGGTTTGTGAATTGGAAGCCATCTCCTTTTATAATGATTTTTAAAGCTCTCATATTCTCTCTTTAATGAGCCTATGTCAACATACATCTCATTCCTCCCATCAAGTCTAAAGACATAGTGGATATAGTCCTTTGTCAATAGTAGATATAGCTTTTTTTTTGTCTAGTTGTTGGTCTTTTGTTTTTTTTAGATCTTAGTTTTTGTTCGTCTCACTACTCATGAGACCCCTTTTTCATTTTTATGTTGGATGTTATGTAAGGGTTCAAGTCCTATCTCAATTTACATAATATGAAAAAAAACATAGTGTAAAGACACTTAAATTATGAAATATGCTGAATTTGAAATAGATGATATTTTTTTACATTTACTAGTAGAGAGCCTAGGGAAGTAAAAAATGATAAAGGTGGTACAAATATTTAATGATCATCTAACTATTATTAAAATTTAGTGAATGTTGTACCACTCAGTAGTTATATTACATTGAGTACAATTATGTAGTTAGTTAGCAACCTTTATGCAATTGACAATGTCATTCCCTTCTATCTATATTTTTTTTCTATTGTTCCTTGTAATTAATAAATCAAACATTTAACTTTGTACCAACATATTTTCTAATAGGGCAAATTAATTTGAGAAATTATCGCGGTAAAAATAAATATTTAATAAAAAATTATCAAGGGTATTTTTGAAGTTCTTGTTTCATCCCAAGATTGCATGATATTTATATTCTTAGTCCATACTATTTATACTTTTATGCATTTTTTGAGTAATACTCTAGGTTTTATTAATAATGCCCTAGTTTAGAAAGCCAATAATAATAGATAAATAAAATAAAATTTAATACTTTCTTTAACAACTTATGGAAGAAAGTTATGGAAAGTAGTAAAGTAAAATACCATAGTAAACAATCAATAATTAAAAACTAAAATATGTGTAGTATGGCTATAACCATGTACTAAACAAAAGAAAACTCTATGGACAACCAAACACTAATTCATCACTTTAAAAAAGAGACATCAAGCCCATCCTCCAACCCTACCACTCACCACTAGAATAATCTCAACATCTAATACATATTATTTAAGGTAGAAAAATATTGTATTGGCCTAGGTTGTTTAGCCTCCAAAATTAAATACCACGAATAACCTTATGGCCTTTATGATCATAAGCACATTATTTCCATTCTAACATAGGAGATATTATGTGCTAGGAATCTCCAATGAGCCTTGTAATAGTGGGCTATCCCTAAATCCTCACTATAGTGTTCATATATTGAATATAAAGTATGAGAGAATATAAATCCTAAGTAATAATATGAAAATCTTCTTTCAAGGCTATACTATCTCTTTCTAAAGAAATCAATTACACTTATCTAAGCAGCTCAACTACTTCATTCTCTACTATAACACTAATTAGCTAATTTATAGGGGCCAAGAGAAGCATCTCTACCTAACTTGTCAAATTAATCAAAATAATTGTCACACCTAGTTTAACATTAAAAAAAGATCCTATCATATTCTGAGATCTTAAATCCCTATTACACATAAACCTAGATTTTTTTAATAAAATTGACTAGGTTTTAGTTGTGGTATCTAGAAAATTTGTAAATGTGATGGTCATTTAAATTAGAATGATTTAATAATATTTATGGCTCCAACATAATACCCGTTGAGCCATCCAAGCTCCATCGAGAAAAAAAAACAAACTCTAAAGGAAAAGCATGCTCACCAAGACCAAGACCAAGACCAATAATCGAGAATTGAACGAAAACTTGTAACTTCTATAATATCACTTAAAAATCTTATAAAATAATGATAAAATATCTCAATACATTTATTTCTTAAACTAATCTCACACACATGACACTTTTTAGAAAACATCATCATAATTATAATTTGTCAATAATTCAAGTACCACACACAATTATAATGAAAAAATGATGACCAACAAAGAAGTACCATAAATGTATCCATCAATTCATCAAAAATATCACCAAACAAAATATTACCCAAGTCACTCCAATCATCAAGCTTACTACTTATTAATGAAGTGAAACGGGCTAGATATTAATACAATGACGAACTAACATATATACCATCTTGTTTTGTTCTGTGTAGAAATGTATAAAGTGAACTTAATTAAATTTCAAATATAATAAAAATCCTCTTCTAGTAGGATTTCAATTTTCCAATTAGGACACTTCCTTTTCCTCGAACTATTTATGATAAATCTTAAAAACACACTAAATTACAAGGTGGCCAAAGAAATCTATTTTTATAACAACATACTAATCCAAATCATTATTAGTTCTCTAACATAGTAGTATCGATGGAAATTTTATCATCTAATCCCATTAAATTTCAAATGATATTATCTAAATTAGGTTTACCTAGATTACTCCAAGAGGCCCCATCAAAATTGAATTTACACTAGACCATTTCGGAAGGGGCCCATATTTCTCTTATTATTTCTTCATCCCATCTATTACCATTTTTTTAGGTTGATTAAATCACAAATTTTACAACTTAGTAATCATGAAAAGGATAGATGTAAATATCATGATTTATATATCTTTGAATTTGTTCTAATACTAGTAGATATTCTTAGAATGAACATAATCAAATTTTTGACATAATTGGGATGTCTCTTCGAATAGACTATGAAGGTTTCAATTAGGAAACTTCTCTTTATTAAAATCACTAATACAAACTTGGGAGTTAACCTCAATTTCCAAAAGCCCACTGGCTTCCAAGAAATACAAATAAAGACCTCCAATAATGACATCTTACACTTCATTGTTAATGATTCAACCTAACAATAAGGAAACATCAAGTTTATTATTTCTTTATTTCTATTTCAAATTTCAAATAATAAAACCAACATTAACTTGGCCCTTATTACACCTAAAGACCCCATCAAAATTTGATTTTCACCGTAATATGTTGGAAGCACTCCGTCTTTTATATTGTTCTTTCTTCATGCTATCTAATACCTCATTCAAGTGCTATACTCCTAGATTTTTTGATTTTCATTTACTTCTTTGTTCCTTTTAAGTGAAATGATTAACTTAATATATAATGTACCTTAAAGACTATTGAGCTCTATCTTGTGAAGGGTTTAAAAAGTACAACATTTAATATTTTTAAAATCGATAGTTATTAGGTTTTAAAATTGTACAAATCATTAAAATCATAGATGTTCAATAAGACTAGTATTAGTCTGAACATTCTAAATCATTTTTCTATTCTTAAATCTCAAGTCTGAACTTACAACTATATTTGTTATTAGATAAACATAGATGTGAAAAGGTCTAGATCTTTGTACAAAGACAAAGATAAACCAAACAACATAATAGAACACCAAATAACAACCAAAAAGAACTTACAACTAGAATATTTTTCCCCAGATATTTTTCCTAACCAAATTTTTATTGAGCATTGTATTCATAGATCTTCGGGAGAAAAATAATTTTCAATTTATACTATTTTAGCTTCTGGCAGATTTTCTTGGACTTCCAATAAATGACCTAATAGTTCTCAATTTTCATTTTAGGAAACAAACACTATAAAATACTCATGCAAATGATGAAAAATTCTCAATTTATACTATTTTAGCTTTTGGCAGAATTTCTTAGATCTTCCAATAAAATGACCTAATAGTTCTCAATTTATACTATTTTAACTTTTTGGCAGATTTTCTTGAAACTTCCAATAAAATGTCCTAATAGTTCTCAATTTTCACTTTGGAGAACAAACATTGACATCTATTCAACAGTCATGCAAATGATAAGAATTAACGAAGATGAAACCAAATGGATTTGATAAGATAAAACCAGGCGATTTCAAGATATAAAGGATTTCTTTAGTTGTAATATGGGATTCATAGATATGGTTATGGTGCAGTCGCTTCATTATAAAGAACAAACTCGTATCTATCACTGAATGGACAACAAATACAAAACTCAATTGGGTTTCAACATGATCCGACACAAGCATTGAAACTGCTTACCTGTGTTTTGCCAGTGTCTCTAACATCGATTATCAAAACATACCATCCGATTCTTTGCTCACAGTTAAGCCAAGAAAACCCTTCAGTTGTCCAAAGCTGCTTTGCAAGAAAAGTTAAGTTTTCTTGAGCATTTTTTGTGGGCGCTGGTCAAAACAGTAATTGATGTATGAAAATGTGTCTATCAACCTTGAATTGGTCTCTGTTGAAGAGTAGACACAACACAACGTCCATTCTTGTTGATGGAGGCATGCATGTATTAGTTGAGGCTAATGGTCAACTACGGTAGTTGTTGCACCAAAATAATTTTAATTTTTTCCCACAAATATTTTTTAACATTGAATAGATGAAGCCACGCTAAGCTAAAGACATAATAGAGGGTAGCTTCCAACCACCCATTCATCCCGGTTGACTTGACAGATCCGATTAACTCGCTAGAACTTAGCATACTGTAGCGATGATTTCAAGATGAAAACAATGACTTATATCTTAATTAAGTCATATACACTTCAAGTAGTTGAATTTCCCACTTCAACAGCTTTTATTAATTTTTAAATTATATCAATTTTTTATAATATTGAGTCTTAAAGTCTTATAGTTCAGTTATGAATATAATCTCGAGCCTAGTGTTGTCTTCCATTTATTAGGCTCAAAATTTGTAATCTATAATACTCATGTAGTAGATAAATAGTATATTTACTAAAATGTATTTATTTTCTTTCAAACTAGCATTTATAAAAGTAACGTAATTTAAAATAAAATTTATGTCAATAAGCTTTTGGTTTGTTGGTGAATGGTTCTTAATGAGCCTACTAGGGATCAAGTCTTGCTGAGCGCAAGGCTCCAACATTGTGAGGGAATAGGTTGGGATCGTGCCCCGGGAGGAATTAGTGGTCCTTCTCTCTTAGCCAAGGAGGTTTACATACATTACTTAACTACTACCCCAGGAGGAATTAGTTGAATTACTTGTAGCATTGTTTGATTCTCTATATACATTTTTATAACTACCGCTTTATGAAGCATAGCTACACAAGTGGCCAACTAAGAAACTTCCATGAGAGTTGTATCTTCAACCTTCTATACAACAAAATGCCTGATGTAATATTGTTTGGATATTGAATAGTAATTGACCTTTTTTTAGGACAATAAATTGACCAAATTGCTAGAAAATTGGTATAAAGATCAAATTCTAATCCAGAGTATAGTTTATTCACACCCTCCTCATAAATATTGATTCTTATGTTCTCATTTCTCCCAAGGTTATCAAATGCAATTGCAGATCATATGTCCCCTCCAGGAAAAAGCAATATTTTTGCATCTTGTTAGTTCCTTTTCTTGTTGATATATGAAATGTCTACATTAAGCTTGCTCTATTTGTCCCAACACTGATCAAGGCAAGATACAGAACGACAGAAACAAGGTTTTAAAACCCTCTACACTTTGAGTTCCACAAACTCGGGTGGGAGAACCCTTCTGACTTAGAATAATCAAATCACGATACTATTCCAGCAGATGTAAAATGGAATTATAGATATTAACCTCTGTAATATTTAATTGACAGATTAAAACATAATGGCAAAGATTAATTTTAATAGTGAGAATCACCTATTCCAATTGAAAATAGACCAGTGCTTTATCCTAGGGTATGGAGTCACTCTGGATCTTCACAACCAAATGGTATGAACATAAACTTGAAGATAACCACAGATCTGAACAAAAAATAGATATACCTTATACATCTATCCTCACACATATGCCAAGATAATCATCAAATTCATTAAACATCCCAAGTTTCACTGAAACAACCCTAAGGCAGTTTAATCTTTCCTTGAAAGGAACCCTAAGATAATTTCAAAATCTTCCTAACAGACATATAAATTGAACAATCCTTAATCACTCAATTTAAACAAAACTCAGAACATAATAATTAAGAGAAATACTCATCATAAGTTCAGAAACTATTGATGGATTCTCATTTGTATTCATATCAAAATAGTTATTACATTCAACAAAACTTTCAAAACCCTTCTCTAAATATGTTGGTCTCAAACCGAAGTTTATATAATTCAATTGTATTCCAAAATGAAAAATGGCTCTCTTTTTTCCCAGTAGTCTTGGAATCCTTTTATAACTAAGGATGCAACAAGCTTCAGACTACATGGGAAAGATTTACAAAATCTTGCAACAACTTCAAAACTGACAAACTAACTAATGTTGAAACAAAAAACCGGTGGCAAAAGATCTACGAATTTTAAACAGAATTTATTGTTGTTTTTGAAAATATCCTTCTATCCTTTCAATTTTCCTCCCACCTGTTCACTTCTTTGGCTGTAGGCCAATCAAAAGTCTTCTCTTGCTCCAACTTTGTCACGACTTCAGTCCACCTAGCATCTATAACTGACTTTGCTTCATAAATGAACCTTGTCATGTCCACTTCTACTTTGAAAAGGTTGCCAATCAGATTATTGCAATAGCTCACATCTGTATCTTTCTGTATGTTGCGTTTTACATCATTAGCCTTCCATATTTCATCAAATTCCCTTTCCCAATTTGGCTGTGGCTTCAAAGCACTATCATCATTATAAATTTTGGGAACAAGTGTGGGGCATTGATCACTAAATAGCTGTAATTTATTATTTATCAACTCATCTTTACCATTGAAGAACGCATAAGTGACATTTAGACAATTTATCATTTCAATGGTGTCTGATACTTTGTTAGGAAAATAATCACTGTAGAGGATTATTGTTTTCAACTTATCCATCACTCTACTTTTTCCTAACCAAGATTTGAAAGTTGGTTCCAGAAATGTCATGACTTCTGTAATTGCCCTGGAGGCTTCTTGTAATGAACCATACATATTATGTATTATTTTAGTCTTCTATTGTAGCACACTAACCCGATGTTGTATAATAGCCAGGATGATAGGAACTGCATTATCAATTTTTTATTCTGATAGCTCCTCTATTTTACCCTCTTCTGGTGCTAAGTCACTTCCTGTTTGAGTTACTTCTATTTTTTTTTCCTTCTCATCCACCTAAGGAATTTCATCTATCTTTTTCTCATTCAGTTCTTTCTTTAATTTCTCTATCTCTTCCTCCAAAGTGTAGTTATGCACCACAACCTCTTCATGTTTTTTGGCAAGAGCCATCATTTGACCAAAGGTCTGTTCATATCTTTTTGCTAAATCCTCTATTTTGGCAAGTTCATGAATAAAACCTGGGTCATTAGCTGAGCTATCTTTGTGTCAGTGGTATTTTGTAAATTCCAAATCATTCTATCTGCTCTCTTTTCTTCACTTATACTTAACACCAAGGGCTTTTATTGATGACATGTAACTGATTGAATGTTTGATAATGTTAAGTTGAAGATGATGCAAGACATTAAATCAGCTAATGGTTTGTATTGTCATTGATGTCAACTTGATATCATATGTATGGTCATACACATAATTCCAAAGACTTCATAGAATCAATGGAATAGAGGTTATGCTTTCAACAATGCATAAAAGTCAAGTATTCACTAAGTGACAGACAACATCAATGGAGTGCACACCACCGGTAAAGACAGAGATAAAGTCACAGTGATTCCTGACGAGAAAAAGACAGTGTTGCCCGACGAAGCAGAATCAAAGGATGTCCAACGAGCAAGATCCAATGATGCTCGATGGACGGAGATCCTGAAGCTATCTGAAGTTGCACCAATGGAACTGGTAGTTGTCACTGATGACGAACTGCAGAATTGACTGACAAAACAGAGAGATCAAAAAATGACAAAATATCTAGCTGGCAGAGCTTAAAAATAGACTTAACTGGTTGTTTTATTTATTTTATTCGACCACAGTTAAGTAAGTGATTTAAAGATGATTTATACAGCTGGCAAGAAGATAACTACGAGATAAATCGGGAGTTAAAGTCATAAATAAAATTGGCTGGATTGTTTTTCACACCAAGAATCAATAATCAAGGAAAATCATGTCTATATAAGAGACAATCATAATTCCTTTCCACAAGCACTCAGATACACGGGGGAGTGAATTGAAAGAAGATGCTAAAGAGAAACTAGTGAAGGATGAACTTCATACAGTCCTGATCAATCAAGCTAAGTGAGAGCTAAAGAATTTTGTAGACACTGACAAAAAGTGAAGCACAACATCACAAAGAAGAAAGTGTGAAGTACAAAGGAATTTAATTGTTACATTGATCAGAGAGGTAATGTACGTAAATAGATCTGAATATCTGCAATTCAAAGTTACATTAGAAACAGGTCATTGTGTTTCAGTTTAACCATTGACGCATTAAGTCTCTTAACAGAGCAGGACTCAACAGTCTGTTATAATTGAGGTATATCCTAACAGATTACCAAAAAGGTTGACTCATGATAGTAGCATCGGTCTTACCTAAAGCCTATTGACAGTCTAAGAAGGAGGCTGATTCAAGGATGGTAGTAAGATTAGC
>MU224930.1:296224-307174 GCA_018584345.1 Thuja plicata
TCCCTTAACAGGGTTTCCACGTTAAAATCCTTGTGTTATGTGTGTATGGTTTATTACTTTATTGTTTTACATTTCACATATGTATTTATGGATTGATTGGTATACTCTGCATATTTACTGAGTATCGGTAAATGAGTTTTGCTGCCTATCGGTAATCAAGGAGAATAAGGACAGACAAGGTAAACTGACAGACAGTAAATTATTTCAAGTATTTCAAGGCATAGATCTTGTAGGGACCTAATAATCTTAGGTGTAATAATTGGTGGATTAAAGTTTAAAGGATAAATTTTGAGGCCACTGATTCACCCCCCCTCTCAGTTATTACTAACATTTGTGTAGTAGTGGCTAAAGACCAAATAGCTAGAGTTTTAGATTTAGGATCGAATCCTGATCCTATTAATACACCATCTATCTCAAATTTTGTCTTGAACATAGGATTTTCTTGTCTTCTGATCTGGACGATGATGAAGGTAGGTTGCAAATCCCAGTCAGGCATTAGTAGCATTCCACTATTCTATACCAAGATTCTTTCCTATTCCAGAATTATTATTTCACTCTCAGGGTCATACTCCTGAAGTGTCCTTATAATCTCTTGATTCTTTTCTTCTTGTCCTCCTTCTTCTATTAAGTTTTGCCTCAAATCTTGTTGTTTCAGATTAATCAGGAAACTCTTGAATTCTTCTGATTTGATGAAATCATCATCCTTGATGAACTCACTGGCCATCATTATTCTTTCATCAATTTTTGCATCTAGGGTCATCTCATTATCTCCTTGACCATCATCATGTGGCTTCTTTTGCAATTGTTTCCTAATCTTTTGGAAATACCTCCCATGCTCTGTCACCACTGCTTTAGCCATGCTTTTTCTAGCCTACACCATTTTGTGCTCTATTTTCTGCTTCTTGCTAGGTGGTTCTCTCACAGATGTAGCTTCTTCACCAGCTTCTTCCTCCTCTTCCCAGGGATGCTCAGACTAATCTAGATGTTCATCATCATGCAAAGCTACTATATGGGGAGATCCCTGAGACTGTGTATCTTCTGCATTAAAATTTGGCACTTGTGCCATTAAGTGGTCATATGATTCTAACATTTTATCAATTCTTTGTAAGTAAGGAACACCAGGAAAGAAACCAGAAAAAGAATTATCAGACTCCTTCCACTCAGCTTCCACTCTTAAGAGGTCCTTCCATTTTCTTCTTTTCTCTTGGACATCAATCGGTTCAAATATATTCCTGACAACATCCTCTTCATCAAGAGGTTCATGGTCTCTCACAGTCTGCCAAGGGGTCATGCTTTTTAAAGCTATCTTTACAAAATATTTTGGGTCAAAAAACCTAACACTTGTAGTTGGCAACCTATATTATTTCAAGAAACCATTACTCATTTCAAAATCTTTCTTTCCACTGGAAAAATCAAATCCTACCCATAGCCTAGGGACAAATGTACCTCTCTTGTGCCCTTCTAAAAACTCCTTATCCATCCAAGTAATCTGCCAGATGTGTTCTAATAAAACCACTCTAAGTGGGACAAATTTAGGAAGGACATGGGGGGGGGGGGGGGGTTGTGAGCACCCATAAACTCTGATAATGGTGAATTGGTCAAAGAAAAAGAAGTCACCCCAATTATGATCAATAGACCAACCTTGAATAAAACTCCATGGTCTTAATAACCTTCTGACATTTATTGATAACCTCTCCTTTTCTACCCCCAACAAATCCAAAATTGGATATACAATCCAGTTATGAAAGCATACAAAAGAGGAATCTATAGAAGCACTGTCCCATACCTGGGTCCACCATTAAATTAGCATTTCAACACCATATTCTTCATCGAACAATTCCAATGCCTTGTCCATTGAAGCTCTGTTGTAGTAAAGAATCATGAACATTAGATATGAATAATGTTTGAATGTTGGCACAGGACCGTCCGATTTGATCTCCACTAATGCATTATGTATGGCTTCAACTATATATCCCACATAGTCATAATCAGAATTAACTTCTGGATGTTGCATATCCATGGCCATCATTATCAAATTAGTAGGTATAGTAGAATCTCCATCAAAACCCAACACCCTACATAGACCATATATGGTACACTTGACATAATTGTGGAATAAGGATAGATCAAAGGGTGGCTTCACATTATCTAGAATTATAACTAGATTTCTATCTATTTTGGGCATAAACCTGGGCATCTCATGTTTCCTTATGGATTTCTCCCTTTTCTTAAAATCAGCTTGTATCTTGTCCAAATCAATTTCAGTACATAATGCACCAGTAATCCCAAAAAATTCTACTACTGACCTTCTATTTATAGCCACTAAGGCTTCCTTATTTTTCTTCCTAATTACCCTAGCTATTGGACAATATCTTTCAGCTAGCTCTTTAATTAGGTCCACATCGACATAGACATCAGGAACAATCAATTTGGCCATGTTCATATTCTAAGGGTTACAAATAGGAGTTGATTTAACTGTATTGTTCCAAAAGTAATGAAACAAGGAATTACCTGAATGATTTTGAGTAATAGGATTCCTACATTGGTGCCATTTCTCAGTCCATTCTTCCCAATCTACACTATTTGAATTAGAAGACCCTGGCAAGAGATCTATGAATTCTTCTGAGTACTTCTTTGCTACTGTTGTTTTCTTCCCAGTTCTCTTAGAAGCTACACTCAAAGTTTCTTGACTCATCTTTTTCTTCTAAAATTTATCTCAGACACTGTATTCTTCAACTCGCTTCAGAAAACTATGAGAACAGAAAATGAGAATTGTACAAATATTATGCAAACAAGTTACACTTATAGCCCATCACATCGACACCTTGTCTTTATTACTGCAACTTCGACCACTTGCAAAAACCAGCCGTTATCTCTGCAACTAGAGCTGCCATCAATTCAAACTTGTGTATCCTTGCTGGAACAACTATATATTTTGCATTTAACACTGGGAAAGGACAAATGGCATAAAACCACACACTCACTATACAACCTCAATGTTTAAAACATTTTGTGTGAGTGAGTGACAAATTCTATTTATTACCCTATCGCGCACTTGCAATACCATTAGAACATGACCTGGATCATCAGGTTAGTGAGCAACACCTCTTGTCTTTCTTAAATTGTGCACCTGCATCACTTCATTTCACCATGCTTGAAACCTTGCGAGTGAGTGATGAACAAAAGATATTTGAAATTTTACCTTGTCGCAGACTCGCAGTAATCCTTTTAAGTGATCCTCCTTCCTTCGTGAGTGGGCGATAGTTCATTTGAAAAAAAATAACTTAACCATCCATCGCTCACTCATTGTCCATTTTCTGACAACCGCTAAGCCTTAGCGAGTGAGCGACGGTTACTACATCTTTCACTCGCACACTCGCGGCTTGAAAAACACTAACTGCCAAAATAGCACGACTGAGCGCCATCATGAAAATCCTCTTCGGTCAAACACTCGCTGAGAAAAATGTTTGAGTGAACCATTCATCGTGACTGAGTGATGAATTATCTTTTCTCCTTGGTCGCGTAGTCACACACCAAAATATTCACCAGCCAACCATTTGAAAGTGAGCGATAAATTTAAACACACAATCTTTTCAATGAACTTTCTTCACTCGCACACTTTCCATGTGAAACTGACTTCATTGAAACTGACTTCACCTTTATTACTTGCGAGTGTGCGGGGACTCAAAAACTTCCTTCATCGCTCACTCGCTGCGAGTAAGCTATTAACTTAAAAATTCTAAATTCTCGCACACCCACGAGCTAAAAATATCATAATATAAAATGATCGTGATTGTGCGATAAACACTCTTGACCAATTTGTCACTCACTCGTATAGTTAAGGAAACTTATCACAAAAACATCATGAATGTGTGATCATATGAAAACTAACCAATCGCTCACTCACACATCCAAATGACCACTTAAGAATGAGCGCGACTTGTACGATTAACCTTGAAGATGCACAAACTGAGGAATTAACACAATTTGAAACCCTTTTTCACATGAAAAGAGAGAGATTTGAACATAACTACATGGGAAAAAGGCCAATGTTTGAATTTGAAAATTTTCAGGATATAGTGCTAACACATCCCTCACAATACTCATAGTTTTTTCAACTGTCAAATCTTTTGTCTCTTTGTTGGAACATAATCCCAAAATCAAGTGATGGCCTCTTGATGCTTTTCTTGGATATTAGATAAGGATTTCAAACTCTTGGGAATTTATCATTCATATGGTCATGACATGTCTTTTCTCAAATTTCTTCTAACAATTGGTTAGATAGCTCAAAAATTATTTGAGTCCTTGACATTGTTGGATCCTTCACCACAATTATAAGCTACTACAATACTTCAAAATCTCCTGATGTATCCCATCCATTGATTACATAAATTGAGGAAGTTGGTTCTGTAACACCCTAAAATTGACATCTTGCAACCCTTACCAATTTTGTTGCATTTGTCATTCTTCTGAATCATCAAAGTCCTATTGTACTAGGCAATTCTGAGTTTTGACTGACTCTACTCGATCTGAGTGTCAAATACAAAAAATCCTAAATCTACATTATATTTAATTCCTAAAATATCTATTGGCTAAACAAACCCTATGATTGAATTAATTTAATTATAAAGTCCTAGCACTTTAATTAAATTAATTCACCCCTTTTAGCTAAAACACATGAAAATGAATTAAATAATATTTAATTATTAAATAAAAATTCTCATTTCAAAAATTGAATTTAATTATTCAGATAATTGAGAAAAACACATTTATGAGGTCATATTCTATTTATTTAATTAAATATTCTCTCAAAAATCTTCTCTTCAGTTCAGGAATAGAAGTTTTGAATTAACTGTGCTTTAAAGAGAAAGAAAATAATTAAAATAAAAAAAGAAAACAGTTAAAAACAAAGAGAAATCAGTTCACAGTTTTCTTTTAAAGAAAGCTTACTAATTTGAGCTGGCTTTTCTATCTATTTTATTTCAAAAAGGAAACTTTCTATTCTGAGCAGGCTCTCAATCTATAAAAGAGCTCCCATTTCTCATTCAAAGCCCCCTGAGAAAAATATGCATTGTTAGAACAAAGAATTGCTGCTTCATTTTAGTTGATAATCTCGTTTACATTTAGCTATCATTGGCAATAGATTAATGTCAATTTCTTAGATTAATTGCATTGCAATCATGTCTTAGTTTAATCTCATTTCAATTGTTAGAATAATCTTGCATCTTTCAATTCTTAGATTAATCTTGCATTGTATTGCATTCATTGAGAAAATCCTTCATTCTTAGATTGGTATATGGTTGTGAGACTCTCATTCTGAGAGCTATTCGAAACCCCATATAGATAGAAGGCAATAGGTCAAATCATATAGGCATGCAGGATGAATAACTCATATTCACTTTTGTATGTGGCTGATGAATAAGGACTATGTTGAAGTGTATGGTTGAATAGCAAGGCCAAATTTAACATATACATTTCTGGCGCCCACCGTGGGGCCCAAAAATTTACTTTTTGGCCTCATTCTACACTTTTTTGATCAATTCTAGTTTTTGTCCGTACGGCTCTATAATGAAAATTCATGCAAACTTTCTCGCATAACCATGCAAAGTTTTGCAAGTATATGCATTTCTTCACGCGGATCATAATACTTCTTCGTGCGACATTTGACACCAGTGATTTATAAATTTCAATTTTTGATATCTCGTTTCTGTTGATTTCGGACCACTAACAGTTTTTATTTATTGTTGACTACATTTTTCAGGTTTTATCTCTGAAACAAGTTAACGGTGGTTTGCAGGACACTGAAATGAAGAAATAAATTACAAACTACTAACGTATTTACTGCAGGACGCTTTTCAAAGACATACGTGTTTTCACAAAACTCTCATGTTTGTTTTTAGTAGTTAGAACACACTTCAGTTGGTGCTTAAAATGAATCATTATCTTGCGTGATTGAAGTGTTTTCTAGTTTGTAATTCCAAGAACTATATGAACGTATCTTCTCCCCTCACCTTTATGGATCTTGGGTGTAAGAGAAACTCATATGATTCTTCTAGTGTGGCTACCTCCCAAGAGCTTTAGCAGAGCCAGTGAGAGTGGATGCCCAACTGGTAATAGGCTAAAGCCAAGCCCTTCTGAACCGGTATATAAAAAATGCTATTGTGATTAATCTCACAATGGACAGGTGTGAATTCATTGTGGCAACCAAAATCTCCTCCAGTACCCTAGTGGTGCGTTAAAGTCCCAACATTGTTAAGGTGAAAGCCTTGCTTTGAAAGGATTGGGAGAGCCCCCTTAATTGGGAAAATGACTTGATAACAACCACTTGAATGGATGTCCTTACTACAAACTATTGTTATAGTATCCAAAAACTCTCTATCTGTTGATGCGGAAGGTCAGAGACCGACTAAGATGCCCCACACTTTTACGGCTCTTAGGAGAGACAACAGCCCTTTGGGAAGCAATTCCTTTGGGGTTCGAAGCTCGGTGTGCCTGAGAAGTGAGTGCACATGTAAGGAGGAGCCCGTGCCTCCAAGCTTCTAAGTTGTCCGCTATGAGTAGGCATAGATGAACTTCGGTTCAAGTGGGGATTCAATAGATACTGCCCTAGCTATCCTAGGATTGTGATGTGTCTGTTCTGGTACTACAAATATTTTGTTTAATGTGTTTTGCATGGGTGTAACATTTAAACAATTGAAAGAAATGTCAAATCACACAAACTGTCAAACTTGAACATATCCAAAACAATCTGTAACTCAAACTCTCTATAAAAAAACAACATGATCTTGTCTCGAAAAATGCAATTTGGTCTTAACTATCAGCTTCTATAGAATTTCATTTGTCAAAACTGCCAAACCTCGCACAAAATTCTGCCATCTTTGTGTCATTATCTGAGAAACTTTGTGTGACACGCTGGCAATAGTCGCTTGACATTTTGCAATATTTTTTTCATTTTTCACTAGGTTGTCATTTTTATTCACCAGTTTGTCATCATATTTTGTGCAGTACTGCATAGTTTCATGCGAGCCTGTGTGAATCTTCGCGTGAGAACGTACTTCTTCTCGCGATTCTGAAGCATTTTGTCAAAATAGTGAGCAATTTCCCATCTATCTAGCATCTTTATGTTAAATCTGATCTCGGTTCTGGGTTTGTTTATCTGCCTTCTATCTGCACATAGTTTGCAACTTGGTTTCTCGGGTTGAGAATTACGTGATTCTTGCTTAAACTGATCTCGTCTCATATCTTTTGGTCTATTTCTACTGTATCATCATGCCTTGTGTCGCAATAGTCATCTCTTGGCTATTCTAGCCTCATTTTCGACAATTTGCACCAAGGATACTTCACCTTTTGGCACTTTCTGTGCATTTACTTTGAGATTGTTTCAAGTGTTGTCCTAGTTCACATCCCTTGTACAATCTTTGTCTATGACTATTACAACTTGAAGTGGCAAAATATTTTGTTCAATAAATCAAGAAGAATCTATGCTTTCCACACCATTGTCGGCTACATCTAGTGAGGAATCATCTCGATCTCCCTCTCCGGTACTTTAACCTTATGTCAAACGGTCATTTCCAATGGATTTTAGTAGGTTTGAAACCCCTTGTTCCAAGAGGACCCAAGTTCTGAAAACACTCAACCTTCTCATACTGAGTCTTCACACATTGAGCACTTGCATTCTAGCAAGATGGCAAATCATGACCAATCAGGTGAACATAGCATAGATGATCTCTCTAAAACTAGGGGTAAATTCCCTTTTCAAGACCCTCCTACTGATGAAGAGAAAGAAATAACCCAAGGGGATATCTTAGAAGCTCCCAATAATAAAAAAATTCATGAGAATGATGGCAGTCCTAATGAAAGAAGAGAAGGATAAATACCTTCTCAAATTGGCCAATCAAGGAGCCAAAGTCCCCTCTGATTATAAGGTAGAGACACTTGTTGAGAAAGAGGAAGAAACTAAAAGCTCCCGCTTGCAAAAGCAAATGCAATGCATGCAAGAACAACTCATTCAACTCATGAAGGATAAAGACAAACTCGCTACACAATTCACACTGGAAACTATTTGTCCATTCCTGTGTGATAAGAGTCTATGCATGCCTCCTTTTCCCAAAGGAGTTGAACTTCCCAAGTATGATAAATACTTGGGTACATCTGATCCCTAGGATCATTTGAGAGATTTTGGTGCTCTCTCTATGGATTTTATACATGATACCACATACCTCATGCATCTCTTCCCCCATAGTTTGGGAGGGCCAACTATGGAATGGTTCTCTAGGCTACCAAATGGCATCAAAAATTTTGATGAAATTGTCAATTTGTTTCTACAACACTATTCTCACAACATCCAACATTTGGTTCACATCTAAGATCTCTGCAACTTGAAACAAGATCATGGGGACTCCTTCTTAACATTTCTCCAAAGATGGAGACAACTTTATACAAGATATTCTCACAAAATACTCAAATCTAAAAAGTTGGACATCTTTCTAGACAATCTTCTTCCCAACTTTGGGTATCAAGTACAGTTGCAAGGTCCTTTAACCTTTGATGACATGATTAAGCAAGCTGTGAGAATTGAGACATTTATGGTTAAGAAAGGAGAACTGACCTTGCACAAGGAAAATAAACAAGGGTCTTCCTCCTCAAGTAAAGATAAACCCAAATTTCCCAACAAGAACCAGAATGTTGTGAATGATGGAGTTGTAGACAATGTGACTCCCAAACCTTCAAAGGCTGCTTTTAATCTCACTACCAAAGTGCAGACAGCCAAAGCCGCTGAACAGGCTATGGAAGAATCCAAACCGAGTACTTCACATTTTTTTGACTCTAAACCTTGTGCTCCTAGACCCAAGTGTGAATTCAAGGTGACTTTTGGGAAGTTGTTGATCAGTTGAAGATCCGGTACCTGGACACACAAACACTATTCAAGGTGAGTATCTTATGCAAGATGGTTATTTATTCAAGTGACAACAATTGTGTGTTCCTGTAGGCTCAATGAGGGAAAATATTATTAGGGAATTTCATAGCAGTGGTATGGTTGGGAATTTTGGGAAGGATAAAACAATAGCCTTGGTAGCAGATAAATACTACTGGCCAAAGATGAAGAGAGATATCACCAGGTTTGTGGAGAGGTGTCTAATTTGTCAAGTGGCCAAAGGGCACTCCCAGAACACTGGTTTGTACATGCCATTGCCAGTACCAATAGGACCATGGACAGACTTGAGTATGGATTTTGTATTGGGACTGCCACATACACAACAAGGTAATGACTCTATCTTTATAGTTGTAGATAGATTCTCAAAAATGGCTCATTTCATTGCTTGTAAGAAAACTAGTGATGCCACTAGGGTGGCCGAGTTATTCTTTTTTGAAATAGTGAGATTGCATGGGGTTCCAAAAACAATTACCTCTGATTGGGACACTAATTTCTTGAGTCATTTCTAGAGGACCTTATGGAAGAAGATTGGGACAAAGTTACAGTTTAGTAGTGCTTATCATCCAAAACCTGATGGGCAAATAGAAGTGGCCAATCAAAGTTTGGGTAATTTGTTGCGATGTATTGTTGGAGGGAAGCCCAAACAATGGGATTTGGCATCACCCCAGGAAAAGTTTTCTTATAACAGATCTATGAATAGGTCAACTGGTAAGTCACCATTTCAAGTTGTTTATGGTCGAAATCCTTAGGGTGTTCTCGATTTGGTGCAACTTCCCTTGGGTGACAAAGTTAGTGATGATGGAGAAGCCTTTGCTGAACAACTCTTCCAGTTGCAGGCAAATGTAAAACAGAAGTTACAAGACAACAATGAGTGGTATAAAGCTTCTACAAATGCTACTAGAAGGTATCATTTCTTTAGTTTAGGTGATCTAGTGATGTTTTATCTTCGCAAGGAGAGGTTTCCTACCGGGACTTATCACAAACTGAAATATAAGAAAATTGGTCCCTACAAGATTCTGAAGAAGATTAATGATAATGCTTATGAGGTAGAGCTTCCCAGTGGTTTTGATATATCTCTTGTGTTTAACATCTCTGATTTATATACTTTCCATGGTGATGATTCCTCTATTAAAAATGAGGATGAGGTGGATTGGAGACACACTGTCCCAATCAAGAAAAATGAAAAGGTCGCACAGTTTCTAGACAAGAGCACATTTCAAACTCGTCAAGGTGACTACCACAAATATCTTGTGTAGTGGGAAGGATTGGAACCAACAGATAGCACCTGGATTACAAAATGGGATTTGAAGAAGCTAGACGAGCCTAAATGGAAGCAGTTTGAGAACCGGAACTTGCAGGAGCTGCGTTCTTTTCAAGCAAGGGAGAATGATGCAGGAGCTTCAGAGGGTCATAACTTTTGACTTGGATGTGGGTTTTGGCTGAAATTTTATAGGCAGATGCATGAAGAAGAGAGAATGGAAATTATATCTAAGGTAGCCTTATTGGTGGCCATTTCGATCTTTTTTCAGAAGCCTAAAATTTCATCTTGACCTCCAAAATTGGCTTTTTCTATTTCTTTCCAGTTTTTTGTAATAAATCTGAAATCTTGTTTCTGATTTTGTGGGTTAGTTGGCAATTTATCTTTCCTTAGTTGGGAGCTTTTCTTGGGAAAAATTAGGATTCATAGGATGCGTTTTGATAATTACCAAAAATGGAAAAATCCATTTTTTCCAAAAGTCTGCCAAATATGGTAATTTTTGGAATTGTAATAAGTAGGAGTTTTATTTCATTATAGAGGTAGAATCGGTTGGAGAATTTAATGAAGAATTTGAATTCTACAATCTTTTGTTGCGTACTTTCTGAGTAATTACTCTTAAGGTTTTTGGTGCTACATCAATATATGTGTGTGTGTGTGTGTGTGTTTGTGTGTGTATGTGTGTATACATAAACATATACATATACATATACATATACATATATAAATACACACACACACAGATATATATATATATATA
>MU224930.1:307981-322125 GCA_018584345.1 Thuja plicata
TATATATATATATAGGCACGCCCACACACACACACATAGATATATATATGTTCCTTTTCACACTACCCACATTAGGATTTTTTTTATTAAATCCTCTCATTCAGAATTCATGGGCATAGTCGCTAAGGCCTTGAGCATCATTGCATAAGGGATGACCTCTTTTGGGGTCAATACGTGTTCCCTTTGCTTCTGGTAGCTTTTAATATGAAATCCTTCCTTCAATAACTTTGTACCTCTCTATTGAAGTTATCTTAAAATAAATAAAAACTTCAAGGTTGTGAGAAAGCATGAAGATTTACTCATTTTTTATTTTTTATTTTTCTAAAATGATGGTAATGTGATTCATTTAATGGCCCAAAAATATCTAAGAATGCAACTCTATCTTTCCTTGTGACAGGAAGAATATGAGGGAATCCCTCAAATCTATTAACCCTTATTTTTATGTGTCACTCATAGCTCGATACTAATTAACCCAATTATGGTCAATAATGAATCTCTTCTCAAAATATTTGGCCCTTAATTTTTTTTGATCATTTCTAATAGCCTCTAATTATATGGTTTTCTCAAGCTTGTGTAAAATTATTTTACAAAAAAAATTCATCAAATTACATATAATAAGCCCCCTCCTTGCAAACATTGTCCCACACACATATCCATTCTTTGACTAGGAGGAGACATTTATCTTTTTCAAATCTTGTTATTTTTAGTGGGGGTTTTAATATGTTCCTCTCCCATCTATTATATAGAATAATGTGCATTCATTAATGAATGTGCCATCTATAATGAATTATTAAGTTATCATTCTTGAGTAGGGTTGTGTTCATATAATACTATAAACAGACATCATAATCAAATAGCTTGTTTTTATCCCAACTTTGGATATCTACCATTAACACCATTGAATTGGTTTGCATAAATATTTTTTCATCTACCCCTTCACTTCCAAACTCCCCAATAAGTCTTTCAAAAAATTTATTTAAATATTTCAACCTCAAAAGGTGTTTTTTCAACAACTGTGAAATTATACAAATTCTTATCGATCCTTAGGTCTTTGAACTGGAAGCCATTTCCTTTTATAATTATTTAAAATCTCTCATTTTATCTATTGAATGAGCCTATGTCAATAGACATCTCATTTCTCCCATCAAGTCTAAAGACATAGGGCATATATTACTTTGTTAATAAAAAATATAGATTATTTTTTTATCTAGTTGTTGGTCTTTTATTGTTTCTAGTTCTTAGTGTTTGTTCCTCTCACTACTCATGAGACCCCTCTTTTTTTCCCTATTGGTTGTTATGTAAGGGTTTGGGTCCTATCGCGATTTACATAATATGAAAAATCATAGTGTAAAGACATTTAAATTATTAATGATTGTAAATTTGAAATAGATGAAAACTTTTTTACACTTACTAGTACAAATCCTATGGAAGACAAAAATGATTTAGATGACACAAATATTTAATGATCATCTAACTATTATCAAAAGTTAGTGAATGTTGTACCACTCAATAATTACATTACATTGTGGGTACAATTATGTAGTTAGTTAGCAATTATAATGTAGTTGATAATGACATTCTCTTCTATATATTTTTATGCAATTGTTCGATGTAATTAGTAAATCAAACATTTACCTTTGTACCAACATATTTTCTAAAATGGCAAGTGAAATTGATAAATTATGGTGGTAAAAATAAATATTTAATAAAAAATATTAAGAGTACCTTTAAGTTCTTGTTTAAACCCAAGAGAGTGATATTTATATTCTTAATCTATATTATTTACTCTTTTATGATTTTTTTAAGTAATACTCTAGGTTTTATTAATAACACCTTAGTCTAGGAAGCCAATAATAATATATAAATAGAATAAAATTTAATGCTTTATTTAACAACATAGGGAACAAATTTATGGGAACTCGTAAAGTAAAATACCATACTAAAGATTAAACAATTAAAAACTAAAATAAGTGTAGATTAGACCATTTAGGTACCTAGCCACTTTTAGGCTTTCTTCGTCCATCACATGCAAACTTAAGCATAGCTTGTGAAACTCTTCTGTGTAGGAATTGACTTCTAAATATTTTTGTCTCAGATTCTATCTCTTTTTGTGCAACTGCACTTTATAATCATCAGGAAGGTAATTTTCCTTCATCTTGGCCACCATACCTTTCCAACTGGTTACGGGGTTCTTTCCTTCTTTAGTCCTTTCATCTTGGACAAACTTCCACCAAGTGAGAGAAGTTCCTCTCAATCTTGTTTTGGCTATTCTTACTTTCTGAGTTGTGGTCACATTATCACAGTCAAAGTGATTTTCAAGACCTTCTACCTATTCCATGATTAACTCTGGTTTCATCATGCCACTAAATTGAGGCACACCTTCTAAGGACCTACCACTCATTGCCTTCAATGCTTTCAAGAATGACTCTTCTTGAAGTACAGGGTCTGGCTCTAGTATAATGTCTTCCTCGGCCACTGCTTTACCCTTTCCATCAGCTTCTCTCATCCATTCCCTGACTGTTTCAGTCCTAAGCTGTACTTCTTCCAACTTAGCAGTCATTTCGACCAACTATTCCTTCAGGAGTCTATTCTCCTCTCTTCTCTCTTCCATGTCTTTTGCGAGTTCCATGTTGGTCACCATCTTGGATGAGTCGACATACATTCCTACAAATAACATCCAAACAACACATGCCCAAATATTTTAGGGCTCTGATACCAATCTGATGAGGGACTGCTTCTCATTGCTACTACAAAGTCAGCTTGGCTCTGCTCTGAGATCTTTCTCCTAGATCTCTTAGGGTGTTCACAACCCTAAAATGAGGCAATTCACTATCAAATTTACCTCCCCTTCAAGACTCAGTCCCCATCAACATGTTATTCATCTTCCTCACTGAACCTACACAAATAGATTCATTCTACTCACTCAATCAATGTTTTCAGAACATTGCTCTCAGTCTTTTTCCTAGCTAGAATATTATCGAGCTCGCCTAGGGTAAGATATCCAGACTCATGAGTGTTGCTTCTCCTACCAAAAACAAAAAGGGAACTATGTACAAGGGCTCCTCTCGAGTTCTATCCCAACACATGATTTCCATCATGGACTTAGGAATCTCAAGGGGCCATTAATGTTTACAACCTAGAATGTGTGAAGAACTAACAACTTGCAAAACAGAAATAAAGTAAACTAATCTACTTGCATGCAAAAGGAACAACAAAGCTTGATATTCACTAAACACATAGTCTACAACTTCTCATTTCTTGAAACAAAACAAAACCCTACAATAATCTTCAACTCTGTAACTTTTTGTAACTTCTCTTCTTTTCCAACCTCTACTCTTCTCTAAATGAATGCTTGGGATGTTATTATTAACTATCCTATCAATGGAACAACCATAACTTCCCACTCAATCACAAGCATCTCTTCAGGAACTATTACAGCTACCCATACTATCTAGTAAAGACAAGATTCACTTTTCACGGGCCGTTACGACAGAATTTACCAAGCAATAGTAAAGCAAAACTGAGCACCAATGTTAACCGAGTGCTAGTGTTAACCGAGCTCCAATGTTAACCGAGCTTCAGTGTTAACCGAGCATCAGTGTTAACTAAGCACCATTTTTAACCGAGCTCCAGTGTTAACCATGCATTAGTGTTAACCGAGCACCAATGTTAACCGAGCATCAGTTTTAACCGAGCAATAGTGTTAACCGAGCATCAGTGTTAACCGAGCATCAGTGTTCACCAAGCATCAGTGTTAACCAAGCATCAGTGTTAACCGAGCATCAGTGTCAGTGTTAATCGAGCATCAGTGTTAACTGAGTATCAATGTTAACTGAACATCAATGTTAACCGAGCAGCTTTATGAAAGGTTCTTGATGGCTTGGATGGATTTCTAGAGTCTTACAAACTACCACACACACACACAGAACTAAAAGAAACTAACTAAGCAACTAGAGTGTTTGTTCATCAGCTTGACCCATTTTTCCACTCAGTCATTACAAAAGCGAATGAACAAAACACTTTAAAAACCAACAAAACTAATCTAAGAGTTCTTAAGGGTCTTTCACCCTAGTTCTTTAGGTGCTCCTGCACCAACTTGATTGATCAGGACTGTATGAAGTTGTTCTTCATCAGTTTCTCTCCAACATCCTCTTTCTCTATTCACTCCCCTAATTCATAATGAATTATATTGTCTCTTTATAGACATGATATCACCATTTCTCACTTCTTGATTTTCTTGTTCTTGGCATGATCCACAATCTTAGCCAATCTTGCTTTAAATATTTACTTAATTTTTATCCCGTAGACTTTTCCTTGACAACTAGATAAAATAGCTTTAAATCTTTTACTTATCTTTGGCTTTAACTTGTCGATGAAAACAATGTTAGCAACCAGTTAACTCCATCTTTAGCTCTTTCCAACTAAGTTTTTTTTCATTTCTGAACTTTAGTTATTTTCGGTGTTTAACTCTTTGATAGCTTTGGTAAACACTTTAGTTCTCTGCGGCATCTCCGTCGGGGTTGTCTGTCCGTCGGGCATCACTATGAAGTTCTGCTCATTGATAATGCTTGTCATTCTGCTCGTCGGTAATGCTTGTTGGGTTTCTTTCTTGGGAAACACTTTGACTTTACTTTCAGGTTTCTCTGTCCATCGGGGTGCACTTCCCATTCGTGTTTGTAGTCACTTAGTGAATGTTGGTATTTTATGCATTATTGAAAGAATAATATTTATCTCTCTGATTCTATGAAGTCTTTGACACTTTGTATATAACCGATCTGATTATATCAAGTTGACATCAATGAAAATACAATCCATTAACAAATTTAATGTCTTGCATTATCTTTCTACATTTCGGTGATCAACTTAACATATTCAAACATTCAATCGGTTATATGTCATCAATCTCTCCCTTTGGCATTGATGGCAACACACTACATTACCACACTATATTATTACTAATACAATATGAAATATATCAAGTGTATTTCATCCATCTCTCCCAAATATTTTTGTTCTATAACCACTATAAATGTCTGGCTCTCGGTAAGCTCATATAGCTTAGACTTGCTTCTTGCAGAGTGTCTTCTTCAATCTTTAATCCCTTTACTGGATATATGTAACAACTTCTGATTTTGTTTCTGATATGTGCTCTACCTTGACTGTTCCTCTCCTTGATCATCTCTTTTTCTTTTGACAACAATATCTCCCTTAGTATATATTATCTTCCTCATGTTACTTCTCTCCCTTTGATGGATATTTCATATGTAATCTCTCCCTTTGGATAATGATTAACTCTCCCTTTGAATTCTTAGGAACTTCTCTCCATGGATAATGAGTGGATAATGATATAATCTCCCCCTTTGACAACAATGCCAAAATAGACTTTGATTATGCCAAAGTTATATGCTTTCACTTTTTTATAATATACTCCTTGAATTTCCCTATCCATTAGCAATATAGCTCTGTATTAGCCAAAATTATCTCTGGTGTTTGGTGTAGAGTTGTACCTTGGTGTGTACAGATGTATCTTTGCAGTCCATCTATTGCGCGCATCAACATGAATGATCTTCTGATTGTGTGTAGGCTGATGGAGCCTTCTAGTCAACTTACTGACCAATAGACAAGGGTTGGACCCTAGTCTCTATCTTAGGTAATCAAATGTATCTTTCGGTAATGTCTTTGTGAATATACCAGCTAATTCTTCCTTTGATTGAGCATATTCCAGTATCACTTCTTTTGCTTGCACTTGTTCTCTTAAATAGTGATACTTGATAGCAATATGCTTAGTCTTAGCATGCATTACTAGATTCTTTGATATGTTTATTGCACTGGTATTTTCATAGTAGATAATCACTGGTTCAAGAATCATCATATTCATACCTTCTAGCAATTGTTTGATCCATGCAATATTAGAGAAATTTGTAGTAGCAACCATATATTTTTCTTCTACAGTAGACTGTGAGATGCATCCTTGCTTCTTGCTGATCCATGTGACAAGTCTTTCACCCATGAAGAATGCTCCTCTAATTGTGCTCTTTCGGTCATCTATGTTTCCATCCCAATCAACATCTGTATAGACTTGAAGCTCAAATTTTCCTTCTCTTTTATACCATAAGCCATAGTCCTCGGTGTTCTTCAGATATATCAGAATTCTCTTGATAGTAGTCATATGTGATTCTTTGGGATTAGCAGAGAATCTTGCAACTATTCCAATGGCATGTGCTATATCTAGTCTAGTATGAAAAACATACATTAGTTTTCCAATCATTGATCTATACATGGCCTAATTTACCTCATTTGATTTGTCTTCTTTTGTCAGCTTACATCCGGTTTCCATAGGTGTTCCAACTAGCTTGGAATCTTCCATCTTGAATATCTTCAGCACTTCATTGATGTATTTGGACTGAGTGATATATGCCTTCATCTTGTTGAAGAATCTATAGACCAAGGTATAATTTGATCTCCCCAAACATAGACATTTTAAACTCTTTTCTCATTTCATTAGCAAAGGATTTACATAACATTTCATTTCCCCCAAATATGATATCATCAACAAATATTTCAACAATCATAATATTACCATCAATATCTTCTTTTAAGTACAAATTTCTATTTTCACTTGTTCTTACAAATTCAATGCTTATGAGATATGAGTGAAGTCCTTCATACCAGGCTCTAGGTGCTTATTTCAATCCATACAAAGCTTTATATAGTCTACATACCATGTTTATCTTGTCTGGATCAACAAACACTTATGATTATTCAATGTATACCTCTTCTTCCAGTATCCCATTTAGGAATGCATATTTGACATCTGTCTAGTATACCTTGAATCCTTTGAATGCAGCATACGAAAGTAAGATTCTAACTCCTAGTCTAGCAATGGGTGCAAAATTTTCACCATAATCAATACCTTCTTCTTGTGGATACCCCTTGCATACTAATCTTGAATTATTCCTTGTGACTTCTCCATTCTCATTCAACTTGTTTCTGAATATCCATTTGGTACCGATGACATTCTTGTCATAAGGTCTCGGTACTAGTGTCCATGTACTATTCTTCTCAATTTGTTCTATTTCTTCATTCATAGAACTAACCCATTCCTCATTTTCAAGTGCAGTATTAATAGATTTACGCTCAAAATCACAAAGTAAACATCTAGTGTTTAGTGACTTACTTCTTATTCTCATTCCATCCTTCTTGTCTCCTATGATTTTATTCTTTGGATGATGTCTTCTGACATACTTGGAAATTTTTGGTTCACCTCTTTGTCCATCATTTTGATCATCATTTTGACCTTCATTATGATCTCCATTGCTCGGAACATCATTTTGAGGATTTCGCTAGTTTTTGGTAATTGCACCCTGATGCTCAAGTGCAATGTTTTGTTTCTCGGGAGTGATACATTGTTACTCAGGTAGAGTATTAGGTTCTTTAGTGTAAACAAACCTGTTGTAGTCTTCTGGTTCTTTTCTGCTTTCCTTATCATTCTTCTCTACAAATTCATCTATTCTTACATTTTCACTTTCAATGATCTTGTTAGAGGATTTGTTAAGGCATTTATAAGCCTTACTTTTGGTGGAATACCCTAGAAAGATACCTTCATCACTTTTGGATTCAAGCTTTCCATTTCTTTGATATTTCAAAATATAACATTGACTAACAAAAATTCTAAAGTAACTTACATTGGGTGTGTAACCATACCATAGCTCATAGGGTGTCTTCTTGTGTCCTTCAATTGTACTCTGTTCAATGTGTAGACAACAGTACTGACAACTTATCTCTAGAAAGTTTGAGTGATGCTTTTCTCAACCATTAGTTTTCTTGCACAATCAACAATTGATCTATTTCTCCTTTCAATAATCCCATTTTGCTGTGGTGTTCTCGATGCAGAAACGTGTCTTTTAATTCCATACTAATTGCAATAGTTAGTGAATTCATCAGAAACAAATTCCCCTCCTCTATTTGATCTTAAGCATTTAAATTCCTTACCACTTTTATTTTTTACCATAGCCTTATACCATTTAAACATCTTGAAATCTTCTGATTTATCTTTTAGGAACATAACTGTCATCATTCTAGAATAATCATCTACAACGAGAATGAAATACCTATCACCCTAGTAACTCTTTGTCCTTATGGGTTCACATAAATCAGTATGGACTAATTCTAGAATAGCATTAGATGTATGGGATTTTCTCTTGAAACTAGACTTTTTCATCTTACCTTTTTGACAATTCTTTCACATGATATGCTCGGGCTTTGGCATGCTCGATAAGCCTCTTACTTTCCTTTTATTACTTATCTTTATCATGTTGTCAAAATTTGCATGACATAATCTTTTATGCCACAACCATATGTCTTCATTTATAGCCATTAAAAAGGTGGTGTTAATTTCATCAAGATAGAAAAGGTTACCTTTTGTTTGTTCACCAATTCCGATCAATCTTCCTGATCTATTGAAGACCTTTGCCTTCTCATTCTCAAATGCTACTCGGTGACCTATGTTATTCAGTTGTGAAATACTCAATAGATTATAATTCATTCATTTGACCCAGTAAGCATTTTCACATTTGATCAGGTTATTCAACATTATAGTTCCTTTACCTTAAACTGGACAAGGTGTTTCATTACCCATTCTTACTGTTCCACCATTATAGTATTCAAAAGTTTCAAAATTTTGTTTATCACCAGTCATGTGGTGACTACAACCACTATCTATAATCTAGACACCATTCTTGATAAACTTAGATATGAATGCATTTTGTACATACCTTTCTTGTTTTTCGTCTGAATCATCCTTCATAGCTACAAATACGATCTCAATGTCTTCATCAGATTTGGTGTCAGTATCATCAACTCTGTTCTCAACTAGGTAACAAGATTTCTTTTCTTTTTCCTTGTAGTCTTGGGTATCTCTTCTTTCAGATTGTCGATTTCTTCAGTAATATTTGTTATCACCTCTATCAAACTTATTTTCATATGTTCTATCATTACTTTTGTCATCTTTTCTCCTGTTAGGACATCTTTCAGCAAAGTTTCCAACCTCTTTACAATTAAAATATACAAGTGGTAATTTACCTGTATCTACCTTTGCCTCTCTGCAATCTTCTTTCCATTAGTGCTTCAATCTCATCAAGTCCTTGGTCATCACTATCACTTTCACTATCATTTCTAATAGTGTGTCTATAAATTGACTTACTTATTTTCAAAGAAGATTTGTATGCAGACTCTATAGATAGTAAGACACTATTATCAAAGTTATTCATCTTGAATGAAATCAATCTACCAATTAGACTATCTAGAGTAACATTATTGTTTGCAACTTCTCTCATTTCTTGTATAGAAGATACTCTAATAACATATATAGGTAGTAAGGTTCTTAGGATTTTACTTACCACTGTCTCTTCTTCAAGTACACCTCCAACTCCTCAGATAACATTGACTACCTCTTTGATTTTGCAGCTATACTAAGTGATGTTTTCTCCTTCTTTCATCCTTAGGTCATCAAACCTCCCTCTTAATCTTTATGCGTTGGCTCTTAGTACATTAGCGTCTCCTCCATGTACCAACTTCAATTTATCCCACATTTTCTTTGCAGAGGTGTAGGTTTTCACATCTTCAAACTCAACATCAGAGAGTGAGGAAGCAAGTTATATCATCATGCAAATATGCTCATGTTTTTCTCTCAATTGCTCAAGTGTGTGAGGTTGTGTAGGAAACACATATTCAGTATTAAGGTGTTGAGTAACATCAATACCAATACCTAATAGGTGGAGTCTTATTATGCTTTTCCATGATGCAAAGTTTTCTTTATTCAACTTGGACACATCTAGTTTGTTCATCTTGTGATCTTTTGCTTAAGCTGTTAAACTCCCTTTGTAAGCACACAAGCTCTGATACCAATTGTTAGAATAACTGAGAGGGGGGGGGAGGGGGTGAGTCAGTGGCCTCAAAAATATTCCAATAAATCAACCCAAAAACTTAGTACCACAATATTAAGCCTCTAGTTATCTTTAGTCTTACAAGATCAATGCCTTGAAACAATCTTAAAAAATAACTACTACTCAGAGTTCACTGTTAAACCCTATTCTTATAGTTTACCGATTAGCAGTCTTTCATTTACTGAAAAATAGTAAATTTCTTAGTGTATAATGATCACTCTAGAATTAGTTATGTGCAATGCAAAACACTAAAGCAATGACTCATAAACACATTGACACATGGATTTTTAATGTGGAAACCCTGTTAAGGGAAAAACCACTTGGGAGCGGTAACCCAAAAGTTTCACTCTTCTAAATTGAGCTCGGTGAAGATCCAATCCTGTTAAAGGTTACAAACACACTATTAGGTGTGAACTTGTTAGAGGATTTAAATAGAATAGTTTGTCACTTGATATCGGGCATCTCTATGCTGCCTTTTATGACCAAACCCTGGTTTGTCAAATGGTATCTACCATCCCATCCTATCTTCATGATCAAACTTTTTTATACTCCTTGGGATTTATCTCACTATAGAAAGGATTGTTAAGTCCCACTCGGTTAAGAGACTTTCTAAATCAATGGTTAAACTGAAACAATAAATGATCTGTTCACACATACAACTTAGATTTGCAGATTTTTAGATCTATTGTAAGATCATTATACCTTTCTGATCGATGTATCTTTTCAATACCTTTGCTCCACTTCTTTCTACTCGGCGATGCTATGATTCTTTTTTGCTCGGTGTTCGCAAAAATATTTAGCTCTTTCCTCAGCTTGATTGATCAAGACTGTATGATGTTGTTCTTCATCAGTTTCTCTCCAACATCCTCTTTCTCTATTCACTCCCCTAATTCATAATGAATTAGATTGTCTCTTTATATACATGATATCACCATTTATCACTTCTTTATTTTATTTTTCTTGGCATGATCCATAATCTTAGCCAATCTTGATTTAAATATTTACTTAAGTTTTATCCCATAGATTTCTCCTTGACAACTGGATAAAACAAATTTAAATATTTTACTTATCTCTAGCTTTAACTTTTCGATGAAAAAAATGTTAACAACTAGTTAACTCTATCTTTAGCTCTTTCTAGCTAAGTATTTTGTCATTTTTGAACTTCAGTTCTTTTCAGTGTTTAACTCTTTGATAGCTTCGGTCAACACCCCAGTTCCCCTCGGCATCTCTGTCGGAGTTGTCTATCTATCAGGGTTGTCTTTCCATTGGGCATCACTATGAAGTTCTTCTCATTGGTAATGCTTGTGATTCTTCTCGTTGGTAATGCTTGTCGGCTTTCTTGCTCAGGCAACACTGTGACTTTACTTTTAGGTTTCTCTATCCGTCGGGGTGCACTACACATTGATGTTTGTAGTCACTTAGTGAATGTTGATCTTTTATGCATTACTAAAAACATAATCTTTATCTCTCTGATTATCTGAAGTCTTTGACACTTTATAAATAACCAATTAGATTATATCAAGTTGACATCAATGACAATACAATCCATTAACTGATTTAATGTCTTGCATTATCTTTCTATATTTCAGTGTTCAACTTAACATCTTCAAATATTCAATTAGTTATATGTCATCATAGCATAGGAAATATTATGTGCTAGGCATCTCTAATGAGCCCTATAATATTGGGATATCATGAAAATCCTCACTATTGTGTTCATATGTTGAAAATTTGTTATTAGAGGTTATAAATCCTAAGTAATAGTATGAAACTATTTTTTCAAGGCTATAGTGTCTCTTTCTAAAGCAATCAATTACAACTATCTAGTAAAATCAACTACTTTATCCTTTACCATGATAACACCAATTAACTCCTCATTAGGGTAAAAGAGAAGCATCTCTACCTAACTTGTCACATTAATCAAAATAATTGTCACACCTATTTTAAGATTAAAATATGATAGAATTATATTCTGACATCTTAAATCACTATTGTCAAACAAAGCTAGAATTCACTTATAAAATTGACTAGGTTTCAATTATGGTATCTAGAAAATTTGTAAATATGATGGTCAGCGAAATGATCATAATTCAATAGGATTCATGGCTCCAACGTAATACACATTGATTCCTCCAAGCTCCATAAAGAAAAAAACAAACTCTAAATTGAAAAGCATGCTAGCCAAGGCCAAGACTAATAATAGATAATTGAACCAAAACTTATACATAATATCACTTCAAAAATTTATAACAAACCAATAAAATATCTAAATAAACGAGTTCATTTCCTAACCTAATATCACACACATGAAACTATTTAAAAAAATTCATTATAATAATAATTTGTCAATAATTCAAGAGCCACACATAATTATAATGACCAAATGATGACCACCAAAGTGTTTAGTACCATAAATGTATCCATCAATTCATAAAAACTATCCCCAAATAAAATATCATCCAAGTCACTCCAATCATCAAAATTACTACTTATTAATGAAGTGAAAGGAGAAATATCAACACAATAATGGACTACCAGATACATCACCTTGTTTTGATCTTTGTAGCAATGCATAAAGGGGTAAGTACACGTGTAGACACCTAAAATTGACCAGGTGTATCTCAAGCATTCAAAACTATAAATCTCTGCCAAATGCCTTAAAATCTCATCTCAATGCAAAACAAATGGATCAAATCAAATTGACATTTATCAAATCAAGAGGACAAAAATCAAATCAAATTAAAAGATCAAATAATCATGAAATCAAATAATTAAATTCAAGCCTAAAGGGATTAATCAAATTATGCAATTGATTTTTCAATTGTACAGTTCAATTCAAAAAGATCAAATCCAACCCATTCACCCTCCCATGGCTAAATTAATTAAATGATTGAGTTATTTAATTCCTAATATCTTTGAGACAAGCAACCAACTTTCCCTCCAATTGATAACACCTCAAAGATTTTGACTTAACCAAAATTTGATCATGATCAACTCACTCTACCCCCTACCCTTAGGAAAATGCTATAAATACAAGTCATTTCCTTTGTGTTTGGGATCCAAGAATTTCAAGAGAAAAAAACATCCTTATTATAGGCATATGGAGAGAATTTGAGAGCTTTTGAGAGTATTTCAGCATTTGCATAGCATTTAGTATATCTGTTGGCAAGTTGACTTCCTGAGGAAGCATGACTTATTTTGTGTTGTCAATCATGGCAAAAAAGTCATACTAAGTTTCTATCAAAGATAACTTAGAAGATAAAATGACTAAGTACAGAAAATAGGATAGATAGAGAGATATAAAGATCAGCACATCAACGCACGTGTTAGAGATCACACCAGAACATGCATGCTTAGATATATACTCTATGGTGTATATACATGCTATATCCAAACACATAGAGTACAGAACATCAACACGAAAAAGTTATAGATAGATTAGTAGATCTGCAGTCCAGGAAACAGAGCATGGAAGCCGACTACAATTTTGATCAGCGTGTATGATTTTATAATGTAATGGCTAAGCACCTTTAGTTATAAGTTTGTAATAATGTAATTAATGTTATATTAAACATGCTTGGGCCGACTTGTTCGGAAGTGTTATATATTTTTGTTTTAGGGCCGACTGATGATTTGTTTTGGGTCGCGCCTATTCAGATTTGAAGATATAAGTATGTAATGTAAAGATATGTTAAAAGTGTTGATTATTGTGCAAGAAGAAGTTACAGAGGGATAGTATAATGAAGTCAGAAGATGATATATCTCTTTGAAGAAGTAAGAGCATCCACGCATACATGGAACTGATCATACAACAGTGTCACTACAGCAGTTCATTTTGATATAGTGCATATCAACATTCAGAGGGTTGTAGTCTTCATATTATTGGGCAATGAGCCTAGGCAATGAGCCATACACCCCTAACAGGGTTATTGTAAAAGAATCCTAATAGGTTCAGACCTTTAACCAGGTCATTGTACTCAAATTATAAAGACTGCTTCTAACAGGGCAAAGGAACTTTAACAGGTTCATTATACCTAGTACAATATTTTGTGGGTACTAATCCCCACCAGATTTTTTCCTCTGATCAAGGTTCTCCATAATCATATCATGTGTTATGTGTTCTTGTGTTAAGATTCTTTGAATACATATTTGTTTCATGTTTAATTGGCTGAAATATAATTAATAGATAAACACTGATTC
>MU224930.1:324692-339409 GCA_018584345.1 Thuja plicata
TGGAGGCTGTTGAGCCTAGAACTAAGTGGATTCATCCACTAGGGTATGAAGTAGAAGACCATGTGTTAGAAGGATATGCATAGGTCTTATTGTCAGCACCTAAAGACCCTAATGAACCTAGATGGGGAACCTACAAAGAAAAGACTGACAAAGTGGATATTGAACTACAACTTGCTGTTAACAAAAGGAAAACATCTAGAACTACATCCAACATTCTAAGAAATCATGGAGTCACTCGAGAAGATTTGGATAAGGAAAAAGAAGCCAAAATTGCTAAATTTAAACTTGAGAATACTAATAACACTCAGAAGAAGAAAAATGAGGAGAGTACCACTACGCCTACTACCACAATTGATCTAGATACATCTCCACCTTCTGTACCTAGCAAGAAACCTAGAGGAAGGAAGAAAGCACCTACAAGTCATCCATCCTCAAGAACTACACGGAGCACAATAAGAAGTACTCAAGCTCCTCCTCAGGTAGGTTTTAGACCTAGTCTAAATATCTTGAAGAATAGGATTATAAATGAAGGAATATTGGATACACTTTCCAAATTCTATGACAAATATCAAGAAATTGACAAGACTGAGATACATTCTATGGTCATATCTCATATGATCAAGTTTAAGAAATCAGTTCTTGAACTTAAGACAGTGATACCAGATCAATTATGGAACATATTGGATATCATGAAAAGACATGCTATAGAAGAGGACATGAAGATTAGAGAAGGAACCTTGGATACTCTTCTTCCTCTCTATTCACATGATGAGAAGGCTATTCTATTAGATCTAGTAAACCCTCATCTCCATAGTAAGACAAGAACTCTACAGATTATGAAAAAAGAATATGAGTAGGTTGGAAAGGAGATTGAAAAGGCATTTGCACAAGTATTTATGGATAGACATATGTATCCACCAATGGCTCCTATAGGAAAAGTTACCCCAGCTCCTCCTAAATAGGTTACAACTCTAGAAATTTAGATTGCGCCTATGACAGGTCCACAGGATTCAACACCCACAGTGACAATAACTTCTGAGACAGCTAAAGATACATAAGATACTATAATAGTTGAAAATGTTAATATATCTATGACAGCTTCTGATAATGATATAAAAAGGTTGATGAAGCAATGAACATAGATGACACATCTCTACAACAGAATGAAGTTACTTCCATTGATCCAATAGACTTGGATAAGGAGAAAGATACTTAAGGTAATGAGACACCAGTGAAGGAGATTCATGTCAAAAGTAAATGTGTTGACACAAGTAAGAATACTATTTTCTCAACATCCACTCAACCATCTACATCATTGTTGTCAAGGTTAACTCCTGACTCAGCAAGTTTAGATGCATGGGGAGAAGAAGACCTTATCAAGATCAGCATCCTTGCCATGGAAAAGGCAAAAGAGAAACATGTGATGAGGAACCCTCACTTTGTGGAATCAATAAACATTTTGAATGAGTTAGTTCCTGCTCATAAGAAAGTAGCCAAAGTACAATCAATTGAAGATGTAGACAACATCTTATCAAACTTCAAGTCACATTTCACTAGCTTAGTAGAATCTACTACTAAAATTGCAGAAGATGAATACAAGAAGGAGAGATTAAATGACTTGGTAAAGAACTTTACCTTAGATGTGAACTCCTTAAAGATTGGGCAGGCTATATTGAAGGAATTGGCAGATAAAGGAAAGAAAGTCATAGTAAATTGTATGGATAGAGTGAAGCTCACCTCTGAGCACACTAAAAAGATAACAAAAGCAGAAGAAATGGTGGACAACATAAGAAAATTAGTTGAAAATTCCACGCAAGATATGAGCATATGCAACAATGTCTACCGAGGGCAGTTAGACAAAATTGAGAAGGCAAAACTGGAAATCAACAAGATAAGGGTAAGACAAACTCAGTTGAGGAATGCACTTGCACCATCTCTAGCAATTCTTAATGAGAACATAAAATAAATTGATAACACCATATAGACATATGATCAAGGTCCTTGGATGGATCTGATGAAAATGGAAAAGTTGACATATGCCCTATGCGCGCATCTTCAAACTGTTGATGCAATGAAAGTATTTTGGCAAAAAGAGATTCAATCTCTTCAAGTTGTGTACCCAGAAGTCTATATGGAGTAAGTATTTTGAAGACTTATAGTTTTTTCACACCTTTGTCATTAATGTCAAAGGGGGAGTAGTATAGAATGTGTATATGTGGAGAAGTATATAGGTATATGTATATATATGTATATGAATTCATTTTGAGTAACTTAGCCACATTCCTTTGTTGCCATAAATGACAAAGGGGGAGATTGTTGGAAAGTTGACTTCCTGAGGAAGCATGACTTAGTTTGTGTTGTCAATCATGGTAACAAAGTCATACTAAGTGAACCGCCTCACAATAGGTGTATAATAATCATGCTCAAGGCCTTTCTTAGGAATGGTTCATTCAATATAAGGACTAATTTTCCCGTTATGAGGTGCATTTAACTTGTCAACCCAGGGATGTATACTTGAAATGGTCGGCACGATATGTGCACTAGGTTCCTTAAGGAGTCATTCTGCTTATGCTACAGGAAGGTAAAAATGCATAAAAGAAACCTACACTAGAGCTGCATGAAAAGAATACATTTATCTTCTTACTGGAATGAATGCTATAAATTGCAACTCTACTGAAACCTATGATTTCAACCTAAAACATCCATTATAACTATTTTTGCAGATGCTGCAGGAACACTCACAAGTTGCGATGCTGCAGGAAGAAATTGTAACTTCTATCTGAAATACTAGAAATGCTAGAAATGTTGGAAATAAAATCTATTCTATTCTAACCTATTCCACCTCCCAAGTGGGCCCCCTTGGTCAGTTTTTACTAAAATATGAACACAGAATGTAAACCAAGAACTATTTCATTACATTTCAAAAACTCATTACATAGAAACAATATGTGGAACTTGAAATAGATTGTCGTATATCAATTTTATTCCAAAAACTTCTATCTCTATTTTCTTCTAGCTAACTTCAAACTATCGGTCCAATCCCTATATATAGAGGATCAAACATTTATTACAAAAATAGAAAAGAAACTATCTTGCTGAAAACATGCTGGAGAAGAAGATGGAAAGGTAACAGCCCGCGGTGTGGGTAGTAAAGCTCGGGTGACCAATTCAACACAATGAAGTGGAGAGGGAATATAGGCACACTACATACCCGTATCTTAGAATAATGGCTCCATTGTAGCAGCTATGTTTCCTAGTTCTATAATGATCACTCTGCCATAGTTGGTCCTCAACAGTCCTCCTTGAATGCTGTTGACCACTCTCCAGCCGCTTTCTCTCCTGTCAAGTTAGTTATGATATGGAAATATTCATGCAGCAAGCTTAATCAAATTACATATCCATATATTAGAACATAGATTCTAATGGTTTTATGAAATACTGCACTATATGTATAATATTAGTAAAATATGTCACAAACATCTACCCATGGTTCATTAGTTCTTTCTGGACTTTATCACAAGTTTTTGACTGGTTAGACTCTCAAATGTTTTGACAAAGACTAGAACAAAGTATTAAAATTATACAAAACAAAGGCAATAATTTAGCCTTATCATCTGCCCCTTGGTTAATCAAATGCTTGTCCTCAAGCATTGCACCTTCTGGCAATTGACCTATAGTCACCAACTTCAGTTATTCCCCTCCTCTGGCTCTTAAAGGAGTAGTATAATCCCCTTGTTCTTTCCCAAACTTCCCTTCTGTGATCTTCCTACATCCTATCAAGTCTGGTAGCGTTAATATCATACAAGGTCCAAAGGAGCATGGGCAGCTGCATTGGGAGCAGACACCAGAGCTCCTGCCTGATTTGCCTACCCAGCGCTATGTACTTTGGTGCCCGGTGTATAGCTGCTTCAAGGTTAATGGGGCTATGTGGTTCTGATCTTTTAAATACCTCTGATAATCTGCCCCATCTACTTCTGGCATTGGTTAAGGCTCTTTGGAAGACAAAGTATGACATGCTGTCATATTCTGCATAAACATATGCTCTGAGTTTAAATTTTTTTATCTCTAATCTCCTTTTTAACATTCCCATATGTCAGTCTGAACCAATCCCTCAGGAATACTTCTGGTTGACTGCTTTCTGCTCTTAATGGTAGGGGTTCTGTCTTCTCAAGATCTCTGTAATTCCCCAACTACCTATCATAGTTGGCCTCATTGTGCATCCATGACATTAGAGTCCTTAGGTGTATATCCCCTATGTAAGGTAGGGGATTCCATTCAGTCTCTATAGGGATGAATAAATTATGGATGTACAACTCACAGAGTAGGTTTTTTTGCCAAGATGGAAGTGTTTGGTATAACCCAGTGTTTGGTATAACCCATAGAATTCCTGGGCTGATCTGAACTTTGCATTTATATCCTTGAGGGTCATCATCAATTAGAATAGAAGGAATTGTTCTTTGAGATAGATAGTATAGAACCTAGGTGGAGGTCTACAAGTAATGACCTGGTCAATTAGTTTAAGAGCATGGTCCATTCTTTGTTTCTGTTTTGCCAACTAATCTTTCAATTCTGCAATTTCTTTTTCCTGTTCTGTTATTACTTTCTCCAATTTGTTTTTCTCTTCTCCATTTAGAGTGGTTGTCAGCACATATTTATTATATAACTAAAAAAGAATCATTTGCAGAGTAATCAGACCACTGCTTTCATCTTGGTTATTCTTCTTCCTTTATTCTTTCCATAATTTCTCTAAGAATTTTATTAACCAAGTTCACTTGTAAGAAACTAAAGCATTTCTTGAGCAAGGTATCTAGTGAGTTGTAGGGATTTCTTCTTCATGTGTTGGAACATCCTGATGGCTAACTCCTGGGTCATTCTAACATACATTTGGCTCATCTTCACACTCCTCTTCCAGATTTTGAAGAATGTCAGGAATCTCAGACTGACTGGGAGAATCATCAGGAACAATATGGATAAGAGTTTCCTCCTCACATTATTTAGGGGAAGAGGGCTGTCTTTTGTTGGGCACTTTAGGAATCTTCCCTCTCATCCTAGGGCTTATTCTTATAGGGGTTTCCTCAACTTCTATGGCCTTTTTCTTACTAACCCTTTTTGTTGCCTCTGCTGCAGGAGTAGTGGCTGTAGGAACTGATTTCATTCTCTTCTTTCTTGAGATTTGAGGGTTTTGCAGTGTAGCTGTAGGAACCAAATTTTCTCCTAATATCTTCCATTTTCCTTTGGTTTAGGCGGTAGTAGGTATATTGCTCATGTGAGCGGTTAAAGGCACATTTTCTTGAAAATTCTCAGTTTCTGCCCCTTGGTTATTTTTCTCGGCAACTGAATCAAGGGGGACTGCATTATCTTTATTATCTTGCACATTAGGGGCAATTTGAGGCTAAAGGGTTTTATGATGGATGAACTCTGCCCATGTCATAGGGGAGGAATCTCTAAGAGATCTTTCTATGAGTAAATTAATCAGGGCATGGTGGGTAACAGAGTTGTCTTTCCCTTTCTGGGTTTCTTCGGCACTAATGCACAACATATTAAACAGAAAATTGGGTACATTCATTGGGATATTATGTCATACATAACTAAGCAGCTTAAAATTATGCGCATGTAAATTAGAGAATCGCCCTTCACAGGTGAAATACCTTATAATGTGTGTAGCCAACTCCTGGTATGGTGGAGGAATGAACATCCTTTTACATCACTGCTTAGTGATTTCCATTGGAGGGTCTCCTGGTAGGGTGAATTAAGCCCTGGCTGACCTAGCATCATGGGCATTGGGATAATGTTCCCCTGCTGCTGGTAAACCGGTCACTTCCACTATTTGCTCCTCTTTTGCAACAACTGGCAACCCCCATACCGTTGTGTGGCCCTCATCAAATGTGTTTGAAAATTCTGCTGCTGCTTCATCATCAAACTCCGTCAATTTTAAGAAATACCCCAGCCATCCGCAGGCATTAAATCTTCTTACGGCCTCTATGTCGGCTAGTAAAATATTATGAACCACTGGTTCATGCCGCTGCAATTGGCCCCCCATTTTACCAAATTGAACCTCTTCTCTATTTAACCTCTGCTCTGCTCTTGATAATTACCTTATTTCTTTTGAATTTTAGACTAATTCACGTAAACCCACAGACCCTCTTTCACATTCTTCTGGTATTCTTGATGTGAACAATAATAATGTACTTTTAACAGAATGAATCATAGATATTCATGCAAGCGAGATTTATGTCATGGTTTTAATATTCGGTCACATCTAGTCTGATAGTTAGGGGTTTATTCAGAATAAAGGCATGACATTTGACACTTGCGTGATGTGACAACTGGATTTTAATTAAGACAATGCCAAAGTACAGATTTGGGGATCTTTTAATGAGTAAATAGAAATGACACTTTTTAGAAATTGGCACACTTCCCTGCCCCCTACAAAATATGGACAAGTGTCCTCACTTGTCTAACTTGGAAAAAGGTACGAAACTAGATTAAGGTGGAAATGATACATTTATTACAGTATTCGATATAACCAACTAAATCTATGCACTAAAAATGGAAATAAATTTGAAAAGCTCATACCTGTTAATTGATCATCGCAAATGGCTGGAAAGATTGGTGAGAGTGGAATGATGGCATCGGTGGTCGGCATGCGTTAGCGCACTATCACTTTATTGAAAGCATGGAAACATGATGACGTGGAAGGTGGGTGGATGAAAGATTAGGAAATGAAATGGGGTGAAAAAAAGAAGAATATAGAAAGTGAATGGAGAATTTGAACTTTATGTAATCATAAAGTTATTATTATGGTCATGCATCGAAGGAATGCTTATTGAAGTGCTGTAGGAAGAAGGTTGACACCCTCTGTTGTAGGAAGTGTTACCTGTTGATCTATTAAAACTGGCTGGTTGAACTGCTGCAGGAAGTCTTCTTTTGTCTATGGCTGGTGGTACAACTTTAGTCTATGGCCATTGATGAGTAGCTTGAAGTGGACAGGGTCAATTTTTGTCAACTGGACTGCTCCATTTTTAAATACATGGCTTATTTCATATGGACCCAACCATCATGTTTGTAGCTTCCCTGGTATCTCTTGGAATCTGGAATCATATAACAATGTCCAATCTCCAACTTTGAATTGCTTATTTTTGATATGGGAGTCATGCCACTATTTTCTTTGTTTTTGGATAGTTTCTGTGTGCTATAGGGTAGACTTGCGCATTTCATCCAAAGAGTTGAGATGCAACAATCACTCTTTCTATGCTGCAGGAAGATCAATGTTTAACTCCAGTGCTATTCTTAATGTTTTGTGTTCAAACTCAATCAGTAGCATTGCTATTTTTCCATATAACAGTTCAAATGGAGTGAACCCTGTGGTGGTCTTCCATGTTGTTCTATATGCCTAGACGGCTTCTGATATTCTGTTTCTCTAGTCTCAATGATGCAAATGAACTATCTTTGTTAAAATTACTTCTATTTCCCGATTTGTAACTTCTGCTTGTCCATTGGCTTGAGGGTGATAGGTGCTTGATTTTTGATGTCTAATATTATATTCCTTCATGAGCTCTATTATCAAATTAGATGTGAATTGTGTACCCTGATCAGTAACAAGTTCTCTTGGCACGCCATACCTGGTAAATATTTCTTCATACAAGAATTCAACAACTTTATGATCTCTTGCATGCTTCATTGCTCTGACTTCGACCCATTTGGTTAGGTAATCTATGCATACCAGAATGTATGAATTCCCATTGGATGGAGGATCTATTGGAACAATAAAGTCCATGCCCCATTTATCAAATGGTGTTACCACCACCCTGTGGGTTTAAGGGAATTTCATCTGATCTTGTTGGTCGACCCATTCTCTGGCATTTGTCACACTTTCTTGTATAACTTGCTGCATCTTTTTGAAGTGTAGGCCAATAGTAGCCAATTGTTAAAATATTCTATGCTATTCGTTTGGCTGCAAAGTGCCCTCCACATGGTTCATTGTGACATGCATGAAGAATTTCATATGTCTCATCTTCTCTCACACATATTCTCATGACTTGGTCAGGTCAAGTGTAAAATAATATGCTATCAATCTAAGAGAAATGGAAGCTTTTCTCCACAAGCAACTTCTTTTCCTTATAAGAGAAATGTGTTGGCATTTTATTAGCTATTAAGTAGTTAGCTATGTCTGCATACCATGGATTCTGGACATCAATATGAAACAAATGTTCATCTGAAAATGCATCATCTATCAAAGTGGTATCTTCCTCAGCATGATTAATTCTGGATAGATTATCTACCACCACATTTTCTTTCCCTAGCTTGTCAATGATTGTTATATCAATTTCCTGCAAAAGAAGGAGCCATCTTGCTAACCTACCTGTTATGGTAGTTTTTTTCATGAGATACTTAATTTCTACATGGTCAGTATGAACATATATAGGGTAACCAGTCACATAATGGCGGAATTTGTTCAGAGCATAAACTACTGCTAACAATTCTTTCTCAGTCACTGTATAGTTTAACTCTGGTCCATGTAGACTCTTACTGATATAATAGATTGCATTTTCAAGGTTTTTAGTCTTCTGTCCTAAAACAATACCTACAACATAGTCTGAAGCATCTGTATGTATGTGAAATGGAAATGTCCAGTCAGGACCTCTAAGTACTAGTGCAATTGTCAAAAGTGACTTGAGCTGTAGGAAGGAATCATCACATTCTTTTGTCCAAAAAAATTCAGCTTCTTTGGTAAGTAAGTTGTACAGAGGACTAGCTATTTGACTAAAGTTCTAGATAAACCTCCTATAATAGCTAGCGTGACCTAGGAAAGATTTGACTTCTTTTTCTTAGTAGGAATAGGGAGTGTGAGAATTACCTCTATCTTTGTAGGGTCTGCCTAGATTCCAACTTCTGAGATAAAATGTCCCAACACCACTCCTTCTTGCATCATCAGAAAGCACTTTTCACTGTTGAGAGATAGGCTATGTTCCTCACATATGATTAGTACTTTCTCCAAGTTCTTCAGTGCTTCCTCAAATGTGACACCGAATGTAGTGAAGTCATCCATGTAGATTTCCATGCAATCATGGGATATATCAGCAAAGATACTGATCACAGCTCTCTGAAAGGTAGCAGGGGCATTGCATTATCCAAATGGTAACACTGAATAGGCATATGTTCCCAAAGGACATGTGAACATGGTCTTTTCTTGATCTTCAAGGGCAATTCTTATCTGATTGTAACCACTGTATCCATCCAGAAAGGAGAAATATTTCTTTCCAGCCAAATTATCCAAGACCTGGTCAATAAAAGGAAAAGGGAAGTGGTCCTTCTTTGTAGCATTATTTAATTCTCTATAATCCACACATATCTGCCACTTACCTCCTTTCTTAGGTACAATTACCAATGGTGATACCCACTTGCTGTCAGAGATTGGGTAGACGAATCCAGCATCCAACAACTTATGCAACTCTATTTTAACTATTTCTCTCAGTGCTAGATTTATCCTCCTCTATGGTTGATGAAGTGGAAAACTTTCATCATTGATGTAGATTCTATGGGTGCAGAGTTTTGGGTTTAGTCCCTCCATATCTCCATAATCCCATGCAAAGGCTTTTTCATGATGATTGAGGAGCTTTGTTAACAATGCCAACTATGATTGAGACAGCTTGTTGTTTACATGGAGGCTTTGTCTAGAGGATAGTTCTACTATTGTTTTTAGCTCTACCATTAACACTTCAGGCACCAAAATTCTAACTATTTCATTTGCCAGTAATTGATCAATCATTTCAGGGTTTGGTAGAGGCATACAATCCTCATAGGTACATAGCTGTAAAACAAAACTTTCTAAAACATCTTTGGCCACAACACATTCATTGGTTAGAATGCTTTGTATCACTTCATCTTCCTCTTGCATCTTTAAAAAATATTTCCTATGAAACATCATGAGCTGGGCTACTGAATTAAGATCCTCCTCCTCATCTCCTAAGTCTGGCCAAATAGGTTCTCCCAAGTCTGGCTGGGGTTGGGCAGGAGGATATATGGCTAGTTTCCTTATGGCTTGTCCATTTGAAATTGTCATACTACTTGATCTGAAATTAATTTTGGCATTAGTGGTGGCTAACCAAGGTCTTCCCAAGATTATAGGATAGCCAACAAAGTTTACTTTAGGTGATAGGATGAGAAAATCAGCAGGATACTCCCATGAATCTAAGGTTACTCTCACATCTTCTATGAGGCCCTCTGGAGTAACAATTGAACTATCAACAAGTTGTAACACTGTGGCTATTGTTCTTAAGCCTTCTATTCTTAGCTTATACATTGTATCTTTAGTCATAACATTTATTGCTACTCCCAAATCAACTAGAGCATTTTTCACAGTCTATCCATTTATCATCAAGTCGACTACTGGACTGCCAGGATCTGAATACTTGGGTATTACCACCTTTCCTAACATGATATCTACTAATTAACCTACAACATGTACTATCTGAGGGTCTTTCTTCTTCCACCCTGGCTTCTTAAGGCATGCTTACTTAATAACCTTTCCATAAACAGGTATATCTTTGATAGCTTGGAACAGTGGGATTTGAATATTCATAATTTTTAGCTGCTCAATAATATCAAATGTTTCTTCCTCTTGGGGTATAGGTTTTTCTTTATTTATCCTCTATGGAAAGGGTGGATTTGAAGTGTGGATAGTAGTTCTATTGGGTATATCAGTAGGCCGACTGGTATTTGGCAATGTGGCTTTTGGAAGCAGTGTTGCAGGAGTGTCTGCAACTTCCGTAATTATAGGATATTTAGGTGTGGGCAGGGTGGTACTGGACCTTAAATGAATATTAGCTATTTCTACTGAATAAGTAGGGCACTACTGAGTGTCAGTAGTGTATTCTTGCTGCTGCTGCTATTATTTGTTTGGATTTGGTTGTGGTTGAGCAGGTAATTGGGTTGGCTTTGGATTAGCATTAGTTGCTATAGGAGGTGGCATTATTGTAGGTGGTTGCACTGGAGGTGGTAATTGTGGACTGCCAAAATTTTGGTTAGGCCACTGTGGAGGCCCCCTCCATTGGTTATTTTGCTGCCAATTTCCTTGCGGTGGTTGCCATTGATTCTGCTGATTTGGCCACTAATTATTTTGCTGGTTTTGCCATTGGTTGTTTTACTGATTAGGCCACTGATTATTTTTCTGGTTAGGCCATTGGGTATTTTTCTGATTAGGCCATTGGGTATTTTTTTGGTTTTTCCACTGAGGTTGAGAGTATTGAGAAGTGTTCTAATAATTTTGGTTTTGCCACTGATTATTGTTAAAATTTGAAAATTGTAGAGGATCTTGTGGCATACCTTTCCATGAAGCCCATGGTTGACATTGAGCAATGAAGAACACTTTATCATTGTCTCCTTCTATCTTCATGTAGTCAGTTGGCAAATGTTGGTTTTCCAGATTTGCTACCAGCTTACATCCATAGTCTTGCTTCTGTTTGCGGCAGTGTGGACAGTACTTAGCCAATTGTGACTCAGCTTTTGCATGCTTCTTCTTGGAAGTCATTGTGTCAAGATGTGTAGCTACATCATTTATAATATCATTCTTGAAATCTATGAGCAAATTAGATATCTCCAGCTTTGAAATGCCTGAACCAATCCCTTTTGTGACTGTGGACTGGTATCCTCTGCCTTTCTTCACAGTTAACCTTGAGTAGTTTTGACAGATTTTCTTGAGGTCATCCCAAGAGGATTGGGATATGTCTCCACCTACCATCAAGTATAATGCCTCCAGACAGTTGTCATTTACCCCTCTCAAGGAGACTAGTTTTTGTGAATCTTCTGCCAGTACATGTTGGGGATTCTTTTGCATTGTGTACAAAAAATGTGAAACATAGTCCTCCAATGTTTCATCTTCTTTTTGAGACATCCTAAAGATGTCATCTCCTTTTGGGTCACTGCCTTTGTAATAATCTTTATATTTCTATAGAAACAATGTCTACATCTCATCCCAGGTACCTGCTGCATTGGCTCCTAAGCCCATGAACCATCATAATGTTGACTCTTTCAATGTTGCAGAAAACAACTTGAGCTTATGAGCATCAGTATTATAGTTGAAACTTCAACACAGTATGTCAAACTCAAACAAGAAAGTGTCAGGATCCTCAGTTATAAGTCCATAAAACTTTGGAAGAGAAGCTGTGGGTATATTCTTGAGATTAGCATTGTTTATAAGTCTTGGGAGAGGAAATAGGAAAGTAGGATGTGCCATTACTGGAGGTATTTGATTGTGGAGTTGCTGCTGGAAAGGAGCATTGGCTACTGGATTGTTAATGTTAGGTGGATTTAGGCCAGAATTATCTAGAAAGCTGGCCAAGATTTCTGCAAAAGGTTGGAAGCCACTTACATCAAATGGTTCTTCTCTGGAGGAAGATGCTGCAGGAAAGTCGGGGCTTGCGTCCTCAAAGGGTAACTCAACTTTTTCAACTTCCTCGTTCAAATTAGTAGGCTCTGCTGGGAGAAATCTGCCATATTCATCTTGTCGCCTTTCTCTTCAATGCATGCAATTGAATTCTTCATGCTTGTGAAGCAATTTTTAGAGAGACAAATCTAAAAACTAATCTAGGAATGAAAAAATGACTCGAAAATGTTCCTAGCTTGACACCATCCCCGGCAGCGGCGCCAAAAATGAACCGCCTCACAATAGGCGTATAATAATCATGCTCAAGGCCTTTCTTAGGAATGGTTCATTCAATCTAAGGACTAATTTTCCCATTATGAGGTGCATTTAACTTTTCAACCCAGGGACGTATACTTGAAATGGTCGGCACGATATGTGCACTAGGTTCCTTAAGGAGTCATTCTGCTTATGCCGTAGGAAGGTAAAAATGCATAAAAGAAACCTACACTAGAGCTACAGGAAAAGAATACATTTATCTTCTTATTGGAATGAATGCTATAAATTTCAACTCTACTGAAACCTATGATTTCAACTTAAAACATCCATTATAACTGTTCTTGCAGATGCTGCAGGAACACTCACAAGTTGCGATGCTGCAGGAATAAATTGTAACTTCTATCTGAAATACTAGAAATGCTGGAAATGCTAGAAATAAAATCTATTCTATTCTAACCTATTCCACCTCCCAAGTGGGCCCCCTTGGTCAGTTTCTGCTAAACTATGAACACAGAATGTAAAGCAAGAACTATTTCATTGCATTTCAAAAACTCATTACATAGAAACAATATGTGGAACTAGAAATAGATTGTCGTATATCAATTTTCTTCCAAAAAAATTTGTCTCTATTTTGTTCTAGCTAATCTCAAACTATCGGTCCAATCCCTATATATAGAGGATCAAACATTTATTACAAAAATAGAAAAGAAACTATCTTGCTGAAAACATGCCGAAGAAGAAGATGGAAAGGCAACAGCCCGCGACGTGGGTAGTAAAGCTCGGGTGACCAATTCAATGCAATGAAGTGTAGAGGGAATATAGGCACACTACATCCCCACATTCTGGAATAATGGCTCCATTGTAGAAGTCGTGTTTCCTAGTGCTGTAATGATCACTCCGCCGTAGCTCATCCTCAACAGTCCTCCTTGAATGTTGTCGACCACTCTCCAGCCGCTTTCTCTCATGTCAAGTTAGTTATGATACGGAAATATTCATGCAACAAGCTTAATCAAATTAAATATCTAGATATTAGAACATGGATTCTGATGTTTTTATGAAATACTACACTATATGTATAATATTAGCAAAATATGTCTCAAACATCTACCCATGGTTTATCAGTTCTTTCTGGACTTTATCACAAGTTTTTGACTGGTTAGACTCTCAAATATTTTGAAAAAAACTAGAACAGAGTATTAAAATTATACAAAACAAAGGCAATAATTTATCCTTATCACTAAGTTTCTATCAAAGATAACTTAGAAGATAAAATGACTAAGTACAGAAAATAGGACAGACAAAGAGATACAGAGATCAACACATCAACGCACATGTTAGAGATCACACCAGAACATACGTGCTTAGATATATACTCTATGGTGTATATACATGCTAGATCCAAACACACAAAGTATAGAACATCAGTACGGAAAATTTACAGACAGATTAGTAGACCTGTAGTCTAGGAAATAGAGCATGGAAGCCGACTACAGTTTTGATCAGCGTGTATGATTTTATAATGTAATGGATAAGTGCCTTTAGTTATAAGTTTGTAATAATGTAATTAATGTTATAGTAAACACGCTTGGGCCGACTTGTTCGGAAGTGTTATGTATTTTTGTTTTGGGTCGCACCTATTCGGATTTGAAGATATAAGTATGTAATGTAAAGATATGTTACAAGTGTTGATTATTGTGCAAGAAGAAGTTATAGAGGGATAGTATAATGAAGTCAGAAGATGATATAGCTCTTTGAAGAAGTAAGATCATCCACGCATACACGAAACTGATCAGACAACAGTGTCACTATAGCAGTTCATTTTGATATAGTGCATATCAACATTCAGAGGGTTGTAGCCTTCATATTATTGGGCAGTGAGCCTAGGCAGTGAGCCATACACCCCTAACAGGGTTATTGTAAAAGACTCCTAATAGGGTCATATCTTTAACTAGGTCATTGTACTCAAATTGTAAAGACTGCTTCTAATAGGGCAAAGGAACTTTAACAAGTTCATTATACCTAGTACAATATTTTGTGGGTACTAATCCCCACCGGAGTTTTCCTCTGATCAAGGTTC
>MU224930.1:339496-366344 GCA_018584345.1 Thuja plicata
TTTAATTGGCTGAAATATAATTAATAGATAAACACTGATTCCCCCCCCCCCCCCTCTCAGTGTTTCTAACAATATCATGTTTAGGAGCATTTGTTGTTTTCTAACACATCTTGGAGCATTTTGAGAATTTTTAAGCTATATTTGAGCATTGTTTATCATTTATTTCTCATTCTAAGATTGTCCTTGAGAGAGATTAAGCCTGACAACTCTCTTGACAAAGTTTAGATAAAGAGCCATGAGATGATATGGATTTAGCTTCAATTCTTAGATTAAATCATATTTTCTTTCCATAGAGTTGTTGTTATTAGTCCTAATTTCATGAAGGTGCTAATCTCACACACACAAATGGCGCCCACTATGGGGCTCTAAGCCTTATTGCTAATGTTTTTATCATAATATTTTGTGTGTTTTGCTTTGTTCTTGGTGTTATTTTACAGAAAATAGGAGAAGAGCCGCCTATGCAATATTCAGAGCCGCCTATGAACAATAAAATGCCGCCTATGGAGATTCTTTCGTCTCCGTCTTTCATTCTTCAACCACGTGCTAGATAAAGTGGGCCGCCTTCTAGATAAAGTGTGTCGTCAGCTAGATATAGTGTGCCACCTATTATTTTTCAAGAGCCGCTTACCAACAACCTTTGGCTGCTTCTTATACTTTATGTGCCGCCTGTTAATTTTGTTTAGCCGCCTGTGATTTTTTAAAAGCCATGTAGTAGGATTTAAAATCTGCTTAGAAAGTTTCTATTTACATGTACTAGCATTTAAATGCCACCTTTTAGCTGTTAAATGCCACGTAAATCGGGTTTTTATTGATTTTCTCACTATTCTAACTCTCTATGTTTTTCTGTCCCGCAGATGAAAAATCACCCAAAGGTGCAGAAACCAGAGAAGCGGGTCACAAAGCTTAGCAAAGAGGTGAGAATCAAAACTAAAAATGACAAAGAAATACATACAACCAATCTATTAGTGATTTTATTCGAGGAGGAAAACTTGTATGATCATTACATTAAAGTGTTTTTTTCTTACAAACAAAAATTTCCCACTCTTTAATTGATTTTCATTAAAAGAGATTTTAGGAGGGAGTTTGTCTTTCTAGTTTTCCAAGTTTTCTTCACTTTGTCTCTCTTTGTGTTGACTAACTTGTTGGAGGAGCCGGAGTGGGAACGATCACCACTAGGTGAGTGGAAAATAAGCCAAAACACTCAAAAATGCGCCTAACCTTGCTAGCTTTGAAAAATTAGGTATTTATCTAATCAAGCTTGCATTTCTTAACTTGTGGAAAATTCTTTGGATCTAGCATAATTAGGGATAGCCTACTATTTTTTATTCAAATGAGACATTACGTATATGCTCTCAACTTTTTGAAGTTGATCAAAAAGCCAAAAGTGTCAAGTTTGGGTGGTAAAAACAAAGGGAGGATTAATTAAACCACACATCTCATTTTTTTTAAGAACCTCCTTGTCAAGAGGTTGAAAATGAACAAACCTATTTGAGGTGTCTGGAATAATGAAAAACAATAGGGATATGCTCTTCACTTTTTACGTGAATCAGATTCCCAAACTTGTTGGACTGAGTTCGGTTCTTGCTTTCCATATTCATGATAGTTAAATAGAGCTTTAAAGGGCCTGCCTCACAAGAATTTCCTTACAAGGACGGTGAGAGGGAACAACCCAAAGTGGGAGATATTCACTTTTACCGCGATGTCGTCTAACCCACTATAAATAAATGCACTTTACCTTAATTGGAAAGTCACTAATACTTGTGCAAGCCATCCTCACTTCCTCTAGTAGTCCTTCAGGATTGTGCAAAATCATACTTTTGTGTGTGTGGGAAGCCCGCAAGGGGGTAAAGAATCTTGTCAAGATTTAGACCGGAATAATTTGAGACCTTGATAAAGTAGCAGACCTACCTTTGTAGAGCCATTGTTAAAAGCCAAGTTTATTGACTCTAAGGTAGACTGTTTGGAAGACATTCTTGTGCAAACCTGTCAAAACATCTGAGAACATACACTTTTAGTGTGGTTTTAGGGATATGGTACAACTTTGATGTGTGTGTTGAGCTTGTACTCTATTTTCATGCAAGAATCCTTTTTGATAAATTTGATCAAAGAATTAAAACTTTTAAATCTAGAAAACAAATTTTTTTTTGATAAATTCAACTTTGATTAGCAAAGCGTCGCGTACCATCATTTTAGAGCTGCATAAAAATGAAACTACACCTCTTACGAATTATAAAATGCCACTTGAAATCATTCAACAGTCACGTAAGCCACTGGAAAGTGCCACGTATAAACATTTCAAAACCGCATATCAACAGGCAAATGCCACCTGCTAACTACAGAGCGCCGCGTACTGTGATTCCAATGACAACTTATAAACGATAAAAGGCCACCTACATGCAGGTAAGAGCCACTCAAAAATTTAAAAGGGAAAATAGTGGGTATATGCCAAGGGCTTGAAAACAAGAAAGTTTCATTTTTGGATACCATTTTGGACGTTTTACCTCTGTGAATACTTAACTAGATCAAAATTTTCCATTGTTGGGAATTTTGCAAATTTATCCATGGATTGATCATTTAAGTGAGTTCAAAACCTAAGATATTCATTCGATATATTTTAATGCCAGTTTTTACTCTATCCCATTACATCAAGACTACCCTACAACCAGACAGATCTTATCTAAGGCAAGAGTGTCCCTTTCCAGGTGATCTTTTTTCTACAAGGCCCTTACACGAACCCATAAAAGAAGAAGAACCAAGGATGTCTTTCCCATTTGGCCATATAGCTCCTGATCAAATCAATCATGTGAACAAGGATATGAACAAATAGGGAAATGTTGATTCTAACAACAAATGATCCAACAATAATACCAATGGAGGAACAAACATCGACCCTAACAATCAAAGGATGAACAATACCAACAATGGGGGTAACATAGTCCCTAATGATGAGGATTTAACCGATGAAAAGGTTAATGAGGCTATGCAAAGCCCTTTCTTCATGAAACTTATGGAAAAAGTGTTGCACAAAGACAATGAGAAGTACTTTCTTGACCTAGCACAAACGGGTCTCAAACTTCCACATGATAATGATGTCACAAAACTCAAACAAGAAGAAGCTGAGGCTAATCCCATTGACATCATGAACAAACAATCCCAACTTTTCCAAATTCAATTGGACACAATAAAACAAAGTGGGGCTCCTAAACCCTTTTCTATCGAAGCTTTGTGTCCATTTCCATTTGATAAGTCTTTAATCATGATACCAATTCCAACAAATGCTATTTATCCTAAATATGAAAAATATGAAGGAACATCTAATCCTCAATATCACTTAAGGGAATTTTGTGCCCTAAGTCTAGAGTTCATGCATGACACAATTTACCTTATGAGGTTATTCCCTAGAAGTTTGGGAGGTATGGCAATGGAGTGGTTTTCAAAGTTACCCTCCGACATTTGAACCTTTGAGGAATTGGCCTCTAATTTTGTAACTCACTATTCCTATAACATCAAACATGAGGTTACAATGCTTAATCTATGAAACACCAAACAAAGAGAAGGAGAGGGATTCCTACTTTTCCTACAATGATGGAGAGCGGTATTTCCTAGATACCCTTGAAGTGTACCCAAAAAGGAAAAGATGGATATTTTTGTAAATAGCTTGAATCATGAAATGAACTATTGATTAAGGCTACAATGTCCTAGATCATTCCAAGACCTAATTGAGAATGGGGTAACAATAGAAGAGGTATTGATAAAAAGTGGAGAAATCAAACTTTACAAAGATAACAAGAATAACAACAACAACAATACCTCCAACACTAATCAAAATCAAAATTCCAACAACAACAACCAATTTTGGACGAAGAATAACAACAATAAAGGAGTGGTTAATGATGGAGTGGTGGAGGCTAACACTTTAAAGGCTACCCCTTTCAATATCACTCAAAACTCAGCTCAAGCCAATAATGTGAATCAAGCACCCAAGGTGCCCTTCAAAAACAACAACACTAATAACAACTTTGGCAATAATCAAGGGACTCCCAAGCCTAAACCTTTCTTTGCACCTACACCCAAAAGGAAATTCACTAATTTGGGTAAAACATTGGAGAATTCATTAAGGAAACTTATTGAAAATAAACTTATTGACCTACCAAAGGCTCAACCATATGAACCTCACATCAAGCCAAACTGGTGGAATGAGAATAACCATTGTGACTATCATCGAAATAGGGGACATAAGACCAATGATTGCTTACGTCTCAAACATGTGGTACAAGATCTCATAGAAAATGGTGTAATAAAAGTGGACAACCCTCAAACTAAAGAAGATCACACAACCTTTAAAAATCCTTTCTCTAAGCATGAAAAGGGAGAATCTTCCAATTCAAACAATGGAGGAAATAGTGCGAATAATGCAAGAGGCAATCATAGTGTTAACATTGCTCATACTTATGACAACACCATCAATGTTGTTGTGGTTAAAGATCAACCTATTCAAGGGTCCGCTAATGCCATCACAAGGGGGCAAGCCTCAAAGGATACCCTACAAGGGGTTACTCCTATTACTATTGGCCCTAAAACACCAACTATTTTGGCTAAACAAACATCACCCACAGCAAAGCCTTATAGCTTGGTGGATCAATTACAAAAAACTCTAGCACAAATATCAATTTTGGAGTTGTTGAAATTATCTCCTAATCATAAGGAGATCCTAGAAAAAGCCTTGTGTGAGACCACAGTTCCTATAAACTTGGAGGAAGAAAAAATTCAGAACATGGTAGGGTATCTCATAGCCCCTCATTGTCTTTCCTTTTCAGAGCAAGATGACATTTCTATCACACATCCTCAAAACTTACCCTTGCATATAGAGGTATTCATCCAAAGACATAGGGTCAAGAGACTTCTCATAAATGGTGGGGCTGGTATTAATATTTGCACTTTAAACCTTGTGAATTCATTAGGGTTATCCGAGTCTTCCATTGATCCAAAGAAGCAAATCACTATTAAGGCTTATGATGAGGAGGAAAGATCTTCAAAGGCTATGATCATTCTACCAATTCAAGTGGGACCTATCAAGAAGGATACCATATGTTAGGTGCTTGATATGAAATTGACCTACAATATCTTGTTAGGAAGACCATGGATACATGAAATGCAAGCGGTACCTTCTACATGTCACCAATGCATCAAATTTCCATACATGGGGGAAGAGATCACGATTGGGGGAGATTCAAACCCTTTCCAATATTGCAATGCTTTAAAGCCAAGTCATGAATTGTATATTCCTCATAATAGGGAAATAATTATCCCTAATATTACCATTGAAGAAGCCAAAGAGGAAAGTATAAACTCAACATCAAGTGCCACATCAACTTCTAACCCTATTCAAACTAACTCAACTACATCGACTAAGGCAAAAGAAAAGATGAGTTATGAGGGTTCAAATTCAAAGGATAATTCAGTTCAAACTTTAACATTAAGATTGGAAACTTATAAACCCACTAAGGAGGATAGATACCAAATTAAGAAAGGTCACTATGAAAATATGAGTGACCTAATGAATCAATTTGAGAAATAATGCAAAATTAACTCAAAAGGAGTAGGGGAATATTCAGTTTCCCTCTTTGATTTACCTACATCCCCAAGGACCCATGGGAAGCCATCCAAAGATCATCAACCTCATAAATAAAATTCCCATTTTGTGAGGGAATGTGGCAAACAAGAAATGGACAAATAAGATAATGAGGTATTACAATGACTTTATAAAGAAGATGACGATTCAGCTAATTCCAATGAAAGGGTGCAACATGTCAATATCCAAACTGATCAATATGGAAAAGGATTTGATATCATGAAAAAAAAGGGGTATAAGTGAAGAGGACCCATAGGAGTTTGACATAGAGGGTTGTTGGAACCTATTGAACTAGTTTGGAGAGAAAAAGAAGAAAAAGCCAGCATAAGTTTTCAGCATACGGGAGAAAGTTCAAGTCCCATGCATGATTTTCGTGCACATATCCATATGGTAGGTTCTAAAAGTGAAGATGATTCTAGGGATTATGAGTGGGATTCATTGTCTGAAGAATCTTTTCATGACATAGAGGTTGATACCATTCACACTTATGCAACTCCTCCTAAAGTCGAGAATCAAGAACATGTGGCTCAAAGTTCAAATTCAACTCAAACATCAAGTGCACCTCAACAAGTCAATGTAGAACAAGTACCTCCTTTCACTCAATGGGTAGGTGAACCTTGGGTACCTTCGTGGGTGGGAGATTATAACCTATTTTTTAATCCACATGATTTCTTTCCCATAGAAATCTTAGAGGACTCTGATGGAGAAGATTTTGATCCTTCTTCCATGGACCATCTTGAAGAAGCACATGTCATAGACCATGATGATACAATGTATGAACCATCAAATGAAGTCATGTCCTTAACTCCTTCAAATTAAATCCCATCCAATGAATCCTTGTCCTTAATGCATCTTGAACTTATCGATTGGGATCTTTCCAAGCCAAATGACTTACTCTACTTCCCAAATGACAATGCAATGGCCTTATACCTCAATACGGTTGAACCCAATTCTTCCACCAAAAATTTACTCCAGAGATGATGATAGGGATAGGTTTTCAACCTCTTAATCCAAAAATGAAGAGAAAATATACAAAAAAATGAGAAGGTCTAGTGGTGAAAACCACCATGTGGCAGTGCTAGACCCAAAAAAAGTAAAAATAAAGGATGTTTACGAAGGTGAAAACCCAACTGTGGCACCTAAGGGAGAGAGGTTGGAAACCTTACCAGCTCATGAAGTTGAAATGTGACCTATACTTATTGAACCCACATAAAAGGTTAACATTGGAACATAAGAGGATCCTAAATTCATTCACTTAGCAGCATCTTTGAGTCCTTCGGAGAGAGAAGAATTCATGGCGTTCTTTCAAGAAAAACAAATCAACTTTGCATGGTCATATGCTGATATGCCTGGATTAGATCCAAGTTTCATAATGCATCACTTAAATGTGAAACCAGGGGTTAAGCCCGTCAAGCAGAAGTTGAGGAAAATGCATCCACATGTAGCCCTTTTAGTCAAAGAAGAATTGGAGAAATTGCTCAAGGTAGGATTTATAAGAGTAATAGCATATGCCAAATGGATCTCCAATATTGTACCAGTTACCAAACATGATAAAACCATAAGATTTTGCATTGATTTCAGAGATTTAAACCTTGCTTGTCTGAAAGATGACTTTTGCATTACCTAGCATTGATGCTATTATGGATCTCACTGCGGGTCATTCTATGTTTTCACTTATGGATGGATTTAGTGGGTATAATCAAATTTTAATTGCACCTAAGGATCAAGAGAATAAATCCTTTACATGCCCATGGGGTACTTTTTTTTGGAATGTAATGCCCTTTGGTCTCAAAAATGCCGGAGCCACTTATCAAAGAGCCATGATGACCATTTTCCATGACATGATGCACACCTTTATGGAAGATTATGTGGATGCAATTCTAGCTAAGTCACATAAAGGAAAAGATCATTTATCCATACTTGACAAGGTTTTTACAAGGCTAGAATGATTCAAAGTAAGACTCAACCCAAAGAAATGTGCTTTTGGGGTACAATCTAGAAAACTCCTAGGGTACATTGTTTCAGCAAAAGGCATTGAAGTAGATCCTGAAAAGGTACAAGAAATAATGGACATGGACATTCCAAATAATATTAGTCAAAATAGGTCACTTCAAGGAAGACTTCAAACTATAAGGAGGTTCATTTCTCAATTGGTGGAAAAATGCCATTCTTTCACTAGATTACTACATAAAGACACCATATTCACATGGGATGAGGAGTGTGATAAAGCCTTCACATTGTTGAAAACATAGTTGATGAATCCACCTATCTTAATGTCACCTATTCAAGGAAAACCTTTTTTACTCTATATTTCAACAACAAAAAGATCTTTAGAAGTCTTATTGGCACAAGAGGATGATGAAGGAAAAGAAAGGGCTATCTACTGCTTAAGTAGAACCTTGATCAAATATGAGTTAAACTATAGCTTCATGGAAAGGGCTTGCCTAGTAGTGGTATTTGCCTCTCAAAATTTAAGACATTATATGTTGTTGCATAAGGTGAAGCTCATACCCAAGATTGATCCCTTAAAATACTTGCTTGGCAAAACAGCTTTAACTAGAAGGATTGCAAAGTGGGTCATGGTACTTAGTGAATTTGACATTGAATATGTTGATAGGAAAGCAATCAAAGGTCAAGTTATAGATGATCAATTGGCTGAGTATCCTCAAGAATCTACACATCCTATGCAAGTGGAATTCCTGGATTCTGAAATTGTGAATGTAGAAGCTAAGACATGGACTTTATACTTTGATGGATCCTATACCCAAAATGGTAGTGGAGCAGGCATTATTTTGATTACACCACAAGCTTACACAATCCCAAAATATTACAAGTTATTATTCCCTTGCACCAATAATATAGCTGAGTATGAAGCTTTGGTCATAGGAATCAAGATGGCCTTGGAATGGAATGTCACAAAATTACAAGTCTATGGGGACTCTCAATTAATCATTAATCAAGTTAATGATGAATATAATACTAAGGATGAAAAACTTATGCCTTACAAGAAATTGGTGGATAATTGGAAAAAGTAATTTGCTTTGATTACCTTTAAAAAAATTCCAAGAGAAAAGAATAGAGCAGCAGATGCAATGGCTACTTTGGCATCTTTACTTCAAATGCCCGATCAAAATGAAAAGTATGAGTTCTTGGTGGAAGAATTGGTTAAACCAGCATTTGACCTACCTGATACCCAAATTATTGCCCTTTTAAATGGACATGACTCACCATGGTATGGACCCATCTATGCCTACCTAAAAGATCAAACCCTACCTATAGACCAAACCTGAGCTCAAAAGAAAAATTTCATAAGACAAGTGGCCCGTTATACCATCCTTTCTGACACATTATATCATAAAGGTCTTGACGGAACGCTCCTTAGATGTCTAGAGGAAGATGAATCCAAATTAGCTTTAAAAGACATCGATGAGGGGATTTGTGGGTCACATTTGAGTGGTTTAAACCTAGCTAAGAAAATCCTACATATGGGGTACTTTTGGAAAACCTTAGAAAGAGATGCTTGTCGATATGTCAAAGTTTGTGCAAAATGTCAATACCATGGAGATCTGATCCATGCACTAGCACAATAATTACACCCTTTTTTCACACCATGGCCATTCTATCAATGTGGTTTTGATTTGATTGACATGATTTATCCACCCTCTTCAAATGGACACAAGTATATAATCACGGCAATAGAGTACTTCACTAAATGGGTTGAGGCTATCCCTTTATCAACTACAATAGGGAAGAAAAATTCCATGTTTATCCTAAATCATATCATTTGTAGATATGGTATTCCTCACGCCATCATCATGGATAATGGAAAATAGTTTAAGAACAAAGATGTTGATGAAATTTGTGACACATTGCATATTAAACATCACTCTTCATCCATTTACTATCCCCAAGGTAATGGTCAAGAAGAAGCTACCAACAAGAACATCCTTAAAATCCTTAAGAGATCCATTGGCAAATCAGGAAAGGATTGGCATCTTCAAATAAATCCAACATTGTGGGCCTATAGGACTAGTATTCGAACCCTGACAAGAGCTACACCTTTTTCATTGGTTTATGGGGTCAAAGCTATTCTACCTTTAGAAGTTGAAATACCATCCCTAAGAGTTTCATTGCATGGATTAATAACGGATGAAGATTATAGAGTTACCCGACTTCAACAATTGGAACTGTTGGAGGAACATCAAACTCAATCCCATGACCATTTGAAAGTGTATCAGAATCGCATTTCAAGGAACTATAAAAAGCATGTCAAACCAAGAACCTTTCAAGTAGGAGATCTATTATTGAGAGAAAATCCAAAAAATTAGGCTGATAGAGAAAAGAAAGGAAAGTGGGAAGCAAATTGGCTTGATCCTTTTGTCATTGTTTCTTCATTTGGAATGAGGACCTACAAATTGGCCGATTGTGATGGTGATGAATTACAAGAACCTATCAATAGCATTCATCTTAAGAGGTTCCACACCTGATTTAGAGGAAAGCATATCAGCGGAAAGAGTATAAGTTGAGAGTATCAGATGAGTCAGCATCACCTTTGTACATGGAAAAATTCAAAAATACCAAAAAAATTGAGAAAAGATCAAAATACAAAAAAATCAGAAAGTTCAAAAGCCAAAAACATTTGAAAAAGAGAAAAAAGTGCCTTGGTGAAAGCCTAGCAATAGGCACCTTGGTAGCAAAAAGAGAAAAAGATCAATAATCCCAAGAGGTAAAAACCTGGAAACAGGTGCCTTTTGTCCCTTAGGTCTTTCCTAGTTGCATTTGTACATATTGTGTTTCTTCATCTCACTTGTTCATATCCTCATTGCATCCATCATTTGTGCATCATCCTAATGAAGTCTCAGAGCTGCATGTTTGTCACATTCTAGGTTCAGTTGCCCTAAGTTTCACATTGATCACATTTATCACTTCGAGGCATGCATCATAAGTTTTTGGTACCAACCAGATTCAATGGTGCCACATCTTGGTCACACATTAGAAGTAGATTTTCAGATTCAGAAGAGATATTTTTGGAACCTTTGATAAATATCATTGTTCAACCCTAAACAGTTTGATTGCATAACATAATCCTTGAGTTTCATTGACTTATTTTATCAGGATTAAAAATTGACACACCCTAAATGATTAGACTATCTGGAATTCTTATTTGAAAATTTTGATACATTTCACAAAAACTGGGAATTTTCGATGAGTTTTTCAATGAATTTTTTGAGTCATGTTATTTTTAGCTAATCAATGATGTTTTGGCTAGATTGGCAATGATAGAGACATGATGTTTTCTTAAGCTTCTGAGTGACTTTTTTGAGGAAGATTCTTTAAACTTGTTTGAATTAGTCTAAGGACATGGTCATCAAAGAACCATAGAGGACATTCATATGGGAAGGAGGGTTAACCTTTGTTTGTTCATGCAAAAGGATACCTTGGCTATTTAGATTTTTCATATATTAATACCAACATCCACTTGCAACATTGAATCCGATTAAAGCGGTATTCATACTCCCATAGTTGGTCATTAAACTAGTGAGGGTTGTACTTGGTTTCATAGAAGGGGTTCCCACATGAGAGAAAGTCATATTCATATTCTTATGGTCGCAGTGGCACCAGTAAGGGTTGTATTGAATCCTAGTTCCATAACGCTCTATGATGAAAATATATCTCAGTTTGAATCTCTTTTGTAAACCTCAAGGACAATTAGTTGCATTGCATCGTCATGTTAGATTAATTGCATCTTCATGTTAGATTAATTTGTTTTCTCCAAGTTATTTTTAAAATGGCTTGCCTTTCTAGCAATTTTCCAAGTTCAAGGGGGGGGGGATAAAAGTTTACAACACTTCACAAATTTAATGGTTTCAAGTCATCAATATGAGATTTCCCTTTGCATTCATAATCATTAATCATTATTCATTACATATTCATATCAAGAGAAAAGAAAAGAAAAGACACATTAATCATTATTCATTTATCTATATCATTTAGCTTTGCATATCATAGGTTAATTGCATACATCCGAAAATCAAAAAGATAATTGCATTCTTTTATCATAGCACTAAGTATTGCATCCATTGTATTGCATAATCCATACATCATGGTTAAATTAAAAAAGCATATAGAAACAAGTTGCATTAACATCATTTGCATCCATTTATCTATGTCCTAATCTAAGACATTTGCATCCAAAGCATAATAGAAATAAATGCATCATAGAAACATATAGATATGCATAAAAGGAAATCGCATAACATCATCAAAGGAGGAATCAAAGATCATCATAGATAAATTTCCATCATCAAATATCTATAACATAAATTAGTACATCAAAGGTACATCAAAAAAATGATCCATACATCAAATTCCTGCTCAAAAATGCATATGATACATCATCTATGCCATATCAAGATATCATGGCTCCCAAATATGTCTCATGACTTAGCAGGGGCACCTGATCCATCTCTAGCTATACCTGTGCCTAAACCCCCTACACCATTAGGATCCCTGTCACCTACTCTATCCTTTGTACTGGGAGGTGCCTGACTCATGCTCACACTGGTAGGTAACTAAGCCAGAGTAGTCAAAAACTGTTGCAACATAGTAGAAACCTGATCTAATCGAGCAGTCCTTGTAGTCATCCCTGCCTATAAACCCCAAACATCCTACACTAAACCATCTATAACAGGAGGAAGTAGAGGGGAATGTGGTTCCTATGGCACTAATGGAACCTGAGGTATCACCGGTGCCGTGCTACTCTGTAGATCAACCTATGGAATCTGTCCATGCACTGTAACTTGTCTGGCCACCTAGACACGTCTGTGTCTACGTCTGGCCCAATCTGCAACAACTATCAAAGGAGCCTGACCCTAAGGTACCTGTGCCCATGCTAATCTCTACCTAGGCTACCTAAATCTGCCACCTAAGCCTCTAACAAGTCCACCTCTCATTCAAGGTCCTGCAGCTCTCTGTACTCGAGGTGTCCTAGGTTCCCTCTGAACCCTGCGTCTACGAGGTCTCCTGCCATCATCATCATCATCACTATCATCTCCATCATCCTCTAAAATCTCATTTACATTAGGAATAAGCTCTGCTGGATCAGTGAATCTGAAAAAATGATGTTGCATGAACCACTTGTGATACTCAACTAACATCCTTGCATTTGTAACATGTGTCATCATATCCCACATGACATAACCTAGTTGATCAATCTACAAATAGGCCAACTAATAGTCCACCTATGCTCCCCACATTGATCTCTCCACCTGTACCCTGGCATAAAGTGCCATACCCTAAGGCATGTCCTGAACATGACCGTACTGATGGAGCACTCTCCCAAAGCAAAATCTCTCAATAACTAACGGTAATCAGCCAATCATCCATCGAGGAGAAAATATATATAGAAGATCATCATCATCCTCCCACCAACTCTCACAATGTAGATATGGCCTCCATACGACCTGATCTATATCATCTATAGTACATCTCCAGAATTCAACCTTGCCCAGACAATGTTGGACAACCATGCCATCATAAAAAAATTCATATGGATATCCACGGACCCGTACTCATGCTGAAACTAGTCTCACAATAGGGATATGCTCCCAGGTCCACAACTGTAATATCACTGCACTTGCAGAAAGAGCTACACTGCACCTATAAACAACCTCATGTAGATCATGATATAACTACACTAAAACACAAGAACCCCAATCAAATCTTCGAGGATGCACAATCAAATCCTCCAATATCTAGCCCCATCTGACTGCAAAGCCACGTCCTCTCCTATCTGGAAGAATTAATCCTCCAATCACACCTCCTAACAATGCTGGTAAAGTGGGAAAAGAGGCAAACTATGCCCAAGTAATGTAATCATCCATAATGGTGTTATCTCCAAATACCCATCTACATACACTACTATCATACACTGAATCATAATACACCCGCTCTCCATGAGTTAGGTTCCTCAATAATATGTAAACATCCTCAGGCATGATAGTCATCTCGCCGAGGGGTAGATGAAATGTATTATGGTCAAAGTGCCATCGCTCTGCCATAGCTAGTATCAAAAGACCTCGGTTCAACTGAAACCGAGGGAGATCTAGAAGAAAACTGAGACCACATGTCTCGATAGTCTCTCACTCAAGCTCTGTAAGCTCATCAACCAAATCAAAAATCCATGACGCTACACCCCGTACCCGTAGCTTGCAGTAATGTTCCTCCATTTTGAAACAAAGTGAATCATATTAGTCTTTCTCTTGGTGAACCATTCTACGTCAATCAAAACACATTAAATCTATCTTTGCTCTAACTTGAGTGCATCAACGTATTTCTCCTAACCTCTATATCGTGAGACACAAGGACAATTTGTAATCATTTTTAATCAAATCTGATTGACCTATCAAACATTCATCACTATGAATTTTCTAATATCCTAAACACTAAGTGACAATCTGGATGAATATTTTCTAGCTTGGAATCTAATTGAGTTATCTGGATGATCGATCGAAAGGACTTCATCTATTTCCTATATCAACTTTCAAACTTCATGGTAGGCGGCACTTTAATTAGTGTACATAGTTTTTCAAGCCCTGTGGTGGTCAAATAATTAAACGTGTCACTTTAATCATCGGAGGCGATGCTTGGCTAATCATGAGGCCTTTTAAAGTCCCCCACAGCTTTCTATATATCATAAGTGGCTTTTAAAAACTTTTAAGCGGCTCTTTGCTATTTGGGTTACAAATATTGCCCTAATTCTTATGCGGCTAAGGATTGTTCCTACATGGCTTTTTAGTGTGCAAAGGAAGATTTTCTATGCCCTAAGTGGTGCTTTATCTATCCTACATGGCTTTTCACTAAATTTTATCTAAAAATCATTGAAATAATGTATTAAATGCTATTTAAAGAGAAATAAATGCACTAGGAAAGTTTGAACCACTCATCGGAGGCCCGTAGTCAAGAGGTCTCTAATATCGGCATTCTCACTTGAACCTATGCTCTTGAATGGGGACCACCATCGTTGCCAATCGTCAGAGGATCAGAGAAAAATCTCAATAGTAAAAAGTGAAAATGAATAGTAAATTTGGGTTTTTCAACCTATTTAAGCTATTTTACCCTATTTTGTGAGAGTTTTTGACCCAGTCAAACCAAATCTACATATTCTTCACACTGGGGCATTTTTCGACATCTTTTAGCATCATTGTTTATCAGAAATGCAATCATCTTGGATCTATTCTATCAGCAGAGCTCATAAAAATTTTTCACATTTAAGATCAATATGATTTCATTTCTAAGGGGGCATCATCATATCATCCAACTAGGATTCTGCATCATATCTTATATCAAATTTGGGGCATTGAAATTTCAAACATTATCAGTGGGGCATCAAATCAGAGTTTCATATTAGGGTTTCATATCAGGGTTTCATATCAGAGTTTCATATTAGGGTTTCATATCAAAATTTCATATCAGAGTATCATATCAGGGTTTCATATCAGAGTTTCATATTAGAGTATCATATCAGAGTTTCATATTAGGGTTTCATATCATAGTTTCATATAAGGGTTTCATATCAGGTTTTCATATCAGTCAATCAACTCATCAGTATCAAATCAATGCTCAGGACATCAAGCTTTCTTTGAATCAATGCACTTCTCACATAAATTCAAAGAGGGGCATTTGTAGACACCTAAAATTGACCAGGTGTATCTCAAGCATTCAAAACTATAAATCTCAACCAAATGCCTTAAAATCTCATCTCAATGCAAAAAAAAATGGATCAAATCAAATGGACATTTATCAAATCAAGAGGACAGAAATCAAATCAAATTAAAAGATCAAATAATCATGAAATCAAATAATTAAATTCAAGCCTAAAGGGATTAATCAAATTATGCAATTGATTTTTCAATTGTATAGTTCAAATCAAAAAGATCAAATCCAACCCATTCACCCTCCCATGGATAAATAAATTAAATGATTGAGTTATTTAATTCCTAATATCTTTGAGACAACCAACCAACTTTCCCTCCATTTGAGAACACCTCAAAGCTTTTGACTTAACCAAAATTTGATCATGATCAACTCACTTTACCCCCTACCCTTGGGAAAATTCTATAAATACAAGCCATTTCCTTTCTGTTTCAGATCCAAGAATTTGAAGAGAAAAAGCATCCTTATTATAGGCACATGGAGAGAATTTGAGAGCTTTTGAGAGTATTTCAGCATTTGCATAGCATTTAGTATATCATTTTTAGGAGCATTTGTTGTTTTCTAACACATCTTGGAGCATTTTGAGCATTTTTAAGCTAGATTTGAGCATTGTTTAACATTTATATCTCATTCTAGGATTGTCCTTGAGAGTAATTAAGCCTGAGAGCTCTCTTAACAAAGCTTAGATAGAGAACCATGAGATGATATGGATTTTAGCTTCAATTCTTAGATTAAATCATATTTTCTTTCCATAGAGTTGTTGTTATTAGTCCTAATTTTATCAAGGTGCTAATCTTACACACAAAACACGAAATCGTTGAATAGAAAAGTGGCAACACCCCCCAAAAACTAAGAGTCCTAGTCAATCTTTGTCTAATAATTACTACTGAGGAAGCTAATAAAATTCTTGAGTTGCAAAAGAAAGAATTTAGGAGGAAAAAAAGGATAAAAAAACTCTTGATTGGGAATACTAATGAGGTTATGGACGATACTGAGAAATTTCTTACAAATATTTTATTAGCTAACAAATTTATTGTTTTGAAGGATGGTGTTGAAGTTACACATTATACCAAAATCCATGACAAGGAACCTTTAGAAACCTTGTATACTTATTATGAGGTTACTAATGATGAACCTGATGTGTATATCCATGATGTGCCAATGACATTTTCAATTCAGTCTATGATTGATGATAGGGAAATACCAATGATATACCAATGACCCTAACAAGTGAAGACTATGTTATTAATGACCATGTTCAAATCCTTGATCAACTTGATAATCCAATTGATGATGTAGAGAAACTGAGTGATGTAAAAGGAAAGAAAGAAGACATATTGCATATCAAAAGATTTCTGAGGAAAAGCATGAGAAAATAAAGGAAAAAGACTCTGCGAAGGCAGTGAAATAATTTCTTGAAGAGGAGAGTAGTAACACATATGGCATGCAAATTATTCAAGGTCCTATTAAGTTGGATACATTGAGTCTTGTGCAAATGATGAGGCTTGCTTCGGTGTCTCAGGCAAAAGAAAGAAAATCGGTTTTGAGGACTCACATGAAGGACAATGAAATTTTAGTGCTTTCATAATATGTATTAGGGAGGATCATATCGACTTATGTCCAGGATCAAAATGATTCCTTATCAGGTCATCTTCAAGGATTTCTGAATGTTGTAAGTTCTCATTTTCATATTTTAGATGATTCAACTTTGGTTAAGGTACAAAATGAGTTTGATAAAAGAAGATATGATCAGTTGATGAATTAAATTGCACAAGATAGTATATATTCGAGAGTTAGTATTCAATGGTTGAAGGATTCTCTGATCAAAGGTGGAAACATCTTTAGAGCATATATTACTTATCTTACTTGTGTATTTTTGATATTGAGAATATTATAAGGGAGAGTGAGGATAAATTGGGTGAGTTGTCTAGTTCATATAATCCCTTCATAACTTCAGCCTCTAGTCATGCGGTAGAAGTTACATCATTAATTAATAAGATCAATACATTGATTATAGAAAGTGATAGGATGAAAGGGAGGATCCATGAACTTTAAATCCAAATCACACTAAATTTGGATATCTTGTTCAATGCCCTAAAGGAGGCAGAGGCAGCTTATTTCCCTCCTGATGCATCAAACCTTGTAGCTACAAAGAAACTTGCATATTCCATTAATGGGAAAATTGAGATAAATTAGATTATAAAAAAGAGTTGGGACACTGATTTTGGTGCTCTGGGAAACACTTTCTTAGATGTATTCAAATTTTTTTAAGTATATATTTTATAATTGTGAATAGGCGATGATATGTAGGATTTTGGTAGATCAATTTTATTTTGGCTTCCAAACTTTTCCATTTCTGTCAAAGGGGGAGATATTAGAGTGGAAAATGAATGATTAGATTAGGGGGAGCATTGGTGAGTATGTGATTTTTGGTGAGAAGTTGGAGTTAGATATCTTGATTTTGACACTTATTTATTTTTCACTAAGTGTTGCAATCAATGCCAAAGGCAAAGAGTGTTGAGAAGAAACACTGCTCTTGATGGATTATTTTGTATGTTGTCATTGATGAAAACTATAAATGTTTCTCATGGTCACTTGCTATGTTTTAAATTTATGAAAGGATTAGATTCAAATTTGGCTAATTAGGGAAGAATAGGAACAATGTAGTACTTGTGGTAAAAGGTTTGGTACGGCGTGGGTAGGTATGTTTTAGTTTTGGGTTGTGAACCTAGGAGGAACTTTGAATTGAAGTATAATTTACCTCATTCTAGTCTCATAGCAGTTGGTGAGTTCAAATTTTTGAGTTATAATTCTCTGTGTATCATTTTTTTATGTATAGTGAGGAATAGTGACAGAATGTGAGTTGATCGTTCAACGATCCTATCAGGTCGATGGGATAGTTTTATTTCAAGTTTATTGGTGCAGGAGAACCCATAGGTTGTCTTGGGAAATATAGTTAGTTTAGTTGTGTGTGTTCCTTATGGCATTTTTGGTTGTGATAAGCTTGAGTCAAGTTTAAGGTCATGTTAACCATAGCATATGTGAGATAGGATGTGTTCAGTTTGAGTCTTAGGACCTTTTAGAAAGTGCAATTAGGGATAAGAAGTTGTAAAGCCTTCTAGTTGGCACATGTGTGGTGATGATGTCATAATGAGGTCAGTAGGGTCTAAGATAGCTTGGAATTATGTTTCTGTAGACACCCTAAAATAGACAGACTTGCGACTTGACATTAAAAACACTAATTTTCATCTATTAATCAATGGTTTTTTAATCATTAATTAATCATCTATTTTCCACCAAATTCATTCCCCAAATGATCTTATCAAATTCCCAAAATTAATTAAATAATTAATTTTATTTAATTAATTAATCTTAATTGATTAATAACCATTAATTAATTAATTAAATTCAATTTCCTATAGTTTAAATTGAAATATTTAAACTTACTAATTAAATTCTTCCAATTAAATTAATTTAATTTAATTTCATTCAATAAAGCAATTCTAAATTAAAAATAATTCAATTATCTCACGTGTTGAAAACATTAGTTAAATAAATGAATTAAATATTCATTTATCTTCAAAGAGATAACTCCAATCAGATCACATGGGTTACTCCACCCATCTCTCTAGTTCACATGGGTAACTCCACCCACCTCTTTAGTTCTAAAAAGGTAACTCACAATTATCTCTTTAGTCAACCAAACTTTATCTCCTCTTTACCAATTGAAGAGGTGGAGTTTACTGATGGCTTCTCCAGTTCCCTTTGATGTCAACTATTCATCTCCCTATCTCTGGGATTGATCTCAACCGTTCATATCATCCCCAATTCCTATATAATAAACCCTTCATAACCATTTGAAGGATCCAGGATTTGAAGCTCTTATGCACCATTACTCTGTCAGTTTGGATCTAGCATTCAATCCATCTTGCGATCACACAAACATTCCAAGTATCAAATTATCGACATTTCTCCAGTCATAGAAGCTACCCACACCAATACTGAGCATCAAAAACATCATTTTGAAAGGAGTAGAGAGAGACAGTAGAAGCTTCAAGCACTTTGGGGTTTGCCTCATTTGTTTTCCTTTCTTTGCTTGTGCATTTTATTGGTTATGTTTTTAAGTTATTTTTTATTGGTAGCTTTGTGTATTTGGTTTATATGATTGAAAAATAGTGTTACTAACCCCTGCCTTTGGAAAGCTTGGGAACCACGAATCACGAAAGAGAGGCATACATTTTAGTGAACTCAACGTGAAGAAAATAGCTCAAATATCTCTTGCAGATGACAGACATAATCAATCAAACACGGTTGTATGGTTAAAGACCAAAAGGTTCCTCTTTTTCTCGATATTTGTGCTATTTCATAATCTCTTCTATTTTGCCCCCATTGACAAAATCATGCTAAATTGAATGGTTTAATACTGCAATTGATTGCAGGCTTTCACATCACTATTTTGTCATCTTCTGTCTGTTCTATCTTATGATATTTTGCCGCAATCGATTGTAGTTGACCATAGTTACCTATTATTTGTCACAATTTATTGTACTTTACCTCAATTAACCGATCCCTATCACAATCGAAAGCATTCTGCCATAGAAAAAAGTTATTTGCCACAATCGCCACTATTTTGCTGCAATTGACCAGAGATTGCCGCACTTGAACAACCAGTACCACAATTGACGTAAAAGAAACATCTTTATATATTTTTCTTGGTTTCCATGTAGGGCTGACTGACAGTGAATGACAAAGAAGGTAATCAGACACATACTAGGTGCTAGAGCATTAAGAGCTGCAAGGAGGAGAACCATCAACTATCGATCACAACAAATGGCTATTCTCATAATCGTAGCTGAAGATCAAATTGAAGCATACACCAGGTACATTGATTCAATCAAGAGATTTTCAAGTAAGTATAAAGTCACCATTAATTTCATCAATCTCAATAATCCTGGAGTTTCCAGATATTCTGCTCTTTTGGATTCAAAAGTTTTCATTTCTTGAGATACTAAACACTTTCTTTGACAGGTTGAATTGAGGAGACAAGATAACAATACAACTAAAACTCATTCACTTGTCAATTTGGGCTTAAAAAGAACAGTGTTTGTCACACATCTTACATCTCACATTTCAGAATTTGGGGCTTAAAATTGACACGGGGATTAAAATTGAACAAAGGCAAAAAATCTCTCAAATTGGTGCATTAAAATTGAACAAGCAATCAACACCTACTTTTTGGGCTTAAAACTGAACACTTGTGCTTATATAGTGATGTATCTTAGTTCACATTTCAAACTTTTGGAGCTTAATCGATTTACCTTGTGTCTTGAGTTTTGGGTGCACTTGCACAATCTTTTAGATTAGACACCTTTATACTTTTCTACAAAGGCCTTTTCAGGGAATGCACTTCTTCCTCAAAGAACTACCTTAAACCGGTAATCCTTCTGATTGGTATATAAACAAGGTACGAACCAAAGTTTCATCTTATCAAGCCAAGATCGGGCGAGGTGTGTTGATGATAGTCTGGATCAGGTGAATATCCCTAAGGAGCCAGTGTGGTCAACTAGGATCTTAAGTGAGTCACACACATACAAACCAATTGGATAGATGCCATAGACCCTTACTACAACCTTGTTAATTAGAGGCCAACCCAATCTACCTCTAAACATATACCTTATTATAGTGCAAGGGGTTGCAGAATTTCCCCCCAAGATTCCCAACATATGTGTCCCAAGGTATTTTTGTAGTGAAAGAGATCTTCACTCCATGAAAACAATGCCTGGGAACGAAAAAACATGGGCGCCTACATCGTGGACCTTTGTGTCCTAGTATTATGACAATTATTGTGTGAGCTAACAAACATTCAAACATTGGGCCTATAACATTGTATTCTGAAGCCATTAACCTAGATTAATCTGACTGTTCATTTTTTATACCTCATGATAACCTTGCAACTTGAAAAAGTTGTAGGACATACACATTGTTAGTCTTCATTCTTCAAAACACAGTGTCTATTGTGCTTTTTCTGTGATCAGTTTCTAAAACATAAAACAAACATCCAACTGTCAAAATGAGTCAAACGTGTTAAAGTCTAGGGTTGTCAACATCAACTGTCTTGCAAATCAGAAGCCTTGTTCCAGAAAATCAAAATTGTTAGATAGTGATACCTATCTTCTAATCTTTTTTGGGACTATTTCCCCTTTACCACAATTGCCCATAGTTTTCTACAATTGACAGAATTTTTTCACAATTAAACTTGTTTATTTCCACAATTGACCTTTTTATTACCACAATCGGTGATAAAATACTGCATTCAACCAATCACTTTGTCGTAATCAGTGGAGTTGTACCACAATTGACCATAAATATTTTACACCTGTTTTGACCTAAAACCTTGAAAGTACTCTCCATTTTTGTTTCAAAGACCAGTGTCTATCCCAAAAAAATTTGAAGAACATTGTGTGAATCTCTAAACATTAAAGATCATCCCTTCTTTGAAAAGCATGATTATTGTCTAAAACATTGTTAGTTTGAAAGCTCAAACTTGAAATATCTTGATCTCATCATACCAAAAATCATCATTATCTCTATCAAGTGACTTTGTCCCAGGAAAAGGTCGACAAATCTTATCTTTTACATCATCACAACTTTGAGATCAAGATAAATCAACATCTGACCTTAGAATTACCCTTGTCCAAAACATATCTCGTACTTCCTTAGAAAGGTTATCCTTTTTTTTTTGCTTGAAATCACTTGTTTTAGTTACAAAATATGGATCACACTATGTCTCAAACACCTCATGGAGGGCCTTACACAAGGTTTAATGCTAGAACACAACCTGATGAGTCATATATCAACAGATTCCCCGCTTGGGAAATAGAGCAAGAGGATGATCCTTTCATAAATACCAGTTCTTCTCTATTCATTGAACAACTCCGTGGGTCATCTTTTTTCCAAAATGTCATAGAAGAGGAGCTTGAAGATATAGAGCAAGATGCTTATTCCACATAAGCAGTTGACGTTATTGTAGAGAGGAACCCCAAATGTTTCTTAGTCATGCTGATAAAGAAGGGAGTCAAACTCCCCGCTGAATTTAGTGTGTTGACCATATGGCCCAAAAACCCTCTCCCAAGTCAAAACACTACTCAACCCTCTCAAACACTACCTATGGTTTCTCAAATATTCCCACCATTGACAAAACCCACATTGGCACAAACGATACCCAATCAAACCAATTGCGCAAACCAAGAAAGCACATCTTCCTTTCAAAGCATGAGAGGCTCGCAACTAAAAGTACCCATGGTCACTAGTATGCCTCCACCTTCAGCCTCATGGCCTAGAAAATCAAGCTCCCATGCTATGCCTTCCATCCCACCAAAAATAGTAACTATTCTAAAACAATGTTGCTACTGCAGTCAATTCCTACTAGTCTTCAGATCAACACATCATTCCCACATGGATCCATCTCCGCAGGTCTGAATTATAGTCAATGCCCACCCAAGGCTACACCTTTTACCTTTCAAAGAAAAATCCAACCCCATCTTCAATTTCCATAAATCTAACCCCAGCAACAACAATCCCAGCTTTAGTTGCCACAATTCCAACCTCAGAAACAACAACCCCGCCTTCAGTTGCCACAATTCCAACCCCAACAATAGCAACCCCAGCTTTAGTTGCCATAGTTCCAACCCTAGCTTTAGTTACCACAAATCCAATCCCAACAACAACAACCCCAGGTTTAGTTGCCACAAATCCAACCCCAGCAACATCAACCCCAACTTCAGTTGCCACAAATCCAACCCTAGCAACAACAACCCTAGCTTTAGTTGCCACAATTCTAACCTCAACAACAACAACCCCAGCTTCAGTTTCCATAAATCCAACCCTAGAAACAATAACCCCATCTTTAGTTTCCATAATTACAACCTCAGCAGCAACAACCCCAACCCTACCTTCAACATCAGCAATATCAACCCTAGCAGTATCAACCATAGTTTCAACAATAACAACATCCCCAATCCCATCAAAAAACACATCAAAACCCACTTTGGGCTACTCTTTTGCCCCCATTTCAAAATCATGTGGTGGGAAATCAATATCAAGTCCCAAGGATGAGCTCCTATGTTCCTACTCAAGGGACGTAGAGGCACAGCCTCATACGCACTACAACACAGAGGACAACATCACACATCAGCCTCAGTACCAAATAGACAAATGATGGATATAAAAATTTAGGGGCAAACTAAATCCTATATCATAGAGGATTTATACCCATACCCCTTTGATCACTCTCTTCACATGTCTCCATTCCCAACTCACTTCTCGGTACTGAAATTTGACAAATATAGGGGCAATACCAACCCTATTGAACAAATTCTAGAGTTTTTTGCTAGTTGTGTCAAAGTCGCACATGATCAGACATATTTAATGTGACTATTCCCACAAAGCTTATTCGAACTAGCAATGGAATGGTTCTCACATTTACCTCATGGCATTCAGTCTTGGGGTGAACTAGCTAAAAAGTTCATCACTCACTTCCATCATAACATCTAGCACAAGGTCAGTATCAAGGACCTTTGTGATATCAAAAAGAAGGATGGAGAGTCTTTTGTGAAATTACTATAGAGATAGAGGAATACTACAAACCAAATAACATATGATGTGCCCGAACAAGACCTAATAGTCATGTTCATTGACAATCTGATTCCAGACATGTCATTCATAATAGAATTACAATTATCTCAGAACTTCACACAACTCATCGAACAAGGAGTTCGTTGTGAGCAGAACTTAGTCAAACAAGGAATTCTTGCAGATTTGACCCAAATGAACACAAACAAAAATGCAACGGACAAAGCTAAGTGGTGGAAAAAAAAAATGTCAGCAATGATGGTGTCATTGATGTGAAGACAGTCAACTACGCACATCCCAAAGTGTCACTGCAAGGTGCACTTGTGGCCAACCAACATCCTACAGTGCCTACTTAACAAGAATACACTCAAAACCAACCTCCCCCAATCCAAGCAGCCTCTGTGTCAAATAGTCAGTGGTAGACTCAACGCAAACCACAGTTTCAATTCTAGCAATGAGATTTCACACCATTAGGAGAGCCGATAGAATCAACTTTATGAAAGTTGATACAATCTAACACTATCACTCTCCCAGAAATCAGGGAATTTGAACACGGTGTAAACAAACCAAGGTGGTACAATGACAATGACTTCTGCGAGTTTCATTGGGTAAAAGGACACAAAACACCTAACTATTACTGATTGAAACACACTATCCAAGATCTAATTGAAATAGGGGTAATCGATGTAACAAATACCCAAACCAAAGGAACAACTAATCATACGATATTCAACAATACATTTCATGATCACAACAAAGGGAAATCATCCGAGTCTAGTGGATTGTCAAAATAGGTTAGCTATACATATGGAAACAGTGATAACATTATCAATTGCCTCAATCTTTCAGATAGCCATGTGGCTACGATCACTATCAAAGATGAAGGTAACAAATGTGCTATAACCATGTGTCATACCAAAGTTGTCTTGCAAGGAGTACCTTCCTCTTCTACTACACTAGCTGACCATCAAGGAACCTCAGATCCACAGACAAGAATGGTGGATGAACTAATGCGCACACCTGCCCAGATCTCTATGTTTGACCTATTTCACATATCTCCATAGCATAAACTGGCACTTGACCAAGCCCTTCAAAATGCAGCTATCACAATGGACATAACACCCAAGAGCTTCCAAACGATGGTTAACCATATAGCTGCTAAAAAACATGCAACATTTATAAAATGTGATGTGCCGCCACATAAACCCCTACATATTGATCCTTTTCACTTACTTGTTCAAGTCCAAAAAAGTGTTATCCATAGAGTGCTTGTTGATGGTGGGGCTGGATTAAACATATGTAATCTAAATTTAATAAAGCAATTAGGCTATTCAAAATCAAGCATTGATGTCATGAGGAGGATAAGTATGAGAGGTTATGATGAAGAGGAGAGATCCTCTAAAGGTATTATCATTCTACTTGTCCGTATTGGTCTAGTGGTCAAGAACACTCCCTTCTAGATCCTAGATCTTGAGTTGGGATACAACATGTTACTAGGGAGACCATGGATACATTAAATCCAAGCCCTACCTTCAACATACCAGCAATGCATCAAGTTCCCACACTAGGGAGAATAAATCATCATAGAGGGAGATCCCAATCCTTTCCAATACTATAATGCAGTCCAAATCAGCACTGAAAACCACGTACCCTCAAACCAAGATGCAATCATCCCATCCTCTTCAGATTCAAATCCTAAGGATATCACATGGAAAGCGGGAAAGATATCCATTAATAACAAGGGTTATGGTGAATACAACTATGAGGAAGATTTCACTATCATAAACATGCCTCAGAGCCCAAGAACATATAGAATGCCGCAAACAGTTATTATAACAGAAACTCCTAAGCCTATTCTATTCAGATGTCCACCCACAACTTTTGTTAGATGGGGAGACATTGTAGAGGAAAAGCCATTTGAACAAGATATATATACATGGTTATACCAAGATCCATAGGAGACACTTCAAGAACCCCTACCCATATCAAACTATGGAAATGATTATACAATGTTACAAAGATTCGGGTATGATGGTACAACTGGTCTAGGAGAAAGACAACAAGGTTTAATGGAATTGTCTCTCTTGCCAACCTAGAGAAACAAGAGAGGGTTAGGCTATGGGAAAAAAATAACCAGCCTTATAATCCAAGACATCCAAGTTGATCAGGAACAAATAACAGAGCTACACCGGGGGCAAAACCCAGAACATGTCTTGATAAGAAACATACTACAACAATTGTTTCCCGCCGAAGTGGGAACCTCTCAAACCAAAATAAAACTCAACATAGCCATCAAAAATAACAAAGGAAGTGAGACATCTGAAAAGTGTTCTATAAAAATTGACTCCCATGAGTACTAGTGGAGATCCCTTCATGACTCTGAACCATCACTCCTAGACTATTCCCCTCGGTCAACCACCACCATACACCTTGACGACTTGTTTGACAACTATCCATTGATGACCAACCTGTACACACAAAATAGTGCACTTCTATGAATCCTTACATGCAAGGAAACTCAAGAATGAGCCCTCACAAATCGATCCATAGCTCTCTATGCATGGAGTTGCAAGATTTGTAAAATTGCTCTTAGCTAGAGCTATAAACTTATGACCTTGCCAATAAACCACACAACGAGAGATTCACAATGAAGACAAGGGAAAGAATGCCAATATCTCCAATAAATCAAATGTATGCAATGCAATGCAAATCTAAATGATAATGAAAACTAGTCTATGAAAATGAAAGTACAATGCAACTAATCTATGAAAGGAAATACAAATGCAATATTAATCTATGAAAATAAGCATGATTCTAATCTATATGAGGAGCCATGAATGCAAGAAAGAATGAGACAAGAAGAGAGAAGTT
>MU224930.1:375915-389077 GCA_018584345.1 Thuja plicata
TTAATTAAAAGAGAGATTAAATTTTTTAATTAGATAAAAATGATCAAACCTTAGGAAATATTGAAATAATTGAATAATTGAATTAATTACAATTTGATCAAGGAAATTGATTTGAATTGAAAATATTACAAAGCATTGATTCAGAAATTTGATAAATTTATAAAATAATAAATGGGGCCCAAAGTCTAGGCGACCATTTTAGGGTGCATACACAACCCTGCATCGATAAACATGTCATTAGCCATTCCTCAAGTGATGCATCCACATCACAGTCTAGGTTTGTTGGAACCATATCCATAGTCCCTTTCAATCAAATAGAGTCAAACCAACACGAGGGCCTATGTCTTGTACACTTGGAATTAATAGAGTGGGATCAACAAGGACTGCCTAATATGGATGTCTTCAATAATGATGAGAAAATTGCAGACTTCATGTGACTTAGAGAGGGAATTCCACCAAGAGACCATAAAGCAGGTTTTTCCATTGACCTCGATAGATCAGCATACTTTGGGGAGGAAGCCCCTCTTTCCAATCATAAAAAAAAATTTTAAAAGAAAAAATAATCGTCAGCAAGTGAAAACCAAAAGGTGATTACTAACACAAAAAATGATAAAAAGATAAAACAAGACGTATCTTCTAGTGAAAACCTCACTAAGGAGCTAGAAGATGGAAATAAGGAACTCCTCCCCTTGACAAAGGAGAAGTCAGAATTACTAGCAGAAGAAACAGAGGAAGTCAACCTGGGAGATGAGAAGAACCCAAAGAACATCTACTTGGTGAAATCACTCACCCTAGAGGAGAGAGAATAGTTCATCAGTTTCTTCAAGGAAAGGATGATCAATTTCCATGGTTCTATTTAGATATTCTAGGATTAGATCTAGATCTTGTACTACATCATCTCCCATTGCTACCCAACACCAAACCTGTCAAACATAAGCTAAGAAAGATGCTCCCCCATGTTGCATTTCTAGTCAAGGTAGAATTGAAAAATCTCCTAGATGCTGAGTTCATAAGACCAATCCCATATGTAGACTCGATATCTAACCTAGTACCAGTTACAAAGTAGAGTGGTCAGATTCAGATTTGCACAAACTTTAGAGGTCTCAACATAGCTTGTCCTAAGGATGACTTTCCTTTTCCTAATATTGATATGATAGTAGGTCTAACTGCCGGACATCAAATTATATCACTCATGGATGGCTTTTCAGGGTATAATCAGATAATGATTGCACCAGAAGACCAACACAAAACAACTTTCACATGTCCTTGGGGCACATATTGTTGGAATGTCATGTTGGAATGTCTAAAGAATGTCGGAGAAACATATCAAAGGGCCATGAAAACTATCTTTCATGATCTCATCCACAAAACAATGGAAGACTATGTGGATGACATAATAGCCAAGTCAATGCTTTGCAAGGATCATCTACAAGTATTGGGACCAATCTTTGATAGAATGCGGGACTACAAAGTCTATTTAAACCCAAAGAAATGTGCATTTGGGGTCACAACAAGGAAGCTACTAGGGTTCATAGTGTCACATAGAGGCATTGAAGTAGACCCAGAGAAGGTTAAAGCAATATTGGACATGCCACCACCGTCCAACCTAAGGCAACTAAGGGGGTTACAAGGAAGGCTCCAATCAATCAGGCACTTCATGGCTCAGCTAGAAGACAAGTGCCACCCATTCCAACATCTATTGCACAAAGACATCAAATTTATATGGACAGAGCACTATGAACAAGTGTTCCAAATATTCAAGGACTATCTACTCAAGTCTCCTATACTGGTGCCACTAGTCCAAGGTAGACCATTGCTTCTGTATATCTCAGCAATAGAATTAGCATTAGGCATACTCTTGGCACAACATGATGAAATAGGTAAGGAGAGACCCATCTACTATCTAAGAAGAACATTGGTAGGATATAATCTCAACTATACACCAATTGAAAAATCAAGCCTTGTAGTTGTCTTCGCTTCCCAGAATCTAAGACATTATACGTTGAGTCACCAAACAAAGTTGATAGCACATATTGATCCTTTAAAGTACCTTCTAAACAAAGAAGTGCTCACTTGATGACTTGCAAAGTGGGTAATGATCTTAAGTGAGTTTGACATTGAGTACGTAGACAGAAAGGCTATCAAAGGGCAAGTGGTTGTAGACCAACTAGCAGAGGCACCTAATCAAGATCATCAACCTATCATTTCTGACTTTCATGATGAATCTATTATGACACTACAACCAGTGATCGAGGTATGGAAACTATACTTTGTTGGGTCATGCACGAACCATGGTGTGGGGGAAGGAATAGTGCTTTTCACTCCAAATAATGATACAATTCCAAAATATTTTAGACTCAACTCCCCCTGTACAAACAACATAGAAGAATATGAAGCATTGGTCATCGGATTAAAGATAGCAATTCAATGGAGAACAAGAACCTTAAGGTTTACAGAGATTCACAGTTGGTCATTAGCCAAGTCAATAATGATTATATGACCAAAGATGAGAAGCTAATACCATATAGAGCACAGATGGAAAGGCTACGCACTAAGTTCCAATACATCTTCTTTGAGAAAATACCACGAGCTTAGAAAAAGAGGCAAACACAATGGCTACCATAGCATCACTGATTGATATGTCAGGAAACAAAACATGATTCTAGTTTCTAGTGGAGAAACTCATGGTGCCATCACATCAAGCACCCGTCAGAGAATCAACATGTGTCCTTGTTGGTCCTGAAACCCCATGGTACCATGATGTATATAATTACCTCCAAAATAGTTTCTTACCTCCCAACTTGTCTAGAAACTAGAAAAAGTCCCTCATCCACCAAGCCTCTAGGTATACTATCCTCTCAACTACTCTATATAGATGATTTCTAGACAGAACGCTACTACAATGTCTCACTTCCATAGAATCCCAGAGAGCTATGTATGAGGTACATGAAGGAATTTGTGGAACCCACAAAGGTGGCAACAACTTAGCTAAGAAGATCATCCGCATGGGATACTACTAGCCCATAGTAGAGACAAATGAAAACAAATATGTACAAAGGTGTAGGTAATGTCAAATTCATGGAGACCTCATCCATGCACCAGCCCAAGAATTAAATCCTATCACTTCACCATTGCCATTTTCCATGTGGGGATTTGACCTAGTGGGAAAAATTACACCTTCTTCAGAAAATGGACACAAATACATCATAGAAGAAACATAGTACTTCAGTAAGTGGGTGGAAGAAATTCCCCTCACTTACATAACTAGAAAGAAGATTCAATGTTCATACTCAACCACATCATATGTCGATACGGGATTCCTTAAACCATCCTGATAGATCACAGTTCACCCTTCCAAAACAAAGATGTTGAAGAGCTATGTGAATAGTTCCAAATCAAACAAGGGTTTTCTTAATTATATTATCCTCAAGGGAATGGCCAGGTTGAAGCAACAAACAAGACTATTTTGAAAATCTTGAAGAAAATAGTTAACAAATCAGGGTGAGACTGGCATTTATAGCTTAGTCCCGCATTACAGGCATACAGAACTAGCATGAGAAAACCTACAAGAGACACTCCTTTCTCCCTATTATATGGATTGGAGGTGGTCCTACCCCTCAAAGTGGAAATCCCATCCCTGAGGATATCATTAAAGAACCTGATTTTAGATGAAGATTACAGAGTAGCAAGGCACAGTGAATTAGAACTACTAGACGAAAGAAGACAACATGCATTCAACCACTTACAAGCCTATCAGAATCGCCTTAGAAGGAACTATCACAAGAAGGTGAGGCCACAAACATTTGAGGTAGGAGACCTTGTCCTCATGGAAAATAAAAAGAACCAAGCAGAAAGAGTGAAACCAGGAAAGTTCAAGCCTAACTGGCTAGGACCATATGTCATTGTCAGCTCTACTGAGAGTGGGGCATACCAACTGGAAACACCAAAAGGAGATCAGATCCCCAGATACATCAATAGCATGTACCTCAAGAGGTTCTATGCTTGAGGTCTTGATGGTTAAGGCACCTATCTACATATCCAGAAAATACAAAAAAATCAAAAAAATACAAAATGTTACCTTGGTGAAAACCTGGCAATCAGGCACCTCAGTAAAAAAAAATAAAAAAAAATAAAAAAAAGCAAAAAAGTAAAGAGAAAATTTTTTCTCTCTCAGTGAAAAATTGGAAAATAGGCGCTATTGAGTAGGTACCTTGGTGAAAACCTGGCAAATAGGTTCCAAGTGTTCAAATCCAGCTTCACCATCAATTAACTCCAAGATCAAAAGCTTGAGCACACTTCAAATGCAAGACTGATTACCCAAGCTGTATCCAGAAGCACAATCCCCTCTAAGCACCAACACTTATCCATGGTTAATACTGGTCCACTAGACTAGGGGGTGATTCTAAATGTCCTTAAAAAAATCTCTAAAAATTGGAAAAACTCATCAAAAATCCTAAAAAGATCAAAAAGTCCTGAAAAATCAATCTTCAAAAAAACAATCAAAAATTTGTAAAATCCCAAGCCATAAAGACAACTCGATTATCAAGAGAGAAAAGGGAAATCAAGCCCAGTCAATCAATGTCACAATCATGAGCTTTGCAAATCAACATTGGGCCCATATGTCACAACTTTATCAATCTATCAAATCTATTAGCAAGAAAATTGGCGACCAAGAAAATCTATCAAATGTCACAATCATGAGCTTTGCAAATCAACATTGGGCCCATCTGACACAGCTTGATCAGCCACCAAAATGATCAAAATCAATCAATCATATCAACCATCTTACACAGTGATGGATATGCTCAAAACCAAACAGGTTAGTCTTATATGAGTCATCTATTTCTGAAACCAGACACACTCGAAGCAATCAAGCTAATCAAGCCTATCAAAAGAGTCGAGAAAATCAAGAGAATCCAACTAAATCAAGGAACCATTCAAAATGTTGACTAGGTCAGTCAGTCGGTCAGATGTCAATCTATATTTCATGGTTATGTTCTTACGCTACTCCAGGATCTTCCAAGTGAGGAGAGTAGCTATGATGGATCATTACTTATTTTCTTTGATTACTGTCTGTTGAATATTCACTTTTATTTTGGGGCCATGATTATTTAGGATAAATGCACCAGGTGTTGTTACTTATCTTGCAGCCACGAAGTTCCATGGTCTGTGCTTAACCCTAGGAAAGAATTGGACATTCCTTCTCTTTTATCTGCTTATTTATTTACCAAATAGAATTAAGAGCTCACAGTGCTATTCAGATAAACTCTGGGTGTGTTGGAGTTCTATCTTGGTTTCTATGATCTTTTATTTTTTGCAATCAAGAGCTCACAATGCTATCCAGATAGACTTTGGGTGTGTAGGAGTTCTATATTGTTTTCTTTGGTCTTTTCTTTATGGAATCAAGAGCTCACAGTGTTATCCAGATGGACTCTGGGTGCATAGGAGTTCTATCTTGGTTTCCTTTTTTTAGTTTATTCAGAGGGAAAAGTGGTATCCAGATGGCCAATATCTGGGTGCTTTTGGCTATCTTTCTTTTCAAACAGGGAACATATCTGAACCCAGATAGTCAATATTTGGGTGCACTAAGTTCTATTTCTATTCAATCTCTCTACTCCTTCCGATTATCAAGAGGTCGTGGCCGTATCCAGATGGTATGTGACCTGGATGCATTGGACGCTCTTAAAAATTTTATAAAAAAGATGCAATGATGACAAATATTGAAAACATGGGCAGTGAATTGGGACACTCATCCTTTATATCAATTCATATCTATCAAAAAATAAAAATAAAATTCCATTCTATCATTCTATATCTATCAAATCAATCCCAGAGAGCATACTTCTAAAAAACTAACTTCCTTCTAACTAACACATGCATTACTTAGATATTTTGCACATAATAGATTGCATTCATTCCATTTAAGTGCATCCAAAAAAAATGAAAAAAAAACATCAAAGTTGCATACATGGTAAATCATAAATAACATGCATCCATAAGCATCTCATATAAACATGCATTTCATTTCCACCATCCTGCATAAACATGTCAGTATCATAGGAAAAGCATATCATACATTTAAGAGTCTACATAATAGAATCACATTGGACAAAGCATTTCAGCATCCAAACATAATCATGTAGAAACCATACATATAGCAAGTAAATCAATAGATGCATCTCATATAATCCAAATATTTGAGTACAATGAACGGTCACTAGTCTAAACAAAAGAAGTTAATCAACATATATATAAATAAATATCATTATACCAGGATACAAAAATAGATAAGCCTCAGAGTATATCAAATGAACATCACTACAAAAAGGTACATGTACAAAAGTGGAAAGGCACACAATCAGCAAGTGCTACCCCCACCCTCACCGCCAAGTGGACGAGGGGGTGGCATATTAGTAGTAGGTCTCTGTGATGAACTAGGAGCACCAACATCACTACTCTTTGATCTCTGTGATCTATGAGCCCTACTGGATCTTTGTGAGGTTGTATAGTTGGGAACTCTCTGATCAGCAAGAACTGCACCCTCATAGTGCCGCCTCTAGTACTCAATCTCTCTCTAAGAATCACACCCAGATCTATAGTATCGGTCCAACACATCCTAATGTGATATGTCTTGTACACTGTCAATAAAAGATCAAACCTCTACTTGAGCCTGTCGCTCTCTAGCCTCCACCGCAGTCACCCTGGCCTCAATTAATGTAACCCTAGCCTCCAAAGAAGTGGCACATGCATCAAAAGAGGAAAGTCTGGCCTGTAAGTCGGCAACCTTCTATGTGAGTCTCTCCAGATCAGCAGGATCTATGTCCATCCCTCCCATGGCCACATCCATGTCCCCCTCCTCAGCTCCATCACCCAATCCCTCATCACTCCTCCCCCTCACCACCCAATAATCCTCACTCTCAGAACTCTCATGAGTACTGCTGCCTGTACTGCTACTGCCAGTGGAAGAGCTTGAACCAGCGCTCTCAGAATCCAAGGCCTCAATATCAATATTTGCAATCTCCACATCCACATCCTTCATAATTACCCTATCCTCCTCTCTCAAAGCCAACATAGCACTAGTACACTGATGTAATCTCCTCAATAATTAAGGTGCCTCCTCCATCGCCTCCTCATCCTCCAAAATGGACCTTAATCCAACTCTCTGACTACCACTCTACCCACCCCTCATCTGAACCCCACCACAAGCACCCCTAGGACCAGGATCATCTCCACCATCATCCCCCCTCCCCCATCCTCCATCTCTACCTCCATCCCATCCTCCATCTCAGCCTCCAACTCTACCTTTGTCTCAGCCTCCATCTCTCCCTTCGTCTCAATCACCGCTACCTCATTGTACCTATAGGCACCTCCTCATGATAGTCCTAGAAACATGACAAGAGACATATGTAAGTGAAATAGGATGGGTCTGTGCCCAAGGAGTATCATTTAAGGAGTAGTTCCTACAAAAGATCAAATTCAAATATCAGTACCACATCAGATAAAGAAAAAAGTATCATAAAGCAGATAGACTAAGAGAGAAGTAAGGGAATTACACAAAATAAATCTTTGCACAAACATACCTGCATCTACAATGGTAGATTTCCATGTCCACAGAACAAGAAGTAAGCCTGCAAACTCAGTTCACACAGCATCAAGTGATATGACTCCACCCCAGACCAAAGGATCCCTCGACCTACGAGAAAAATAGGCATACGCATCTTACACATCTTGCTGCTCCCTAAACTGTCACAACACCCTATCAGTGTTGTGAAAATCAATCATATGTACATGGTTAGTGACACAACCAATCAGATATCTCTGCTAATGGAAAAAAGGAAGATAGATATCCTCTCCATCCCACATAGGGCACTCTCTGTATGATTTCCAAATGAAACAAGGCATCATATTTAACTCCTGACGTCAATACAATAAATGACCCATGTGGGTCTGAACAATGGCTCCATCATACATGAAGACATAAGGCCTATTTGTAGGAAGATCATGAGAACCAACAGGATGACACACAATAATGTGCTCCCACACCCATATCTACAGAAGGGTAGCACCACAACTGAGCAAATTACCATTAAGGAAAGCCACGTAAAACATATGATAGTGCATATGAGCTAACATGCATGGCCCCCATGCATATATAGTATGATCACAGATCATACTCTGCAAAACAAAACCAAACCAACAGAGAATCCATGCTGGCATCGATCAAAGCATAAGATGCCACATATCAAACTACCTAATAAGGTAGAAAAAATATCAAGGCCCAATCCAAATAGGGACCATGGAATGTCATATGCACCAGACAAACCAAGCTGATCCCGGGACAATCCAGATAAATTAGTCAAGACAACAATACGAGGATGGGTGGCATACTCAATAAGTGCACCCTAGATCGGAAGCTGAAGAATGTGGTACACATCCTCCAATGTAATAGTACACTCTCCAGTTGGTAACCATAAAGTGCATATCTTCGAATGCCATCGCTCTACAAGAGCCGAGATCAGACCCCTGTTGGTTGTGATCTCTGGCATGTAACAAATCCAATATAAACCTAAGTCTCTAAGCACTGACCTCTCATCCTCAGAGAGCTGGAACCTATATACAAGTCCCACCAGTCTAGACTCTCAGTAGCGTAGAATCCTCCCAATGAATTGCACACATAAATAAATTAGAAATATATCAGAATTAGTCATAGAGAGAAGAGTCAACAATCAACATAAGAAGAAATAAGACCAAGCAAATCTAGAAAATAATTAAAATAGGAAATTGCGGCAATAAAACCTACAAGTGTGGTACTTTTATATGATTGTGAAACACCAAAGGAAAATGCGGAAAACAACAAGAAATTCCAGCCCTCTTATCAATTGCGGCTTACAACCAACAATTGCGGCATTTAAACTGCAATTACAACAAAATCGCAGTCGATTGCGGCAACCTTGGAAAATTGATAGAAAAGAAAAAAATTTAAAAGTGAGAAATAAATGCATTAATGACATGCAAAGAAAGAATACTCACTAGACATCCTACACCAGTTGGCCTTTGATTCATCCAGACTTAGTCGAAAATGTGTGTGACACCAGGTAAGCCTGTCATCGCACGAAAATAGGAGGAAAATATAGAAAGCTAAAGACAAACTCATCAAGACTCTGAGAGCTCCAAAAAGGAAATATGAAAAATGAAGGGAAAACTTGGCTACTTACAATGAATCCAAAAAGCCCTAATTTCTCCAGAACATCAAAAATTTCTTCCCTGTCCCCAAAATCTTCGACAATCAATATCAGGAGTAATATAACGATTTTTTCAAATCAGTCAGCTACCCAGATTCAGAAATTGCAGTTTCAACAAATTAACTCTCATGTCGTGACTTTTCACTCAAATTTGTTGAGGGGGAATAAATACACCTACTATCACCGGGGCAAGCTAGGGCAAGATCAAAATCAGAGAATCCTTGACACAATGCGACAAGTCACATTGTATAAAAGAGGGGCAAATGTAGACACCCTAAAATGGACAAACTTGCGACTTGACATTAAAAACACTAATTTTCATATATTAATCAATGGTTTTTTAATCATTAATTTATCATCTATTTTCCTCCAAATTCATTCCCCAAATGATCTAATCAAATTCCCAAAATTAATTAAATAATTAATTTTATTTAATTAATTAACCTTAATTCATTAATAACCATTAATTAAGTAATTAAATTCAATTTCCTATAGTTTAGATTGAAATATTTAAACTTACTAATTAAATTCTTCCAATTAAATTAATTTCAATTCAATTAATTTAATTTCATTCAATAAAGCTATTCTAAATTAAAAAAATTCAATTATCTCACATGTTGAAAACATTAATTAAATATTCATTTATCTTCAAAGAGATAACTCCAATCAGATCACATGGGTTACTCCACCCATCACTCCAATTCACATGGGTAACTCCACCCACCTCTTTAGTTCTAAAAAGGTAATTCACAATTAGCTCTTCAGTCAACCAAACTCTATCTCCTCTTTACCAATTGAAGAGGTGGAGTTTACTGATGGCTTCTCCAGTTCCCTTTGATCTCAACTGTTCATCTCCCTATCTCTGGGATTGATCTCAACCATTCATATCATCCCCAATTCCTATATAATAAACCCTTCATAACCATTTGAAGGATCTAGTATTTGAAGCTCTTGTGCGCCATTACTCCGTCAGTTTGGTTCTAGCATTCAATCCATCTTGCGACCACACACACATTTCAAGTATCAAATTATCGACACTTCTCAAGTCATAGACGCTTCCCACACCAATACTGAGCATCAAAAATAGAATTTTAGAAAGAGTAGAGAGAGACAATATAAGCTTCAAGCACTTTGGGTTTTTCATTCATTTGTTTCCCTTTCTTTGCTTGTACATTTTATTGGTTATGTTTTTAAGTTATTCGTTATTGGTAGCTTTGTGTATTTGGTTTATATCATTGCAAAATGGTGTTACTAACCCCTGCCTTTGGAAATCTTGGGAACCATGAATCACAAAAGAGAGGCGTAGAGTTTCAACCCTTATTTAGGTCTTTAGTGAAGTTTAGTGAAAAATTGAAACATATTTGTATAGTTTTCAAGAAATGGGAAAAGTTGCAAAAGTTACATTTTGCAACTTTGCAAGTTGGCAATGTTGCTCCGACAACATTTGCAAGATTGGAAAAATCATCCAAAAGATTCCCTAAGGGGTTGATAACCACTTCACCACCCTATTTAAGGGGGACCTTGACATGGTAGAAAGGTTGGATGTCAAGTGTACAAACATTGTTTTTGAGAAGCAATGACAATTATGTGAATTTGTGTACAGTTTTGAAGTTCTTGATTACATTAGGGATTTAATGGATTTTTTTTGGCACTATAACCCATGCATATGTTAGAGTATATGTCTTTTAATTATTTGTGGCCTTAGATAGATATTTTTTTATTCTTAATCCCTTCTTGTAAATAGTTTGTGATCTTCATTGTCTCTGGTCTGAACCAGGCAGTTTGTAAACAATGGAGTGCTAGCTCATTTTCCCATTGTAAACATTGTATGACCCTTTGGGAATAGTTACTAGGCTCCATGTGTGTACATATGATAGGAGTTGGGGCCCTTGAAAGCACAGGAGATATTTTTGGAGTCTTTCCCTAGGCGAGCTAGAGGTGAGCCCAACTAGGAAAGACCACAGTGCAGAGAACTTAATTTGTAGAGGTGATTACTTAGAGACAAATTTTATTCTTGAGAAGGAAGATATGATTCTTGCCAAGGTTTTTGGAAGATGGAGAGGCTCTACCAATCCACTTGATTAGTGAAAACTAGCTAAAGTTGCAGAGGGGCCAGGAAGAGCCTAAAATGCCTTTATTTCACTCATTTTTGGTTAGGGCTCTGTATGGCCAGTTGTGACCCCAAAAATACTTGAGGGGTAGGCATATGAACCAATAATCCCTAGAAAAGATACATGTTTTCTTTGGAAGTATTGGGAGAAAATCCTTGATTTCTTAGGGAAGGAGACCTAATTGCTAGTAGCCTCTTTTGGCCTAATTGGGAAGTTTTGTGAGCTTGACTTGTTAGTGGAACTAGGAGTAATTATTATCATCCCTAATAGGTTGGATTGAAGTCTCTAAACCACCTCCACACCCCTACAAGATTTTATCAAGAAGTTTGAGGTTAGAAGCCTTTCAGATGAACTAAGGGCTAATATTGAGTGAAGTAAGAATGCAAGGAGTTTGAGTTGTTAGATTGAACTTTCATGATAGTTGGGTTGGCTAGAGAGACCAGGGGAGAAAGAAAAGGTCCTATAGGTGGAAAGTGGTATGGTGTAGACACCCTAGAAAGTATTCAAGAATACCAGAGCATGAATCAGTGATTAATTCATCCAACCTCCCTATCAGATTGGTTTCAGAGCCCCAGAGAAGATTTGGCATTGCTAGTACATGTCAGATTTTGAGTCTAGTGGGTCCACAATCATGGTGACTAATGTGGAATCGGCCAAGAAGGTTGATTAATAGAAGAAAGATAATAAGTTATTAAGGGAAAGAATAGCTCAACTTGAACAAGCACTAAGTGCAATGTAGACCAAGACTAATGAGGTCATGACAAATTGGAAGGAAAAGAAGCTAAGGGTAAAGAGGCTACAAAGGAAGACAAGACCCCTGAACCTGACCCTATATTGCAAGAAGAGCCTTTCTTGAAGGCATTGAAGGCTATGAGTGGGAAGGTACTTGAAGGAATACCACTATTCAATGGGAATATGGAGGTAGATCTAGTTATGGAATGGATTGAGGGGATGGCAAATCAATTTGAATGTGATGGGGTTATAGAAGCTTAGAAGATCAAAGTAGAAAAATCAAGGCTTAGAGGTTCTTCTTTGACATGGTGGAAGTTAATTTAGTCAAAGAGAGAAAAAGAAGGAAAGAAACCAATTTCAAATTGGAAAGGAATGGTTTTCAAAGTGAAGGAAGTATATATGGGTGATACCACAAAACTGTGTCCCACTTTTTGGCCAACTTTGACACTAAAATGAACATTCTGAAAAAATATTTGCTTTCGAACATCTATTGTCATTAAACCATTAAGAATTTGAAGATGATGTAGACTAGTGAATTTCAGCATTTTTTTTCTAGATTAAAAATTATATTTTTTTTTTTAAAAATGGAATTTATTTGTATCCATTTTTCCTTCTCCTTCAAAAATTATTTTTGTGAAAAATCAGGATTTTTCAGGAGTGACTCTCACTTTGATCAACATAAATTTTTTTATAAAACTGATAAGAACATAATTATTTTGAATTTTGGTTTGTTACACAAATATATAGGTAATCCATTTGGTTTCATTCAATTTGGTTAGATATTTAATAGTTTATTGAGTTATTAAGTGACATTAATTATAATTTGGACATAGGTTCACTTTGATCGCTCTAACTCTATCTCTATATATCAAAATTCATTTATTATTTTTTTGATAGAAATGTAACATAAATGCCTATTTCCTAGATATTTTTCATAATTTTTTTCCTTTATTTACTATTTTTCCAGAAGCGTCGAACAGAGAAGTCGCTAAATGGTCAGACAACCTATGTTTAGTAAAACTTAAAAAGAAAAGTCTTAATAAACTCAATATATATAAAACTCATAATCATTGGAAA
>MU224930.1:446636-479478 GCA_018584345.1 Thuja plicata
ATATATATATCATGTTTGTATCGTAAGAACTACAGAAACTAAATAAGAGGAAATATTTTTTAAAAAAACAAAGAATGTTGTTATAAATACATCTAAAAAAAAAGTAAAACATTTCTTTTAACTAATTTTTTTTTTACTTCATTGAAAGCAAGGAAGGTAGTTTTAGCGTTGGCAGATTTTTAACTAATTTCCAGCATATCCTATTTAAAGTTAAGAGACAAGGATCTTCTTTTCTTTGAAAGTAAACAGCAATAACTATGATGACTTAGGCATGTATTTTTTTTTTGACATATTATGGAAACTTGTACATCCTTTTTGTAGTAACTAAGGTATTGAAATAACTAGATTTCTTAAATGTCCACTTTAACATAGAAGAGAAATTTTATTTATTCAAGAACCAATGACATATACTTGTATTGTCTTCTCTAATGATTCCTTACAAAGTTGTTTACAAGAATAAATATATAACAGCCATATGGCCTTTAAAAGAATTTTCTCATCTTCCACAAATATCTTGACCAAAGAACATATATATTTCATTTGGAAATAATAAATAGGCCACTCTTCTTCCTAGATCTTTTCAAGCTTCCATTAAGGCTTCAACTTCAAATCTGCAACACAAGACAAGGAGAAACTTGAAACCATGGGGCAGCTCTCCACCCAACCTAGGCCTCTTATGAGGCCACCCCCGAACTTGGGGAACCAAACAAATGTGGGTTACATACAATCACAAGCAACAACATAAGAGCATGAAGATCTTTACATTCAACTCCCATTTTCCAAAGGCTTACACAATGGATCTTTCAAGGATCCTTCTTGGGGTGAAGTGGACCAAGTACCCAAGGGAGAAAACCACCCCTAACATAAAAATTCCAGCCTTCACATGGCTGTCCAAAACACATTTTTTTTACATCTACAACTCAATAGCTACATACCCTTATGACCCCCAAAGAAGCAACAATGAGGGAGGCTTCATGGATCCCATACTCCATGCTTTTTCCCTCTCCTCCTTGAGGAGAGACTCTACACCATGGGCTGTCATACACCTCCACCCCCAATACTACTCTTCCCTCCCAAGGGTGAGTGAGTCTTGATAATCCCATTAACAAAACATGTAAAGAAAGACAAAGGAAAAACTTGAAACAACTTCAAACATCACAATAACAACAAGATCCAAAGCATTCAACAAGTCCATCAAGCACAATAATAAACATATTTCAAGAAACACATAGTTTACATGAGAGAAAGAGAGAGTTGCATAATGTCCATCAACCTAAGATCCAAGCTTAAGGATGAAAATTGAATAAGAGCTCCCTTTTAGCCAAATCCCTCCTTCCAAGATCTCCAATTCTAGCAATGTCCCTAAAATTAGGGAGTGGGTGTTCAAATTCTTCAACTTGGAGAGTTCCCACTAAAAAGCCCTCTAGAAAACTCAAGGGGAGAAGAAAAGTTCTCTCATTGGTCCCTCTTCCCTACACTCTTACACCTTACCAAAAATGGAACTAATAAAGGAGCTTCCAAAAAGGTGAACCATGTCTTAACACTAATATGGAATGGTGTTCTACCCAAGTCAAGACTCACAAGAGTTTATTTTTGTCCAACTTGGGAAATCAACTTTTTGGAAGGGTCACATGGTCAAATGGGGGCTATCCTAGGTTTAAAAAGGCTCTTAACTATTGGTATAAAAATTGGGCTACCTAAAAATGACCCAAAAACACCCCTGGACACTCCACAACCCCTCTAAAAGTCCATTCTAAGAGTAATTTCGAAAATTCAATGAGGTGACCACACTCCCATCTCCCAACCCAAGGTGTGCATATGGGGATTCACTAATGTACTAATATAGGTAGGTGGACAACCATTCCCAAGTTGACATGTCATGGCCTTAAGTACAAAACACAAGTGTCAAATGACACACAAAATTTACACATCACTAGGCCATGTCATATCCACTTAGGAAAAACGCACAAAGAAATTAAGAAATTCATTTAAAGATTACACTTTCACACTCATCCAATTACTTTTACGAATAAAATTATGAAACAACGAGGTCTTGTCTCTCATCAGATGCAACCTTGGCTCAACTGAGTTCACATATCCCTTTGTTTGGTTCCCCAAATAAAATACCATAGTTTCTTACCTGCACACTCAATTCAAATATCAGTAGTCCGAGAAAATAATATACATCATAAAGAGATAAGCAATATTTGAAATATGAGGACATCATCAATATAGTAAGTTATTACTAAAGATCAAAAGATTACATAATTTTCATTTTAAGCATTTATCATAAGGTAAAATTCACATTGCTATAAATAGAAATTCAACATTTAAATCAAATAAATCTAAATCTCATTAATAACCATAACATAATCATAATGAGTTCCCAAATCAATAGTCTCAGAATAAAGGTTCATAATAGAAAACATAATATAGTCCATAAGGTGCATCATAAAGCATCATATGTCCATACATCCAAAATAATCAAATCCATGGCATAAAGCATAAAGTCCATAATGTCTATAGTGCATCAAAAGAAAAGTATCATATGCTAAATCTATCATAAGCATAAAATTGGAAAACTACGATATGGGTTGGGGTGAGGCCTCACATTTAGTGTGTTTGTCATTAGTATGGATGGATTTAGAGTGATTTTAGGTTAAGAGTGTGGTGCAAGAGCACCCCCTAGAACATGGAGTCTCATGAATATTGCAAACCCTTGATGTTTTGAGTGCACTCTTAGCCCAAAGGGACCCAAGACATCTTGTAGTTCAAGGCTTTATAATTAGTCTATCATTGAGATCCAACTGTGAGACCTAGTTCCTTGTTTGGGCACTTATAAGCCACTTGGTACAATATGGTCATGGGATTGGTACACTATGGTCAGGGTTTTCCATTCTTTATAGAGAATTAAGGGATTCAGTGATTGGATCATCATACCATTGACACTTGCATCAGAGTAGGTGGTATGGGAAGTGATGAAAATATTTGGGGTGTTTATGAACCTAGGGTTTGTTAGTAATAACTAAGGGGGTGGGGGTGAATCAGTGGCCTCAAAAATATTCCAATAATCAACCCTTAAAACTTAGTACCACAAAATTATACCTCTAGTTATATTCGGTCCTATAAGATGAATGCCTCCAAATACTTATATCAAATTACTACTCATCGGAATGCTTTGTAAAACCTTCTACTGTATATTTACCGATTAGCAGTATGTCAATTTACCAAAAGACAGTAAATTTTGTAGAGTATACTAATCAATCCAATTAAGTTAAGTGTAATGCAAAACACTAAATTAATGACTCATAAACACATTGACACATGGATTTTTAATGTGGAAATCTTGTTAAGGGAAAAACCACTTGAGATTGGTAACCCAAAATTTCACTCTTCTAAAGTGAGCTCAGTGAAGAGCCAACCCTGCTAAAGGTTAAAAAAACACTGTTAAGTGTGACCTTGTTAGAGGATTTAAAAGTTTAATCTATCACTTGATATCAGGCATCTATATGCCACCATCCTTGATCAAACACTCACTTGGCCTGTCAATAGGTATCTGGCATCTCATGCTATCTTCATGATCAAAATTTTTGATATTCCATTGGATGTATCTCAATATAGAAAGGATCTTTAAATCCCGCTCGGTTAAGAGATTTTCTGAATCAATGGTTAAACTGAAACAATATGATTTGTTCACATATACAACTATAGTTCTAAATTTGTAGATTTATTGTAATCTGAAAAACTATTCTGATAAATATAACTTTGTTTATACCTTTGTTCCTCTTTGATTTTCCTCGGTGATGTTGTACTCTATTTCTCAGTGTCTGCAGAGTTCTTTAGCTCTTTTCTTAGCTTGTTGATCAGCACTAATTAAAGTTTCTCTTTAGCATCCTCTTTTCTCTTTCTCCCCACACCAATTTGTAATGAATTGAGTTGTCTCTTAAATAGACATGATATCATCATTGTTAGGTTCTTGATCTTCTTGATCTTGGTGTAATCCACAATTCTCACCAATTAGATTTAAATAAAAACTCCTATTTTATCTCACTAAGATCTTTTTGCCAACTGGACAAATTATCTTTAAATCAATTACTTATCTATGGCTTATCTTGTCGATGAAAACAATGATAACTACCAGTTAACTCTATTTTTAGCTCTTCCAGCTAGATATTTTGTAGTTTGTGAACTCCAGTTATTTTTGGTTTAAAATCTCTATAGCATCGGTCAACACTTCAGTTCTCCTCAGGCTTCTCCATTGGTTTACACTATGTTTCTAGCTCTTAGGTTTTCTTGTGATTATGCTCGTCGGTAATGCTCATCGGTTTTTTTGCTCAGGCATCACTATGACTTGGCTGTCGGTGATCTCTATCCGTCTGGTTCCACTGACCGTTGGTTTTTGTAGTCACAATGTAAATTCTTGTCTTTTATGCATTACATAAAAAATAATCTTTTTCTCTCTAATCCTTTGAAGTCTTTGAAACTTTGATTATAACCGATTAGATTATATCAAGTTGACATCAATGAAAATACAATCCATTAACTGATTTAATGTCTTTCATTATCCTTCTACATTTTGGTTATCAACTTAACATCTTTAAACATTCAATCAATAATGTCATCAATCTCCCCCTTTGGCATTGATGGAAACATACTACATTATCATACTATAATATTACTAATACAATATGAAATATACAGTTTCATCAAGCTTTTCTAATGTAACTATTACAAATGTTTGGCTCTGGGTAAACTCAACAAATAGCTTAGATTTGTTTCATGTGGAGTGGTTGTCTTCAATATTTAATCCATTCACTAGATATATGTATCATCTGATATCTCTGGTCTAATATGTGCTCTACCTTGACTGTTCATCTTCTTGATAATCTCTTTTTCCTTTGACAAAAATCATCTTTCTCTTTGTCTGAACTCTCTCCCTTTGTTACTTCTCCCCCTTAGATGGATATTTCATGTGTAATCAATTTCTCTCCCTTAGAATATTGATTAACTCTTCATTTATGATTCTCAGGAGCTTCTCTTCATGGATAATGATATAATATCTCCTTTTATCATATCTCTCCTTTTGATAATGAGATCATCTCTCCCTGATGGTAATTTTTCCTTTTGTATGAGATATTTCTCTCCCTAATGGTAATTATTTGTTTTTGTATGATAATGAGATATTTATCTCCCTTTGACAACAATGCCAAACATAAATACTTCTCCTTATTTTATCATCTAGATCATCTTCCATCCCTTTGCATAATATACTCCTTGAATTTCCCTATCCATTAGCAATACAATGTCTTGGTTTTCGGTGTAGATTTGTACCTTGCAATGTACATATGTATCTGTTGCTATCTATTTTAGTGTTTGCATCAACATGATTGATCTTTAGATGTGGTATAGGCTGATGCAAACTCCTAGTCAATTTACTGACCTATAGACAAGGCTTGAACCCCTAGTCTCTGTCTTAGATACTCAAATGTATTATTTAGTAATGGCTTGGTGAATATGTCAGCTAACTATTCCTTTGATTGAACATATTCTAGTTTCACTTCCTTTTCTTGCACTTTTTCTCTCAAATAGTGATACTTGATAGCAATATGCTTAGCCTTAGCATGCATGACTAGATTCTTTGAAATGTTAATTGCATAGGTATTATCACAATAGATAATTACTGGTTCATGGATCTTCATATGCATACCTTCCAGCAATTGTTTGATCCATGCAATATTAGAGAAATTTGTAGTACCAACCACATACTCTACTTCTGCAGTAGACTAAGAGATGCATCCTTGCTTCTTTCTTATCCATGTGACAAGTCTGTCACCCATGAAGAATTCTCCTCTAGTTGTGCTCTTTCGGTCATCAATGTTTCTAGCCCAATTAACATCTCTATAGACTTGTAGCTCAAATTTTACTTCTCTTTTGTACCATAAGCCATAGTCTTCATTGTTCTTCATATATCTCAAAATTCTTTTGACAACAATCATATTTGATTCTTTGGGATTAGCATAGAATCTAGCAACTATCCCCACTACATGTGTTATATCTGGTCTGGTATGAACAACATACATTAGTTTGCCAATCATTGATCTATATAAGGTCTGATTTACCTCATTTGTCTTGTCTTCTTTTGTCATCTTGCATCCAGTAGCCATAGGTGTTCCAACTGGTTTGAATTCCTCCATCTTGAATATCTTTAGCACTTCCTTGATGTATTTGGACTGGGTGATGTAAATGTCTGCATCTTGTTGAAGAATCTGTAGACCAAGAAATAATTTGATCTCTCCAAACATAGAAATTTCAAATTCCTTGCTCATTTCATTAGCAATGGATTGGCATAACAATTCATTCCCACCAAAAATGATATCATCAACAAAAATTTCAGCAATCAGAATAATACCATCAGTATCTTCTTTTAAGTATAGATTGCTATTTTCACTTGTTCTAACAAATTTTATGCTAATGAGATATGAGTGAAGTCTTTCATACCAGTATCTCGATGCTTATTTCAATTCATACAAGGCTTTGTGTAGTCTACATACCATGTTTTTCTTCTCTGGATTAACAAACCCTTCTGGTTGTTCAATGTATACCTCTTCTTGAAGTATTCGATTTAGGAATGCAAATTTGACATCCATTTGGTATACCTTGAATCCTTTAAATTCAGCATAAGAAAGTTAGATTATAACTCCTAGTCTAGCAACAGGTTCAAAGGTTTCTCCATGAACAATACCTTCTTCTTGTGCATATCCCTTGCATACTAATCTTGCTTTGTTTCTAGTGACTTCTCCATTCTCATTCAACTTGTTTCTGAATATCCATTTGGTATCGATGAAATTCTTGTCATCTAGTCTTGGTACTAGTGTCCATGTATTATTCTTCTCAATCTATTCTATCTCTTCATTCATAGCACTGACCCTTTCTTCATTCTCAAGTGCATTGTAAATAGATTTAGGCTCAAAATCACAAAGTTAACATCTATTGTTTAGTGACTTACTTCGTGTTCTTGTTCCAGCCTTCTTATCTCCTATGATTTGGTTCTATGGATGATGCCTTCTGACATACTTGGAAAGTTTTGGTTCGGCTCTGTGTTCATCATTCTGATTATCTTCTTCACCTTCATTTTCATCTCCATTGTTTGGAACATCATCTTGAGTATTATCAAGATCGTCAGTAATTGCAACCTGATGCTCGAGTGCAATGTTCTGATGTTCGGGAGAAACACACTGTTTCTCAGGTAGAGTGTCAGGTTCTGTATAAACAAACCTATTGTAGTCCTCTGGTTCCTTTTTTCTTTCCTTTTCATTCTCTTTTGCAAATTCATCTATTTTCACATTTTCACTTTCAATGATTCTTTTAGATGACTTGTTAAGACATTTATAATCCTTGATTTTGGTTGATTACCCTTGGAAGATACCTTCTTCACTTTTGCAGTCAAGTTTTCCATTTCTATCATCCTTCAATATATAACATTGACTACCAAAGGTTCAGAAGTAACTTACATTGGGTGTATGACCATACCAAAGCTCATAGGGTGTATTATTTGTGTCCTTCAATTATACTCTATTTAGTGTATAGATAGTGGTACTGACAGCTTCCCTCCAAAATATTTGAGTGATGCTTTTCTTAATCATCAATGTTCTTGCACAGTCAACAATTGATTTGTTTCTCCCCTCAGCAATTCCATTTTTCTGTGGTGTCCTTGGTGCAGAAACCTTTCTTTTAATTCCATGCTCATTGCAATAGTCAGTGAATTCATCTGAAGTAAATTCACTTCCTCTATCTGACCTTAAGAATTTCAATTTCTTTTCACTTTTTTTTCTACCATTGCTTTGTACCATTTAAACATCTTAAATACTTCTGATTTATCTTTTAAAAATATGACTGTCATCATTCTAGATAAATCATCATCAAAGAGAATGAAATACCTCTCTCCATAGTAGCTCTTTGTTTTCATCGGTCCACATAGATCTATATGGACTAATTCTGGAATCGCAGTAGATGTATGGATTTTTCTCTTGAAACTAGACATTGTCATCTTACCTTTTTGACAATTCTTGCACATGATATGATCGGGCTTAGTCATCTTCAGTAAGCCTCTGACATTCCTTTTGTTTCTTATCTTTATCATGTTGTCAAAGTTTACATGACACAATATTTTGTGCCACAACCATTAGTCTTCATTTCTAGCCATCAAACAAGTAGTGTTATTGTCATCAAGCTAGAAAAATACTACCTTTTGTCTGCTCACTAGTGCCAATAAACCATCTTGATTCATTGAAGATATTTGCCTTCTTATTTTCAAATGCTACTCTATGACCTGAATTGTTTAGCTGAGAAACACTTAACAAATTGTAATTCAGTCATTTAACCCAGTAAGCATTTTCACATTTTATTAGGTTATTCAACATTATGGTTCCTTTACAATTCAACTGGACAAGGTGTATCATTAGCCATTCTCACTGAACCACCATTATAGTATTCAAAATTCTCAAACTTTTTTTAATCACCGGTCATATGGTGAATGGAACCACTATCTATGATATAGACTTCATTTTTACTAACTTTAGATATGAGTGCAGTTTCTACATACCTTTCTTTATCTTCATCTGAATCATCCTTCATGGCTACAAATACCATCTTGATGTCTTCTTCTGATTCAGTGTTAGTGTCATCAGCTCTCCTCTAGCTAGGTAACAAGATTTCTTCCCTTTGTCCTTGTAGTCTCGGGTATCTCTCTTATCAGATTGTCAGTTGCTCTAGTATTCTCTATTTTCACCTTTATCAAACATCTTCTCATAAGGTCTGTCATTTCCTCTATCATGTTTTTGTGGGTTTGGACATCTTGCAGAAAAGTGTCCAACCTCTTTACAATTGAAACATACAAGTGGTAATTTACCTTTGTATCTACCTTTGCCTCTGTGCAATCTTCTAGCCATAAGTGCTTCAATTTCATCAAGTCCTTGATCCTCATTTTCACTGTCACTATCATTTCTAACAACATGTCTATGACTTGAGTTACTTATCTTTAGAGAGGATTTGAAAGAAGATTCTATGGATGGTAAGACACTATTGTCAAAGTTATTCATCTCAAATGAAATTAGTCTACCAATCAAACTATCTAGAGTAACTGGATTGTTTGCAACTACTCTCATTTCTTGAATAGCAGAAACTCTACTAGCATAAACACACAATAAGGCTCTTAAGATTTTTTCTTACCACTATCTCCTCTTCAAGTGTACCTCTAACTCCTCGGATAGCATTGACTACTTATTTTATTTTGCTGCTATACTAAGTAATGTTTTCTCCTTCTTTCATCCTTAGGTCATCAAATCTCCCTCTTAGGCTTTCTACCTTTGCTCTGATTACATTGGCATCTCCTCCATGTACAAGCTTCAACTTATCCCACATTTTCTTTGCAGAGGTGTAGGTTTTGACATCTTCAAACTCAACATCAGAGAGTGATGATACAAGTTCTATCATCATGTAGTTATGCTCATGCTTAACTCTTAATTTCTCAAGAGTATGAGGTCTTGTAGGCAGCACATATTTAGTATCTAAGTATTGAAAAATATCATTTCCAATACCTAATAAGTGGAGTCTTATTCTTCTTTTCCATGATGCAAAGTTGTCTTTATTCAACGTGGGCACATCTCATTTATTCATCTTGTGATCTTTTTCCTTTTCTAAGCACACAAGCTCTTATACCAATTGTTAGTAATAATTGAGGGGCGGGGGGGGGGGGGGGGGGGGGGGGGGTGAATCAGTGGCATCAAAAATATTCCAATAATCAACCCTTAAAACTTAGTTCCACAAAATTATACCTCTAGTTATCTTTATTCCTATAAGATGAATGCCTCCAAATAATTATATCAAATTACTACTCATCAGAATGCTTTGTAAAACCTTCTACTATAGATTTACCGATTAGCAGTCTATCAATTTACCAAAAGATAGTAAATTGTCTAGAGTATACCAATCAATCCAATTAAGTTAAGTGTAATGAAAAAAACTAAAGTAATAAATCATAAACACATTGACACGTGGATTTTTAATGTGGAAACCCTACTAAGGGAAAAACCACTTGGGACCGGTAACCCAAAATTTTCACTCTTCTAAAGTGAGCTTGGTGAAGAGCTAGCCCTATTAAAGGTTACAAGCACATTGTTAGGTGTGACCTTGTTAGAGGATTTAAAATTTTAGTCTGTCACTTGATATCGGGCATCTCTATGCTACCATCCTTGATCAAACACTCACTTGGCCTGTCAATAGGTATCTGACATCTCATTCTATCTTCATGATCAAAATTTTTGATACTCCATTGGATGTATCTCAATATAGAAAGGATCTTTAAATCCCGCTCAGTTAATAGACTTTCTGAATCAATGGTTAAACTGAAACAGTATGATCTGTTCACATATACAACTATACTTGCATATTTTTTAGATCTATTGTAATCTCACAAACTATTCTTATCAATATAACTCTATTTATACCTTTGCTCCACTTTGATTCTGCTTAGTGATGATGTGCTCTGTTTCTCGATGTCTGCATAATTATTTATCCCTTTTCTTAGCTTGTTGATCAACACTGTATGAAGTTTCTCTTCATTAGTTTCTCTTTAGCATCCTCTTTTCTCTTTCTCCCCACACCAATTAGTAATGAATTGAGTTGTCTCTTAAATAGACATGATATCACTGGTGTTAGGTTCTTGATCTTCTTGATCTTGGCATGATCCATAATTCTCGCCAATTAGATTTAAAGAAAAACTCTTGTTTTATCTCACTGAGATCTTTTTTCCAACTAGACAAATCAGCTTTAAATCAATTACTTATCTCTGGCTTATCTTGTCAATGAAAACAATGATAACTACCAATTAACTCTATGTTTAGCTCTGCCAGCTAGATATTTTGTCATTTGTGAACTCCATTTATTTTTGGTTTAAACTCTTTAATAGCGTCGGTCAACACTTCAGTTCTCCTCGGGCTTCTCCATTGGTTTACACTATGTTTCTAGCCATCGGGTTTGCTTGTGATTCTTCTCATCGATAATGCTCATTAGTTTCCTTGCTCGGGCATCACTGTGACTTGGTTGTCGGTGATCTCTATCCATCAGGTTCCACTGACCATTAGTGTTTGTAGTCACAATGTAAATGCTTTCCTTTTATGCATTACAGAAAGCATAATCTTTATCTCTCTGATCTTGTGAAGTCTTTGACACTTTGATTATAACGAATTAGATTATATCAAGTTGACATCAATGACAATACAATCCATTAACTGATTTAATGTCTTGCATTATCCTTCTGCATTTTGGTTATCAACTTAACATCTTCAAAAATTCAATTAGTTACATGTCATCAGGGTTTAGATGGGTTCTTGTCTATGGTGAAGATATAGACTAGTATATGGGGATTGTCCTAGTATGACAGTGAAATGCCAGAGAGTAAAGTAAACTGAACTAGCAAGTGATTGTGCTTTGAGCGATAGGATAAGGATCTTGTGATAAGTTGAGGGTTCTTGGGGTGTCTTAGAAGGTATATGTTGATATTTTTCAGAAGGCCATGGATGTGTATTGAAGGATTAAGGATAATCACAATGAGTGAACAATCAGATATTGTATTCATGATTTTGAATAAGAAATAAGAGTAAAAGAACAATGGTTGGATGTTCCGTATAATGTTCAAGGTTGATTCAAAATCCAATAAGTGATTGGTTGGGGTATGATTCTATGTATGAGTTCAACATTGGTTGAATTGATTCCAACTATGGAGGGTCGGAGTTCAAATAAATTTGAGTCATGATGGATAGACAAGGAAGTGAATTCCTTGAGTTGAATTACATTAGAAAAAATTCTTTTACCATAAAGAAATAGAAAAAAAACATACACTAAGTTACCACCATACAAATTATTAAGATATGATATTTTCAAAACAATGTACTATTCCATTTTAGGAATATTTATAAAACATTACCTCAGGTGTTTGAGCTGCCCGTCTATGTGTACTATAACGATCACTCCTTGGTGTGCTTGTACCACCAGATGCACCCTACAATGCATATTATTTATGTATCAATTTAGATTCTTCTATACATAAATTTTTATTTATTTTTAACAGATTTAGGTAATTAATTAAAATAACATGTCAAAAGACAAATTTAAACAAACCTGTGTCAGCTCTATACAATTCACCATTGAGAACAGATCATCTGTGAGGGCCACATCCTCAATAGTGGATGTCTGACATCTTCTACTGCAATGTACACATGAATGGGATGTCGAACCATACGCACTTGCCTGGCTATCTACCCCATCACATATAACATTCCAACTGATGCAGATATGCTCAATGGGCTAGGTTGACCCTGTAAATGTATATGATGATAATGGAGCTTGCACAAGATGAGATGATCCTAATGGTGCATCTGATGAATATGGAGGTGGCACAGGAACTTATCCATCCTCTCCAACTAACTGAGTGCCATGCTGGATAATGACATCAGTCAATGATGTAGCTGCATGAAGGGTCTGTATATCCATAGACTCCTTCACCACTACTGGGACCACAACATGAATGAGGGGTTTTCTCATAGTACGCCTCCTCTCTTGTGGTCAGGTAATCCTATGTGCCCCAAGTATATCATGTTCAGAGCCTCTCCCTCTACCCTGGAACTCATGAAAGTCAAAGTAATTCGGCTTCTCGCTAATGATAAACTCATAGTATAGCTTCCTCAAAAAATATAAAGGCACCTCATTATTATTACAAGGTGGTTGGTCAAATACCATGTACCACCTATCTGAAAAATCTAATTTCATCCCCCTATGAACACACCAATGTATAGGAAATTGTTTTTTATTAACTTCTAGGGAATTGCTAGTATTAGGATCGGTAAAACTGGCACATATGTCACATTTTCCTATGCCTTTTATTTTCACATCCTCATATGATAAACCATCAGCATAATATGTATGACACCTATTCCTCGATGAACCCCATTTTTTCACCTCTTGAGACACCTCATTTGCACTATTGGACATTTTTTCTAATGTAGTGGTGAGGGTAGAGTGATGCTAAAGATCAGAAGCCTTTAACCTATTGACTAATATATTAATTTGTGCACTATTTTGGTTAAGGCATTGCACGAGGTCCTCTTGTGTTTCATTTACATGATCTAATGGCACATGTGGAGGGTTTTCAAGTGGTGGTGGCTGTGGAAGAGGATAATTTTGAGGAGGGTTTACAGGTGCCGATGTTGGTGGATGCGGAGAATTTTGAGGAGGGTTTATAGGTGATGATGGTGGTGGACAAGGAGAATTTGGAGGAAGGTTTACGGGGGGTGTTCTTTCATTTATTTTTCCTCTTTTGGGGTTGTTTGATGAATCTGTTATGAAATTAATTTAAAATAAAACAAAAAATCAATATCATAACCTAATTTGATAAAAAAATGCCAAAAAACAACAAAACAAAAAAAAATAATACAAACCTTTCTTACGAGGTGTCATTTCTTAGAAATGTGCAAATTGTTGAAGATTTATTGTTTTCTTCAAATCTCTATCGGGTTCTATGGCATTTTTGGTCTCCTAGGCTCTGCTGCTCTATGGTTTAGGCATTAGAAATGGGCTAAGCCGCAGGCTGTCTAATATGTTTCTAATAACCCGATCGGGTTCTAAGAAAGTTCAATTTTTTTAATAATATTGTCTAGGCCTTATTACCAAGCCTAGTACAATTTCAAAATTTCAATAACCTGATCGGGTTATATGAAATTTGAATTTTTTTTAAAGATGTGTCCACTTTTTTGGTCCACAACTTGGTGCACACACCCAAGTTCAAGGACATAGTCAGTGATGGAACACCAACAATATTACCTCCAAAAAGAGCTATCAGTCATCAGTTTGATTTCATACCAGGGGCTTCATTACCCAACAAGGAAGCATACAAGCTCACACCAGATAAAAACTAGGAAGTGACTAGACAAGTGCAGGAGCTATTAGACCAAGGACTAATCAAGAAGAACATCATTCCATGTGTTGTACCTTTGGTCATAGCATCAAATAAAGGTGGTAAGTGGAGACTTTGCACTCACCCTAGGGCTATTAATAGTATTACAATCAGATATAGATTCCCTATTCCTAGAATTGAGGATTTGATGGACTGTCTTGGAGGAGTAAAGTACTTCACTAAGTTGGACCTCAAAAATGGGTACCACTAGATTAGAATCAAATATGGGGATGATTGGAAGACAACTTTTAAGACCACCGATGGATCATATGAGTGGAGAGCTATGCCATTTGGCCTTTCAAATGCCCCTAGCACATTCATGAGGCTCATGATTGAAGTGCTTAAGGATTTCACTGGAATATTTTTGGTAGTATATCTAGATGAAATACTCATCTTCAGTAAGATAATAGAAGAACACTTGGAGCATGTTGAGATGGTACTCAAAAGGTTGCACGAGGAGAAGTTATCCATAAATCTAGAAAAGTGTGAGTTCTTCAAGCAAGATATTGTGTATTTGGGGTTTGTAGTATCCCAAGGGTCATTGAAGATGGACCCAATCAAGGTGGAAGCTATTCTAAATTGGCCTACACCAACCAAAGGGACAGAGGTAAGGAGATTTCATAGGTTAGCTTAGTTTTATAGAAAGTTTATAAGAAATTTTAGTGGAATTTTTGCACCAGTGCTAGACACTATTAAAGGTGGGTTAAAAACCAAGTTTAGATGGACTCTGTAAGTAGGGAATTCCTTCAAAAAATTGAAGCAACAAGTGGCTACCCAACCCATCCTTTTTCTACCCAGCTTTGATAAGATATTCACATTGGAATGTGATGCAAGTGGCATTGCAGTAGGATTACTAAGCCAAGAAGGTAGACCTATAGCTTTCTTCAGTGAGAAGCTCAATGAGGCTAAAAAGAAGTATTGTGCTTATGATTTAGAGCTATATGATATAGTTAAATCTCTAAGGAAGTGGAGACATTATCTCCTACCTAAGGATTTTGTAGTTTTTATAGATAACCAAGCACTTAGCTACATCAACACCCAAGAAAATTTAAGAAATAGGCACTTGAAGTGGATTGAGTATCTTCAAGCATTTACATTCACTATCAAGCATAAAAGGGATAGTTGAACAAGGTGGAAGAGGCACTAAGCATAAGGATGCTAACAGTGTGAGAAATATAATTTCAAAGCATTGGGATAGAGAGTTTCAAGGATCTCTATGGAGAAGATGAAGACTTCTCTGAAGTATATAAGGTATGTTCTGATTTTGAGAATCACTTTTACAGTTAATTTTAAGAGTATATATTATAGAGTGGAATTTTGTTCAATGGAAATCAATTATGTGTTCCCAAAGGATCAATAAGAGAAAATCTCATTCAGGAGAAGCACAATGGTATCATAAGTGGAAATTTTAGTATCAACAAAAAATGGAGTTTGGACAAAGGTTTTATTATAGGCCTAAGTTACCAAGAGATGTGAGACGATATGTGGAGCAATGTTTGGTTTGTATGAAAGACAAAGGGGGAGCTAGTGATTCAGGTTTGCGTCAACCTTTACCCATTCCCAATAGACCATGGGAGTGCATTAGCATGGATTTTGTGGTGGGTATTCCCAAGACCAAGACAAGGTTGGATATTGTTTATGTGGTGGTAGATAAATTTAGCAAGATAATTCATTTCATTCCTTGTAAGACAACTCATGATAATAGCTACATTGCTCATCTATTTTTCAAGGAGATTGTGAGAATACATGGGCTAACCCTAAGTATAGTGTCTAACATAGATCTTAAGTTCATGAGTCACTTCTGGAAGACTCTATGGAGCAGATTAGGAACTAATTTGTCTTTTGGTTTAGTTTACCATCCACAGACAAATGGTAAAAATAAGGTGATCAATAGAGTGTTAGGTAACCTTATCAGATTCCTAACCAAGGAGTATGGTCAGACTTGGGAGTTGATCATTCCATAGGATGAATATGAATATAAAGATAGTGTGAATAGGACAACAGGGAGAAGTCTTTGTGAGATAGTGTATGGAATGCATCCAAGGGGTGTATGTGAGCTCATAGATCTAGGAGATATAGAGCACAGAAGTGGCCATGTACAGGATTTTACTCAAACAATGAAGGAGGTTCAAGAGAAGGTGAAGAAGACAATCACAAGGTCTACTCATAAACTAGAATCTAAGGTGGATATGTCTAGGAGAGATATACAATTTTTAGTAGGGGATTACTTTATGGTCCACCTAAATAAGTCTAGATTACAGAAAGGAATGCCAATGAAGCTGCAAATGAAGAGAGTAGGACCATGTAAGGTCATAGACAAGTATGGAAAAAAATGCCTACAAAGTAGAGCTTCCTGAAGATTTAGGAATTTCACCAGTTTTCAATGTGGATGATCTGGTTAAGTACAAAGGACCACTAACATATGTGAATGAGAACAACAAGGAAATACTGGAGGATGTGAGTACTAAAGTCATACCTCCTAAGGACAAGCTTCAAGAAGACAAGATCTTGGAATCTAGGGTAAAGAAGTCTAATAGACACTAGGTGTATATGGAACATCTCATACAGTGGAAGAACAAGCCATCATCTAAGGCTAAATGGGTTTAAGATGCACATTTCAATAAGTATGGCATTGATTTGTCTCTAATATCTCCCCTCATTCCTTAGTGTTTGTGCAGAGGGTGAGAATGGTGTAGCAACACCCATAGGTTGTCTTGGGAAATCTAGTTAGTTTATTTTTGTGTGTTCATTATGGAATTTTTGGTTGTGATAATCTTGAGTCAAGTTTAAGGTCATGTTGACCATAGCATAGGTGAGATAGGATGTGTTCAGTTTGAGTCTTAGGACCTTTTAGAAAGTGCAATTAGGGCTAAGAAGTTGTAAAGCCTTCTAATTGGCACATGTGTGGTGATTATGTCATTATGAGGTTAGTAGGGTCTAAGGTAGGTTATAATTATGTTTCATCCATTATTTTAGTATTTGGTGAAGTTTAGTGAAGAATTGAAACATATTTGTAGAGTTTGCAAGAAATGGGAAAAGTTGCAAAAGTTGCATTTTGCAACTTTGCAAGTTTGCAATGTCGCTCCAACAACATTTGCAAGATAGGAAAACTCATCCAAAATATTCCCTAAGGGGTTGATAACCACTTCACTGCCCTATTTAAGGGGGACCTTGGTCACCTGGTAGCAAGGTTGGATGTCCAGTGTACAGACGTAGTTTTTGAGAAGCAATGACAATTATGTGAATTTGTGTGCAGTTTTGAAGTTCTTAATTACAATAGGGCTTTAATGGATTAGTTTTGGAATTTTAACCCATGAAAATTTTATATTATATGTTATTTTATTTCTTTGTGGCATTAGATATACATTTGTTTTAGTTTTAAGCCCTTCTTGTAAATAGTTGGTGATCTTCATTGTCTCTGGTCTAAACTAGGTAGTTTGTAAAGAATGTTGTGCTACCTCATTTTCCCACTGTAAAAATTGTATGACCCTTTTGGAATAGTGACTAGACTCCATGTGTGTAAATATTAAATGATTTGGGGCCCTTGAAAGAAAAGGATCTATTTTTGGAGTCTTTCCCTAGGCGAGCCAGAGGTGAGCCCGGCTAGGAAAGAACACGTACAGAGCACTTAATTTGCAGAGGTGATTACTTAGAGATAGATGTCATTTTGGAGAAAGAAGATATGAGTCTTTCCAAGGTTTTTTGAAGAGGGAGAGACTCTACCAATCCACTTGATTAGAGAAAAGTAGCTAAAGTTTTAGAGGGGCCAAGAAGAGCCTAAAAAGCCTTTATTTCACTCATTTTTGGTTAGGGCATTGTACAACCAGTTGTGACCCCAAGACCCAAAAAATAATTGAGGGGTATTCATATTAACTAGGAATCCTAAGAAAAGATACAAGGTTTCTTTGGAAGGATTGGGATAAAATCCCTGATTTCTCGGGGAAGGAGACTTAATTGCTAGTAGACTTTTTAGGCCTAATTTGGAAGTTTTGTGAACTCAACTTGTTAGTGGAACTAGGAGTGGTTCTTAGCATCCCTAATATGATATATTGAAGTCTCTAAACCACATCCACACCCTTGCAATATTTTATCAAGAAGTTGGAGGTTAGAAGCCTTAAGATGAACTAAGGCGTAATGTTGAGTGGAGCAAGAACGCAAGGAGTTTGAGTTGTTGGATTGAACTTTCATGATAGTTAGGTTGGATAGAGAGACCAAGGGATCTAAAGAAATAAAATTTCCTATAGGTGGCAAGTGGTGTGGTGTACACACCCTAGAAATTCTTCAAGAAGACCAGAGCATGAATCAATGAGTGATTCATCCAACCTCCCTTTCACTTATTTTGGTAGAGCCGACATTGGTAAAGTGATCTATGTAGTTGTTTGAGGTTAGGAACACATTCTACGTATATATCTAGCCGACACTTCACACATTACTTAAAATGTTCTTTAGGTTGACCAGTGAAAATACTAATTTTGTAAATGGCTATATAAGATCGATTTTTTGTGATTATTGTATATGGAAATGGTAAGATATGTTATGGTTATATTCAATGCGCATGAAGGATCTATAATCAAAGGTTGAATTTGATAGTTGAGCTGATATTTTGTATTTTATTGGCATATGTGATGTTATCTTTCATTTCATCTTTTTGATTATAGTCGAACACATTTTTTAAATCAGTGATCTTTCCTAAGAGTTGTAGCTCTCTTTTGTATTAAAGAAGTGTACTATAGGAAGTGTGACTGAATGCATGTGCATTCCCCTTTTTTATTAAACCTTTAACATGGTTATTTACTATGTAGAGTAAATATTTTTGGGTACCATTCCCACCATGCTTTTTCCCTTAATCGAGTTTCCATGCAAAATCCATGGTGTTATAATGTTATGGATGCATGCTTTGTATTTCAGTTTATTATTGCAATATCATCCTAAAACTTTAGCATTCATAATTAGATTTCTTTTAGAACCTATTGACCCCATTTTGGTTATTTTTATCTAACTATCAATTATGCATGTTTTTCCTTTTTTCCTAGCTCCTTTTTTACATCTCCCAATAGGTCTCCACCATGTCCTAGGCATATTTACCTAGGGTTATAGTCAAAGTTAGACTACACCCCTAGGGGTGAGGTTGAACTTCACCTTCACGCCATATGGGCTTGTTTTTATTGGGCCTCAAGCTCAATTTCTAAACCCTTCTTTCTATTTCTTTCCCATTTCTTTTTTTTTGTTGGGCTACCCACATTTGAATCTCAAAATAAGTATAAAAGGATGCCATATCCCCTCATTTTGAAAGACATAGATACATTGATACATACATTGTGTCAAGGTTATGCAAGCATAAGAATTCAAGCAATGAAGCATTCAAGTTGTGAAGGCAAGGCATCCATGCAAGGTCTCCAAGTCTTCTTCATAGATCCATTCAAGGAAGTCAATCTCCTTCCTTTCATGCAATGTTTATCTCTCATGATGGCCAAGTAGGGATCTTCTCAAGTGGTGAAACGAGGTTCATTACATTCTTCTTCAAGTGGAATAACTACACACATGATCTAGATATGGTGATTATGGATGTCATATACTGGTGAGGACATCCTTAATCTTCCTACATCTCCATTCCAAGTTCAAATGCAAGAATCTTCATGAATTTGTGTGATTGCTACATCTGTTCATGAGGGTTTTACACAAGGTGAATACAAAATTTACCTTCCTTTCCTTTTTTCGATTTTAATTTATATATCAATTTCAACGTTAATTCCTAAACTGATGCCTGACCAAGGAAATCCCCTTTGCACAAACCAATTTCTCTTTTTCTATATGAAGAAATAGGTTTAAGGATCTACAAAAATGGATTCGGGCATTTTTGGGTTATCCCATAGATTGGAATCAGAAAGTACAAAATCATAAATAGAGGGGTGTAGTTGAATTTCGACATGTACTTAAAAAGTTGACTTGATCTTGGAGGCCTCAGATTTTCACAGTTGGAAGTTACAGGTGCCAAGGTCCCAGATCCAAACGGTTTCAGTCTGTGATATCTCTGTGACTGGAAACTAAAATTTCAAGGCATATAACCTCCTATTTCATTTCAAGGTGCACAAATCCTTCTCCCATCTCGCATTTTACTTTTCAATCTGTTATTGAATCAGTCATTTTTAGTTATTTTCCAAATATGTACCTACATTCATTAATTAATTAATCAAATCCATTAAATCCTTAATAGTGTAAATCTATCATATCCTCCTCCATTAATCATACCTGATGCTTTCATGCATATTATCCTTTGATGTGATTTTTGGATGCCTTGTTTTTGTGACTAATTTATGCATTTGATATCTAGATCTTGGTTGTATGTGTTCACATCATAGTGGTACAATTTATGCATTTGGATATTTCCTTAACCAAACAACACATTAATTATTTTAATCTTAAAATTGGGTTAGATCTCCTAGTTTTAACCCCACATCTTTTACATTTCCCTTCCATTCATTTCTTGCATGAGCATTGTTACTTTGAGTCCCTCATATAGTATTTCGGTTAGGAGCAATAGTAGACATATGCGTTCCTTTTATCCTGAGCCTTCTTTCTTTCTAAATCTTGGTGACACCAACATGCATAACCATGAACTTCCCCATATCTTGAGAAAAATTCTTCCCACTCTTCTCATGGTGAAGAGGAAGCCTTAAGATTTTCTCCCAAGAAAATCCAAAAGATGTCCATGGACATGGACAAATTTGAACATTGGTTAGGTCAAAAAAATTCTAATCCTAAATCCTTATCCTTGATTGGTGGTTTAAAGAAATACATCCAAAATGATGAAAATGGTACTGATTTCCTTAATTCCTTAGCCCAAATTGATCATAAAAATATTATGCACATTCAAGAAGCTTCTCGAGAGATGCAATACACTCTACCTCATCGTATTGTTGAGTTTTCGATCCTATTCCCAATTCAATTCCCTCCATTTCTACTCATGCTCCACCTATCATTACAAATTCATTTCAACTTCCAATCCTATTCATGTGCACTTTCCTAATCCTAGTGCTTCATTGCCTACATCCATGCCCACTTATCATAGTGTGCCCTTTTCATATCCCACCATTCCCACTATGTTGAACAATATGCCAAACACTACTGATACATCTCCTCCTATAATAAATTCTAATTATCTAACCATCAATAGTCTAGCTCAAACTGTGTCTTGTTTGCAACAACAACTTGCTTCTTTAATGCAATCCAAATTTAAAATTCTTACATGTGACATGGCTAGTTCTTTTTCTTTAGACATTATCGGTGTTGTTATCCCACACTACATGGATATTCCTCATCTGGAGACTTATGATTTGGCAAGTGTGATCCTTTGACTCATGTCAAAACATTACAAATGTTGTGTATTGATTTCTCTCATGATCAAAGGTTTATGACAAATTTTTTCACTAGGACGTTTTGAGATAAGGCCTTACAATGGTTTTGTTCATTACCCCCTTATTCCATTCATTCTTTTCACAAACTTGATAACACTTTTATCCAACAATTTCAAAACAACATTGGTCCTCAAATCTCCTTAAAGTTTATTTAATATATTGTAAACAAGGCACTAAATAAAAAGTGACTAATTTTATTGGTAGCTTCAAGCATTTGCATTCTCATATTTCTTATCCTATGCTTGATAATGATGTTCAACACATTTTTTTTAATTTACAAAAAGACACTAGAGATATGATTCTTCTTTTTGAATTCTCTTCCTTTACTTAACTTTGTGAAATTATTCATAATTATCAAATTCAAGTGACTCAATCTTTGAGTGACACTCCAATGGATCCTATTGATAAGAGTGATGCATCCTTCAACAATTTCAATAAAATTTTAGAAACAAAATAACTTCATAAAAATCAACACATCCAACAATGTTGATGAACAAGTGGTAGCAACATCCAAAGGTGTGGCTCCTTTTTTATCTTATTTTAAACCATCTCATAGTTTTACACAACTTTAAGAATCTTTGCATAATGTGATGTTGAAGTTGATTAATGTTAAAAATTTAACACTTCCTCATATCAAACCAATTGATACTTGCAATCCTTTTCCAAATTCCTTTGACCAAAAATCCTTTTGCCAATAGCATCGTCAACCTGGACATGATACTGAAAAAAAATTTCGTCTGAAATATGAGATATAAGACCTTATTGATTCCAATTCGATATATGTTGAAGGTGTCAATGATCAGGGAAACAAATATGTAGCACCTCCTTACCAAGATTTCCAAAATTATACTAATCCTTTTTCATCTCATACCACCAATATTATTGATTCAAGTAAACCTTTATCATCTTCTCAACATGTTAAGTATCATATGGAAACTAATGATCCCATTCATGTTGTCAGTCTTGTTGAACAAGTCCAACCCAAACCACACCTTGATCCTTTCATTACCTTTGATCTTGTCAAAACAATCAAAGCTCCTGATGGTCCTTTATACATAGTTGCAAAGATCAATGGTATTCATTCCTCTCGTGCCCTCATTGATTTTATTTGCATGGTGAATGTGTAACTAAAGAACACATTTTTTAGTATAAAATTGCATCATGATGTTTACGATGACTCCCACGTGATGATTCAAAAATGAAATGTTTTCCTTTATCCTTATGATGGTTCCATATCCTTTCCTACTGAAGTTGGTAATAAATCCTTAGATGTTATCTTTATTGTTATCCTAACCTCAAAAAAATTTCAAGTCAACCTTGGCCTTCCTTGGCTTTCATCCATGAGATCTATGGTATCTCCTATTCATAAATGAATTAAATTCCCTCACAATTTTATGCAAGATCATCCCGGGTCCTTGGTAATCTTGCATCATCTAAAAACATTTGTTTAACTGGTGGAACTTTGTTACGATTTTTTGTGTTCTGTTCTTGGTCACCGATTGGTTGATTGTTGGCTCAATGGAGTTATGTGGATCTTTAGAAGGTACACACATGATATGGTTTCCATGGTGTCATTAGGAAAAATTTCCTATGATCTCAACTCATTTGGATTTATCATTCTTGAGTTATGTTAGATTATGTGACTAGATGTAAGGAGTTTCTAGTTCCAAGCAGTTTGCAGAGATTCTGTGAGTGGTTGATCTGTAGAGATGTTTGATATGAGCAGTGAAAAGGGTCTATTACTTTCTATTCCTAGAGTCTAATACTATGATTAGTCTTCTAGAGTCTTCTAGAGGTGGCATGGTTTGAGAGATCCTGATATTTATCTATCGGTTTTTGTTTCTCTTCATGACACTTATTCAGTGGAGTTAATCAGTCGGTTGATTGAGGTTGCGGTCATTGTTCTGATTGGTGGAGCTAATTGGAGTGATTTCCTAGGTGGGTCTATGTGTATCCAACTTGATTTATTGGATAGAACCTCAATAAATGATTAAATATTACATTTAATTATGGTTTAGGCCAACTGGGTCTAAAATGTTTCTTGGGATGTGTAATAGTTCATTGAGGTTGACCTATTGGTGGATGTGTATAAATTTAGGACTTGGTATCACTTGAAAGAAAGGAAGAAGTTTGGAAAAGGTTTGGTTAGCAAAGAAGCTACTAGAAGATGTCTCTAAGACTTAGGAATATCTAAAAATAGGTCTATATTGGGTTTTCTTATTAGGTTTTCTTTGTACTTGGTCAAGACCGAAAGGCCTTACAACCCAACATGTATAAAGAAATTATGATTAATAAAAATTATTGTTTGGATGCAAATCATGTTGTTCTTGATTGTATCTTTCTATTTTTCATTGTGTTCACTCTTGCTAAGGATTTGACATCTCCTTAGGGGATTATCTTTCCTTAGATACATCAGGTGGTATCAAAGCAAAAGGTTTGGATCTTGTGGTGGCTACGAATCTGAATACTAGACTTGTGGCATTCCTGTGGCATTTTTGGGAGGTGGCAAAGATTAGATATAACTCACATTAGAAAAGGAGTTGTACAAGGTGGCTGGAAGGATTTTTTTTCTATTAGTTGAGTTGTTCTTTATAAATATGGTTTTGCAAGGGTTAGGGTATCATCTTGCTGAATTAGATCACCGATTGGAGATAGTTACACCTAATATTTGGAAGGATGCCATCAAGAATGAACCCTAGGTTAATGGAGGAGATGAAGGAATACCTCCAAGTTGAGATTAGGAATGAGATGATTGGTTTAAGGAATGAGGTCATGGAATGGATCATGAATGTTTTTGTTGGATTGCGCAAGAATCCTGGATCTGATGATGGTTTTGAGGAAGATGTAGAGGGATTTAGAGTTACAGATATTACTAGGTCTGCTAGGAGTGATGGATCTAACTGGTGGATAGGTTGGGTGTTGATTATAGGATGGAAGTATCTAATTTCTCAGGTACATTGAACTCAGAGGACCTGATTGATTGGATAGAATAGTTAGAAGATAACTTTGAGCTAGAAGATATTCAAGACCCTTGGAGAGTAAGGTTGGCACAGACAAAGTTGAAAGGTCATGCAACTTTGTGGTGGAAAAAATTGTAGAGGGATTGGGAAGAGGAAAATGAAATGAAGATCACTTGGTGGAGGCTGATGGTTGCAATGTTGAAGACTAAGTTCATAGCTGAGGACTACGAATTTGAGTTATTCAAGAGGTTGCATAAATTGAAGCTAAAGGACCTGAGTATAAAGGATTACACCAAAGAATTTTACAAGGAAAACATTAGATCTGGTCACAAGGATCTTTTGAGGAGAAGTTGGTTATGTATGTGAATGGATTGATGTTCAATATTCAAGATGATATGGGTGCCAGCAAGAAGTGGAGTCCACTTTTTGGCCAAAAAGTGGAATTGTTTTTCCTATTTTTTCAAATTCATCCTATTTGACTTTAAGATTTGAGGCACTTAGACATGGAATATTCCAAAAAGTCACTGATATAAAATTTTAGGATTCAAAGTCTAATTTCCAAATATGTGATTTTTTGAAATACCCAGACGATAAATTTCAAATTTGAATAGGGATTACTAAAACCCACATTTTAAAAGTCACTCTTTTAGGTTTATACCACGCGTGTGTACGACAAGTGAAATATGACTCAAATGAAACTATTTATCTAAATCCTTTTGGAAAATGGTAAGTAACACATTTAAGATTGATGAGAATATTTTCCATATTTTTATGTTAAATACTTTTTTTATTAATTATATATTGGGCTCAATCATTGTTTATAAAACCTCGTGTATGGCAAGCATAATTTTCCGTAAACATATAAATTCTTAATTTATTTTTTTAAAGTGTGTAGAGTTATGTGTAGTTTGATGTCATATAAATTATTTTTCAATAAACTTTAAAATAAAAAAGTTATTAAAATTACAAAAAATGCTTGTATTCTCTTTTCCATAGACCTATTTTAGTACAAAATGATTGAAAAATAGAAATATTAATCAAATTTAATAAAAATTTATATATTATTAATCTGCACTATTTGATCTATATTGGGTTTTTTTTTTTGTCAAAAAAATCATCATAAAACCAAATCCAATCTGTGGCCAAAGTGAGTTTCTTGTCTGTAGATGGACATGGCCTTCAACATTCAGGTCAAACCAAATCCAAAGCTAAGGGTTTGTTGACCAAGCCTTTCCCAAAGCTAAACATGAACCACTTTTGGCGGGGAACATTTCAATTTTTTAAAATGGGATGACGTTACAAAATGGGGTGACATTTTAAAAATGAAACGTCGCCCTATTCATAATGTCACCCCATTTCAATTTATAGTAGTTGGAAATTGGTTTCAAAAAAATGGGGTGACGTTATCAAACGGGGTAACTTTTCATTTTTGAAACATCACCTCGTTTCATATTTGACAATTTTTTTAAATTTGCTATGATTTTTTACTGCATTAGCAATTTTGTACTTGAAGTTTGGTCGACAGAGATCGATTCTACAGGTTTTGGACATATTTTGTATTGTTTATTTACTACTCTATTCTCCATTTGAAGGCATCAATGATTGGGAGCATATTGAACATTTTTTTGTAGGTTTTAACTATTGAAGACACTCATGTGATTGATTTCAATTATTAATCATGGGATGTAAACTACATCAGAAGAAGAAACAAAGGAGGGTTATGACTCATGATAAAATTCAAGTGGAGAAAGAGAAAGAGGTTAACCGCCAAAGAGATAGAAGAATGAGAATGCACCAAATGAATAGTACTGAAGCTTTAGGATGCACAACAATTGAAAATTCAAACATTAAAGATACCATGGACAATAGATATTTACATAAATTTTCCATCAAATAAAGCATGTAAATAAAACCCATGTAAATATCAAGTGCCTAAAATCAAGTGTCCATAACATAAAATATCAATTCTCTAGTATTAAGTGTTCGTAACATAAAAAATCAAGTGTATATAATATAAAATATCAAGTGTCCATAACATAAAAGATCAAGTGTCCTGGTATCAAGTGTTCGTAACATAAAAAATCAAGTGTATATAATATAAAATATGCATGAAATCAACCATCCCTGAAGTCCAAAGTCCTCTTCAGTCTACGTCAATCAAGACCATGTGAATGACTCTATTAAAAAATCACCCTAGTTTAAAATTTTAATAGCTCTAATATGTGTGTGTGTGTGTGTGTGTGTGAATTCAATGTTTAAACTACTCAAAATTATCTTAAAAAATAACTTTAATAACATTTATAAAAATTAACTATTGAGAAGAACTTATTACCATGTCATTTTGTGTGTCTCCTCCAATGTCCTGGTGGACATCATGACCTGTCTCATGGTTTTGTCCCACTTGGGACTCTATCTGCGTGAAATGATCAAGACCAATAATATAAAAAATGATTTTAAATATTTTAATACAATTTATATAAAATTGATAAGAACAATTTAAAATTACCACCTGGACATCCATTTCTTGTCATGGTCCCTCTTGGGACTCATTCTGTGTCGTATCGCTAGCATTGACCTACATATACAAATTCACAAATTTAATTATATAGTAAATTGCACTAATTTGTACTAAGGGGTTAAATTGTACTTTAATACATGGAAAGCCATTGATAAATTTTGAATTTAAATATTAAAAATATTACTGATACTAAATTACCTCTCGTGGCTCGGCATCCAGTACAAAGGATAGTGGTGGACCACTAGGTATAGTGTGTCTCAGTAGATCATGACCCCCCTATTTTACAACACATTTTTTTAGAAATGTATGGCTGTAAGACTTAATTGAAGGAAAAATAAAAACATGTACTTCACTAATCTCTTGATTTCTCTAATTATACCCCATGAGATGTGCCAACAGGCGTCGAGGAAAAAATTATCCCATCTAGTGCTGAGATTGATGGCTCTCCACCCATAGTTTGTTCACAAGCACATTCATACATGTACTTTCAATAAATTAAATTCATATTTCACATGATCTAAAAAAATGAAAAGTGTACATGTGTTCAAATTAAATTAAAAATAAATATAGGTGAGAACGTATATGTACCTGTAGATCTTAGTGATCGAGAGGATGGTCTCTAGCAGTGAGCATGTCCATATATGATCCAAACTGATCTGATGCACCATGTGCTGAAGAAGTAGCCCCGCCCTCTCGAGGCATAGGACCATAACACATCTCATTGAAATTTGTGCAGAGATGAGGATCTATTGCAAGAATTGTAATCTGTGTGGATTGCTCCTTGAGGCTGGTAGTCAACTGGCTCAATGATCCAAGCGTTGAGACCATGAATTGATGATAAAATGGAACATTTAATATAGGGGCAGGAGGATCCAAGAGAGGTGCGAGTGGCACGGGTCTCCTAGGGTCAATCCTAGCCCCTTTCCTATTTTGAGGCATGCCAAGACCGACCCCTTGGAAATATCTAATATCAAAGTAGTTGGGTTTTCTACCCAACACAATCTCAACATATAATTTTTTCAAAAAATAGAATGGCACTTCTTGGTTTTCATGGGGCGGGTGATGATCAAAAAACATCCACCAACTACTCCAAAAATTATTGACCATTCTGTCATGTCTACACCACCTCATGGATATGTGTTTTTTTTATTATGGATGGCATTGTGTATTTTTGGGTCAATAAAATAAGGAGAAATTGGGTCCTTTACAATTTTTAACTCATTGATTTGTTTGTAGGAGAGGCCATCGACATGGTATTGCCTCATCTCCTCTCTCCAAGCATTATTCCCATTAAGATCCCCATTAATGGATGTCACATAATCTAAAATGCATTTCATTGTAGCAACGTATCAGTGCACATGTGGGGGAACAAATGGTTGGTTTTGTGAGAGAATCAATGTGTCCAAAAATAGAATTTACATTCTCATCAACTAATGCTTTGAAGTGTTCTAAATCATTGGGATTGGGTTGTGGTGGAGATGGACGAGGAGGTGGGGTTGGGCTGGGGGTGGAGGTGTAGGATCTGGACCATGATTAATCAAATCGTCGATATTAAATTATTCCATGATGATGTGCACAAAATATACCCTGTGCATATAATTGAAATATTTAAATTCCAAACATATAACGACCATAATTGTAAAGAATAAAAAACAAGATCATAATTCTAATAAAATCTACTCTATCCAACTCATATTTAACAATTTCACATATTAGATTGAAAACATCATTGCATTAATGTATGATAATAATTACATACATTAACCATCTAAACATCCATACATAAATATCTAAGAAACATCACACGTGCATCCATCTGCATCATGTATATCTAGTACATTTGCATAAATTAGGACCAGTAAATTAATAATTAACATCATTGCATTAATGCATGATAATAATTACATACATTAACCATCTAAACAATGCATCCATCTAAACATCCATAAATAAATATCTAAGAAAAATCGCACACAAATCCATCTACATCATGTATATCTAGTACATTTGCATAAATTAGGACCATTACATTAATAATTAGCATCCTTGCATTAATGCATGATAATAATTACATACATTAACCATATAAATAATGCATCCATCTAAACATCCATACATATTCATCTAAGAACTATCACACATGCATCCATCTACATCATGTATATCTAGTACATTTGCATATTAGGGACAATACATTCATAAGACTAAGGGGTCATAATAGGAGCTAAGTGGTGTGAATTGATCCTAAGGGGTCATAATAGCTCCTATGATACATTTGGGTACCTTATGCTTCCTAGGGGGTCTTAAGGGGTGGTAGGACCCATTCATAGGTACTAAGGGGTAATAATGGATCATACAACCCATTAGGACACATTAAGATACATAATAGGGCCTAAGGGGTCCAAATTGATCCTAAGTGGTCATAAATAGGTTGTAGAAACCCTTAGGGTTTGTAATAGGTTGTGGGGCCAACTAGTTAATGTTAAGGGGTCTTAATGGGTATTGTAAGAAACTTGCAGTCCTTAATGGTGGGTCTTATGACCCCTTAGGGTATTTAATAGGTCCTAAGGGCTTTTAATGTGTCTAAAGGGGTCCTAGGGGTGGTAGGACCCATTCATAAGACTAAGTGGTCATAATAGGAGCTAAGTGGTGTGAATTGATCCTAAGCGGTCATAATAGCTTGTATGATACCTTTGGGTTCCTTATGCCTCCTAGGGGGTCTTAAGGGGTGAAAACACCCATTCATAGGTACTAAGGGGTCATAATGGATCATACGACCCATTAAGACCCATTAAGCTACATAATAGGGCCTAAGGGGTCCAAATTGATCCTAAGTGGTCATAAATAGGTCGTAGAAACCCTTAGGGTTTGTAATAGGTTGTGGGGCTAACTAGTTAATGTTAAGGGGTCTTAATGGGTATTGTAAGAAACTTGTAGTCCTTAATGGTTCATCTTATGACCCCTTAGGGTTCTTAATAGGTCCTAAGGGATTTTAATGTGTCTGAAGGGGTCTTAGTGGTGGTAGGACCCATTCATAAGACTAAGGGGTCATAATAGGGGCTAAGTGGTGTGAATTGATCCTAAGGGGTCATAATATCTCGTATGATACCTTTGGGTTCCTTCTGCTTCCTAGGGGGTCTTAAGGGGTGGGAGGACCCATTCATAGGTACTAAGGGGTCATAATGGATCATAAAACCCATTGAGATACATAATAGGGCCTAAGGGGTAAAAATTGATCCTAAGTGGTCATAAATAGGTCGTAGAAACCCTTAGGGTTTGTAATAGGTTGTAGGGCCGACTGGTTAATGTTAAGGGGTCTTAATGGGTATTGTAAGAAACTTTTAGTCCTTAATGGTGGGTCTTATGACCCCTTAGGGTACGTAATAGGTGCTAAGGGCTTTTAATGCATCTAAAGGGGTCTTAGGGGTGGTAGGACCCATTCATAAGACTAAGGGATCATAATAGGATCTAAGTGGTGTGAATTGATCCTCAGGGGTCATAATAGCTCATATGATACCTTTGGGTTCCTTATGCTTCCTAGGGCTTCTTAAGGGGTGGGAGGACCCACTCATAGGTACTAAGGGGTCATAATGGTTCATACGACCCATTAAGACCAATTAAGACCCATTAAGATACATAATAGGGCGTAAGGGGTCCAAATTGATCCTAAGTGGTCATAAATAGGTCATAGAAACCCTTAGGGTTTTTAATAGGTTTTGGGACTGACTAGTTAATGTTGAGGGGTCTTAATGGGTATTGTAAGAAATTTTTAGTCCTTAATGGTGGATCTTATGACCCCTTAGGGTATGTAATAGGTCCTAAGGGATTTTAATGCATCTAAAGGGGTCTTAGGGGTGGTAGGACTCATTCATATGACTAAGGGGTCATAATATGAGCTAAGTGTGTGAATTGATCCTAAGGGGTCATAATAGCTCATATGATACCTTTGTTAGGATTAGGATCACTGAGAGGGGGGGTGAATCAGTGATCTATCAATTAATACTTTTTCTTATTATCTAAATATTTACTTAAATGCTTATGTACTGAACTTGAATATCAATGCAAGTAAGATAAATATACACAACACATAACACCATATATGATTATGGGGAAACCCAATGTAGGTTAAAACCCCGATGGGAATTAGTACCCACAAATATTCTGCACTAGTGTCTTATGATCCTTGTTAGAAGATCCTTAACCCTGTTAGGAGTTGTCTTTACAATACATGAAGTGCAGTGACCTTGTTAAGGGTCGGAACCTCTTAGGAGTCTTTTACAATAACCCTGTTAGGGGTGGTGGATTCACTTTCCAAGATCTCACTACTCAAATTGTGAAAGCTACAACCTTCTGGATCTTCGATACACACTGTATCTGCAAGGTGAACTGCTGCTGTGACACTGCTTGTCTTATTAGTTCCTTTTGTGCACTGATGCTTTAACCTCTTGTAAATAACTACAACAATATTATCTTCACTCTGAAATATTCTACTTCAATATCTATATCATCAACATATTATAGATATATCTTTCCTACTTTTACACTCTGCTCTGCTTTTCTTATCTCTGGCTTTCACAAATTTTCCCATCACAAATGACCTTCTATAAGTACTTCCTCAAAGTACATGAACATGTCAACTTTAGGAAAACTTTTACCATCTATCTTGATCACTTAAATAATCACACAACCCTTCATTAAGTCGGCTTAACATTAATTATAACTGCTTTACTCAAACCAAATAGACACATCTTTTCACACAGTCCGCTCCACCAAATAGCTCTAACTAATTATCCCGGATGAATCAATTCATGCACTTTTAACCATATATTTTTAGGTCACTAAAAATTACTAATTCAAAGGCACAAATCCTGAGGATAAGTGAAACTCCTATGCCAAAACAATCTTTGTCGGCTCTTTCCATGATCTCTGTCCTGTTCTGGCATTCACTGGTTGTACCTCTTCAACTGGTCGTATCTTCTTCATACTTGTAGATCTGATCATGCTCTCTTAGAATTAGAATTTTAACATACTCATAAGATTATCTTCAAAGGCACATATCATTTAGATAACATATGAACACATGCTAATCAAAACTATAACATTTTGTTCCTTGCTCTGTCTTATTTTCTGTACTTTAGCCAATTTCTGATCTTCTGATAATGTGTGTTGACTCCAAAATTCATATGACTTTGTTTCCATAATTAAAACACTAAATAGATTCATATACTTTATTATAGTCAACTTTCCAACAATCTCCCCCTTTGTCATTAATGGCAACAAAGGAATATGGTGAAGTTACTATCTGTACTTTTATATAAAAACTCTCTATCTTATATCTCCCTTTTATCATATACTAGACTCCATATTATTCATACTCTACTCCCCATTTGAAATTAAAGACAAAGGTCCTCAAAAAAACTCCTATGTACTTACTCAGCATACATATCTGGATATGCAATCTACAACTTCTAGATCTCTTTCTCCCAAAATGCAATCAGTGAATTAACAATCTGTAGATGGGTGCATAATGCATATTGTAGCTTCTTCATCTTCTCCAAGTCTATGCTAGGACCTTGATCATATTATAGACTCCATATTATATACATTACTTTACTCACCCTTTGATATTATCTTCTCTGCCTTCTCAATCTTATCAATCTGCTCCTGATATACACATATTGATATCGGTGGAGGGATCTTCCACAGATTTCCTTATTTTCTCTATCATAGCCTCTACCTCTTGGATATTCTTTGTAATGATGGGCACTTAACTTGCTTGATTCATACAGTCAGCAATAATCTTTCTTCCTTTTTCTGCAAACTCTTTCAAGGATGCTTGACCAACTTTAAGTGAACTAAGATCAAGTGTAAAGTTGCTAGCCAATTCACTGAGCCTCTTCTTCATATACTTCTCTTCTGCAATATCTGGTCTATTTTTCAT
>MU224930.1:481058-493958 GCA_018584345.1 Thuja plicata
GTTCTTCTGACTTGTTTTACAATTCATAGCTCTATGACCAAATTTATTGCATGAATAACAGTAACCATTGAAGGGTCTTACCTCTTTACAATTCCTTGCAATATGTCCATTCTTGTTACAGGCATAAGAAGTTCTATCAACTAGCTTGCATTCATCCTTAGGTGGTTCAATATTGTCTTCAGTCTGATTTCAAATCTCCTTAGTATCTGTGATGTCCTTTGATTCTTTCATTCTTGCTTGTATGTCATCAATCTGATTTTGTGCTTCATTGTATCCTATACTGCTGGTATCTCCTTTAACATTTTGAGCATACAACTGAGATTCTATCAGATCCTTGCTTGTGTGTAACTTGTCAATATGATTCTTTGCTGCAATCAATTAAGATTCCATCTTATCTTTGTTGTTTCTTAGCTCCAAGATTTCTATGTTTGCTTGTTTCATTTCTTCATCTAATTGCTTGTTCACTTTGACTTGATCATCATAGGCGTCTTGATTGTTACATAGCTTTTCATCTAATTCTTCAATCTGATCCTTCAGAGATGAATTTTCTTCATTCAACTTTTTGACTACTTCCCCCAAATCATTTGAAGAGCAATTCCTTAATTCTTTTTTCAGTTTCTTGATAAGTATTTGCATGCCTTCAACTTTTAGTTTTAGATCTTCATTTTCTTTTTCATATGTGTCAAGTTCTTCAAGGGCTGTTTCAAGATTCTTTTTTAGGTGTTTCATTTCTTCCTTCTCTATGATCTCCTCAAGTGGTTAAACTTCTTTGCTGAGGACCAGATCTCTGATACCAATTGTTAGGATTAGGATCGCTGAGAGGGGAGGGTGAATCAATGATCTATCAATTAATAATTTTTCTTATTATCTGAATCTTTACTTAAATGCTTATGTACTGAACTTGAATATCAATGCAGGTAAGATAAATATACACAACACATAACACCATATATGATTATAGGGAAACCCAATGTAGGTGAAAGCCCCGGTGGGAATTAGTACCCACAAATATTCTGCACTAGTGTCTTATGATCCTTGTTAGAAGATCCTTAACCCTGTTAGGAGTTGTCTTTACAATACTTGAAGTATAATGACCTTATTAAGGGTCAGACCCTATTAGGACTCTTTTACAATAACCCTGTTAGGGGTGGTGGACTCACTGTCCAAGAGCTCACTGCTCAAATGGTGAAAGCTACAACCTTCTGGATCTTTGATACACACTGTATCTGCAAGGTGAACTGTTGTTGTGACACTGCTTGTCTGATCAGTTACTTTTGTGCGTTGATGCTTTAACCTCTTGTAAAGAACTAAAATGATCTTATCTTCACTTTTAAATCTTCTACTTCAATATCTATATCATCAACATATGATAGATATATCTTTGCTGCTTTTACACTCTGCTCTTCTTTTCTTATCTCTGGCTTTTGCAACTTTTCCCATCACAAATGACCTTCTATAAGTACTTCCTCAAAGGAAATTAACATGTCAAATTTAGGAAACATTTTACCATCTATCTTGATCACTTACATAACCACACAACCCTTCATTAAGTCAGCTTAACATTAATTATAACTGCTTTACTCAAACCGAACAGACACGTCTTTTCACACAGTCCGCTCCACCAAATTAGCTCTAACTAATTATCTCGGATGAATAAAGTCATGTGCTTTTAACCATAGATTTTTAGGTCAATAAAAATTACTAATCCAAAGGTGAAATTTGTGAGGATAAGTGCAACTCCTACGCCAAAACAATCTCTGTCGGCTCTTTCCATGATCTTTGTCCTGTTCTGGCATTCACTGGCTATACCTCTTCAACTGGCTGTATCTTCTTCATACTTGTAGATCTGATCATGCTCTCTTATAATTAGCATGTAAACATACTCATAATATTATATTCAAAGGCACATATCATTTGGATAACATATGAACACACGCTAATCAAAACTATAACAGTTTGTTCTTTGCTCTGTCCTATTTTTTGTACTTTAGCCAATTTCTGATCTTCTGATAATGTGTGCTGACTCCAAAATTTCATATGACTTTTTTGCCATAATGAAAACACTAAATAGAGTCATATACTTCAATATAGTCAACTTTCCAACAACCTTTGGGTTCCTTATGCTTCCTAAGGGGTCTTAAGGGGTGGGAGGACCCATTTATAGGTACTAAGGGGTCATAATGGATTGTACGACTCATTAATACCCATTAAGATACATAATAGGGCCTAAGGGTTTCAAATTGATCCTAATTGGTCATAAATAGGTCACAGAAACCCTTAGGGTTTGTAATAGGTTGTGGGGCTTAATAGTTAATGTTAAGGGGTCATAAAAAGACTTGTAGCCCTTAATGGGTCTTATGACTCCTTATGGTACGTAATAGGTCCTAAGGGATTTTAATGTGGCCAAAGTGGTCTTAAGGGGTGGTAGGACCCATTCATAAGTACTAAGGGGTCATAATAGATCCTGCAACCCCTTAAGACCCGTTAATATACATACTAGGGCTACAGTCTAGAGTCTCTAAGATTTAAATATTTTGTCTTAAGATCTAGTGGAAATGGTTTAATGCAAATTACCTATTGTTTCTATAAAACACCTTAACTAGGCTTTCTATTATGTGTTAAAAATTTAAGGTTACAATTACAAGTTATGTGTTTCAGGTATGTGGTGTGGGTTTCTTATTTGTTTTAATTTTCTATTGTACATGTGTGGTTTATACATTTTCAAAAAAAATGCAAACAAATTACATCTATATATACTAAATACAAGAAAAAATAAAATATATTTATTAAACTAATTTTAACTTTTATGTACAATAATTTACTAAATAAATTTGACATACATTTTTCATACTAAAAATAATAATAAATACTATTGAAAAAATAATAAAAATAATAATTAAACTGAATATATTAAAAAAAGACCTACGTGAAGGTGGTGTAGATGATGAGTGAAGAGGTGCATGTGGTGCAGACGACAAGTGAAGAGGTGCAGCTCTAAAAGAAAAAAAAAACAATAAATTTATTAGAAAAATAGTTAAAAATAGTAAATAATACTAAAAAATTAAAAACAATGATGATAAAAGTAAAATAAATTGAAAATGTCGTCACCTGAAGGGATTTGGCCTAAAATAGAACAGGGTAGAGCTCTAGAGCTAGATCACGCTTAGTGAAAATGACAATAATAGTTCAAAAATAAAATTTATAGTTTTCGAAATGGGGTCACGTTTGAAACATCACCCCTTCTGAAATGGGGTAGCATTTCAAACATCACCCCGTTTTGAGTGGGACCCTATTTAGCCTCGGGACCCTGTATCCTATGGGGTAATAATTTGAATTAAGGCTTGGGGTCCCGAAGAAGAATGTTACCCTACTTTTTTAAAATGTCACCCCGTTTCCTAAAGTACGATTTCAGGAAAATGACTAAGTTAAAAAGTTCCACCTCAAGTGGACTCATCTTGTTTCTTGCACCCATATGAGTATGTTGAGGAGTAGATCTATTGAGGAGGATAATTAGTATGCCCCAAAGGAAGAATATAAGCTGCATAGGAAACAATAGAATAACTCTAGAGGAAGAGAGAAGCAAGTTATTGGTGGTGACAAGGGAAAGTGAGTGGACGAAGTAGAAGCTAAACCGGTTACACCTAAGGGGGGTAATGGTGGTAAAGAGTTTATAGGTACTTTCTTTAAGTGTGTCTTGAAAGGACATAGATATTTATAGTGTAAGGAAGACAAGAGAGTTTCTTGTGTGAGTGAAGATGGTGAACCATCTATAGGTGAAGCTGACAATGCTCCTAAAAATAGGGAAGCTCTTATGCTCTAAAATTTGAAGGCAAATAAGGAGGAAAAACCTTATCATTAGAAGAATTTATTCATGACCAGATGAAAATTTTGAGCCAAGTGTTGTAAGGTGATATTGGATAGCGGTAGCACTTACAAAAAAATTTCTGATGATATGGTGCAGAATCTTGGTTTGAAAAGACTTAGACATCAAAGATCTTCTAGGATTGGTTGGTTGCATGATGCTCATGTGGTGGAAGTACGGGAATAGAGCTTGGTGATTTTTTGCATTGGATCTTATATAGATACAATATTGTGTGACATAGTGGTTATGATTGCATGCTATGTTTTACTTGGTAGACCTTGGAAATATGATAGAGAGGTTGTTCATGATTGTAAAAAGAATGTAATTACCATTAGAAATTATGGTAAGAGGTGTAGATTGATTCATTTGATGGATAAGGAGAAGGAGGTGAAGAATCTGAGCCTTTGTAGAAGGTACGAGATGAGAGAAGACCCGAGGATTGATTCTAAGTTTGGATGTGAGTCATTTTCTAGACTTGGTTGATGACAGGAGGAAGGTAGTGTAGGTTGCAGATGAGGAGGATTTGTGGAGGAAAAATAAGTATGGGATTATTGTCCCTTGTTCTTTCAGATTTTCATAAGATGTTGTCATGGAAAATATTTTCATACCCTAGGTGTCTTATGGAGGACCATCATGGGTTTTTGGTAATATTGCATCATCCAAAAACATTTTTTTAACTAGTGGATCTTTGTTACCCATTTTTGTGTTTGTGTTTTGTTCTTAGTCACCAGTTGGGTGACTATTGGATCGGTGGATTTCTATGGATCTTCAAAATGTGTGGTCATGATATGGTGTTCATGGGGTCATATGAAGCTTTTATTATGATCACAACTCATTTGGAGTTACCATGCCTAAGTTATGTTGGATTTTGTGACTATATGTAAGAAGGATTTTCTGGTTCTAGACAGTTTGTTGAGATTCCATGAGAGGTCGCTATGTAGAGATGTTTTATAGGAGCAGTGTAAAGGATTTTTTCATTGGTGTTTGTAGAGTTGAATTATATGATCTTGTTTCTTGAGGTGGTGTGGTTTGAGAGATCTTATTTTTTCTCTATTAGTTGTTGTTTCTCTTCATGACACTGGTTGAGTGCAGTTAACCGGTCGATTGATTGAGATTGTGGTAGTTGTTCTGATTGGTGGAGTTGATTCGCATGATTTCCTAGGTGAATCCATGTGTGGCTGACTTAAATTTTTGGATAGATCCTTGAGAAATTATTAAATATTGCATTTAATTAGGGTTTCGGCCAACTGGGCCTAAAAAATTTCTTGGGATGTGTAATATTTTGTTGAGGCCAACCTATTGGTGGCTTTGTATAAATTTAGGGCTTGTTCTCATTTGAAAGAAAGGAAGAAGTTTGGAAAAGTGTTGGGTAGTAGAGAAGTTTCTAGAGGATAGCTCTGAGACCTAGGAAGATCTAGGAATAGGTCTGGATTGGGTTTTCTTGTTAGGTTTTCTTTATACTTGGTTGAAACTGGGAAGGCCTTATAATCAAACATGTATAAAGAAATTTTGGTTTTAAAAACTTGTTTTTTGGATGCCAATCATGTTGTTCTTGATCGTATCTTTCTATTTTCCACTGTGTTGACTCTCTCTGCGAGGATTTGACATCTCTTTTAGGTATTCTCTTTCCTTGGCTACATCACAATAGAGAAATCATGACAGTTAACCATACCCTTTACAAACCTACACTCACAAGAGATTCTCTTGACTTGGATTTCTTTTGGCCTTCCATATCTCAACCAACTCAACCTCTTCCTAATAACATTTTCTGTTCATATAAAAACTATAAAGTCTAGAATATTTGTGAACTTAGAAAGCTTAAGGTTCTTCCATCCTCTTCTCCTAGACTTCTTACTACTCCTTATATACCTCTGATTTCTTGTACACATCATATACATTAACCTAGTGTGGATCTTCCAGTTCTTCCTCCTAAAGAAGAAAAGGTCCCTATGATCATTGATCTTGAACCACAACCTATTTTAAGTAAAACTTTGTGTAATCATCATTATCGTGAATGTCATCATAAATATAATTCTAAAGCCCATCAATGTGCCTCTAAAAAAATTGCTTCTCCTCATATACCCTCTAATTTTTTCATTCATCTTGCCCAACCCATGCTTGAGCCAAAGGAGGAAGCAAATTTGAAAATTTATTAAAATTTGCAAACATTATAATTTAATTCATATATTAGATTCTATTACAATTAATTTAGATAAAGAAGATAGTCTTGATGATGAAATTTTTATGCCTAACAATGATACACATGATGATATTGATTCTGATGATTGTGAGATTGTAGATCTTGATCATGATTTTCCTAACATATTTTCACAACAATTATCCATCAATCCTAGTGAAAAACACATCGACCTATCTTTACAACATGGTCCTTTTTTGGAACTAGCCATTGTTCCATATTTCATGCTTAATATTTCTCCTCTTGCAAGTTTCCCACCTTCCCAAAACATTACAAATCGAGTTGGCAAGGCATGAAATACACTTTACTAGCTCCTCTTGTGGGGTGGATTCCTTTTATGTGTTTCCATGTTTGTAGTGTTTTTCTTCCCCAGTGTTTTGTTTCTTGCTCTCTATTTTTTTTAGATTTCTTTAAATGACCCTTGTTGCTTCGTTAGCAAGGTGATAAAGAAATCGCAATGTCGTAAACATTCCTCTATTTTTATCTATCTTATTTTACATTTCATTTCATCTTATGTCATGCATGTGTGATTGTTCTTCAATGTGCCTTTGTGTTGTCTACTTGGTGATGATGCAAAGTGGTACCAACCTTTCTCATTTTGGGGTCTCTGCAATGCCACCCAAAAAGACTCTTCTTTGTGACTCTTACATGTCGTTCTTCCAATTTTCTTGTAGTTCTCCTACATTTGAAGAATTTTGATAGTTCATTTTGATATTTAATATAATATACATATTATCACATGATCATACTGACCCCAAATTTAGTTGATCCCTTCCATGCTCTCTATTTTTCGTGTGCTTATTTCCCTTGATTTGTTCCTACTTGGGGGCATTTCATAGTGGAAATGTCTCTAGTGGCTACACGTTTGCTCTATTAAAGAAATTGCTCCTATTAAGGAACTTGCAATTTCTTTAACATGGGGGCATACACCCCGCTCAATTTGCACACACTCATAGTGGTTTGATGTTATCTTTTCATTTTGATCGATGTGGAAGACAATGCTTTTCTACATGCCTGACCTCCTTTTCCTTCCGATCCATGTGGAAGACAATACTTTTCCACATGCTGGATCTTCTTTTCCTTCTGATCTATGTGGAAGGAAATTTTTCCCACATGCCTGATCTTTCCTTTTGATCTACATGGAAGACAATTATTTTCCAAAGGCCTGATCTCCTCTTTCCTTTTGATCCACGTGGAAGATAATGTTGCATTATCTTTCCTTTTAATGCATGTGCAAGACAATGCTTTTCCACTTGCATGATCTCCTTTTCCTTGTCTTGACATGTGTGGAAGACAATGTTTTTCCACATTCCTGATCTCTCTTTTAATATGCTCTATGTGCATTCCTTGTGAAGGTGGAATTGACTTTCAATAAACCTTCTCCTTCTATTTTCCATGGATCACTTGGTTTTCCACTTGCATGATCTCCTTTTCCCTGTCTTTACATGTGTGGAAGACAATGCTTTTCCACATTCCTGATCTCTCTTTTAAGATGCTCTGTGTGCATTCCTTGTGAAGGTGGAATTGACTTTTAATAACCCTTCTCCTTCTATTTTCCATGGATCACCTAGAACTGCATAACTCTCTCTCTCTCTCTCTCTCTCTCTCTCTCTCTCTCTCTCTCTCTCTCTTTGANCTCTCTCTCTCTCTCTCTCTCTCTCTCTCTCTCTCTCTCTCTCTCTCTCTCTTTGAATTTGATAAGAACTTAAGTCACTTACCAGCTTGATGTTGTCTTAATCCTTAACCCTGATAAGATCATGCCTTTGTATTTCTATTTTATCATGAGCATGAGTTTGTCTCATACTCCCACTAAATTGGGGGCTAAATGTATTGTCCTAAAACATTATCACCCATAATTAAATTTCTTTTAGGACCTACTGACCCCATTTTGGTGATTTTGAGATCTGACTATCGATTATGCCCATTTGTCCTTTTTTGTCAGCCCCTTTTTACATCTCTGGATGGGTCTCCACCCTGTCCTAGGAATTTTTCCCTAGGGGTATAGTCAAACTTTGAATTCACCCCCTATGAGTCTATTTTGATTTGGACCAGAACCCAATGTCTAGACCCTTCTTTCCATTTCTTTTTTGTGTCCATCTACTCACATTTGAATCTCAAACTTAGTATAAAAAGATTTCCTATCCCCTCATTTTCAAGATATAGATACATGCATACATACATTGTGCCAAGGTTATGAAAGAATAATAATTCAAGTGGTGAACTCAAGGCATCCATACAAGATCTCCAAGCCTTCTTCATAGATCCATTCAAGCAAGTCAATGTCCTTCCTTTGATGCAATGTTTATCTCCCATCATGGCCAAGTAGAGATCTTCTCAAGTGTCGCAAGGAGGTTCATTTAATTCTTCTTCAAGTGGCATAACTAAAATCATATTCGAGAGATGGTGATTGTGGATCTCATACATTGGTGAGGGCATCCTTGATCTTCCTACATCTGCATTCCAAGTTCAATTGAAAGCATCTTCATAATTTTTTTTGATTGCTACATCCGTTTATGAGGGTTTTACACAAGGTGAATAAAAAATTTACCTTCCTTTCCTTTTCATATTTGCGTTTACATATAAATTTCAATGTTAATTCCTAAACCAAGGCTTGACCAAGGTAGGCCCCTTTTCCAAGTTCTTCCCAATAAAACATGACAAGCACTCATAGATATACGACATCACACAACACCTCATCTCTGTAAGGTCCAATATTAAAGGTCACCAAACCTTTCTCTTTCACCTCCACCATATGTTCATCTTGAAACCAACTTAACACACAAGGACAAGGATATTTAAGCCTCTGCAAGCCAAGATTTTGTACCATATCTTTTTGATACCAAATTATTAGTACTACCACCATCTGTAAAAACCTTGCAAAATTTACCTTTTGATTTGCAAAGGGTCCTAAAACAATTCCTCCTTTGGACAGGTTCAGCTTCCTTTTTACTCAACATGACTCTCCTAAGCACAAGATATTATCCCATCTCAGGTTCTGCTACACTCTCCATAAGTTCATCATTAGTCTTCTCCTTATGTGCCACAAGATTTTGTCTACCAAATATTTTAGTAGATCCTTTGGAACATTGAAAATCCCTATGTCCTATACCACCACATTTGAAACAAGTACCTTTGAATTCCTTGCTACCACTTTGTCTTCTAAGTGTCCTCTGATCAGGTTCTACCTCAATGGTTTGCTTCTCCTTATCATTACTACTTGTTTGCTTCTCCTTTCCTCTAAGATTATTTTGTCTTCTCTTTAAATTATCTTCTTCCCTCAATGCATATAGATGAACATCCTCAACCATATAAATCCTCAACATACTCATCTCATCTTGAATATTAAATCTCAAGCCATTAATATTCCTAGCCACATTCTCCTTAGATATCTCTCTATGTCTAGATCTTATTGTCCTCTTATAAAACTCTTCTATGTATTCCTTCACACTAATTTCCTTCTGCTTCAAGTTCTATAGCTTCTTAAATAATTCAAATTCATAATCATCTGGTATGAATTCATCTTAAATCTAGAAATGATTACCCTCCATCTAGTGATCTTCATTTCACTATTCTCATCTCTATCTTTCTACAATTATTTCCACCATAAGGAAACATGAACCTTCAACTTACTCTATGCTAACCTAACCCTCTGCAAATCTTCGATATCTTCTAGTTCAAAGTAGTCCTCTAGTTAACCAATCCAATCTATCAAGTCGTCAAGGTGTAATGAACTAGAAAAAAGTAGAAACCTCCATCCTATGACTTTTACCTACCTTTTTCACAGCTCTTAATAATCTATCTTCATATATAGGGATCTCAATATCTACTACCTCAAGATCTTCAACAAATTCCTCATATGCTTCCTCAGTCTTAGGATTCCTTCACAATCCAATTAGTATATTTTGGATCTCATTCCTCATCTCATTCTTGAATTCCTCCATCATTTTTTATAACCTACTATGGTTCATTATTCTAGGTGATATCTCTCCCAATCCTTAGGTGCAACTCCTTTAGATCGGCGATCTGGCTACAAGGACTCAATTGCCTCTCACTTAGTGATCTATTGAATACACTTTTAGTCTACCTCCTTTTAGAGATCGGTTCACCAATGAGATACCTCAAGAACTCATTCAAAGTTGATAACCAACAATACTATCCTCTATGATCTCCTTGCACAATTACTTTACAACTGCGGGCCAGATTCACACTCTGCCACCCAATAAAAAATACATCTAGGGATACTCAAGCTTAGGAACTTGATCTGCTAACACAAAAAACATCAACCTTTCTCTAATACCATCTGGCATAGTCATGGTAGGAATTTCCTCAATGGAGATGGTCCAACCTTGCAGCAAGAGTCAACACAATGGAAAAACCAACTCATAAATAAGAATACACGATCAACATGCTAGAAAAGATCTTCACATTATCACAAATCCAAGAATTTACATCACATTTTCCTGTATAATGCATATTACAAACTTTCGACATACATGCCTGATTACAAAAGAAAATTAGAATTAAACCCTAATGCTAACCTTCAAGGTTATCCTACTTCTCATATACTGAACAAAGATCAAAATTCTCAATATATAGAGCCTTTGCAACACATATGTTGGCCAGATCAATTACATTTTCCAAGACTAAGAAAATGTAATGTGTACAAATACAGGTCAAGACCCAAATAAAAATATCTCAATACATATTTTTAGAAATGATACGAGATCCGAGAGAGTCACCAACCAAAGATCCAAGAACATTGTGATATGAGCCACAAAGCTTCACTTATTGGAAAATGCTTCATGAGATTGGACATCTCCATTTGATGGTTAGAACATGAAGAACACACACAAGAAAATGAATCTTTAATATCTTCAAAGCAAAGTATCCAAATGAGGTGTGAACCTAGACATAAGTAAAACATGATGTCTAGAACCAACCCTGAGTTATGCAAAAAAAAATGATCCAAAACCAAGGAACGCAACTAAAACCACAGAAAACTAGAAATCAAGAACAAAAATGAAAGGAAATATTTCTGGGTGATGCAAGATTTCCAATGACCCAAGGATGCTCCTGCGTCAAAATGGGAAGGTCAAACCTCACTCCACCTTTAGAAAATGGATGGTCAATCAAAATAATTCTCACAAGCTCCTAAAATGCACTATTAATTGCTTGATATGATTACCAAACTAATAATGGAAATTGAAAACCAAGTTTAAACAAATATATTATTTTTCATACACAAATATAATAGATAAACATAACAAAAGAAAGTAGATGTACATTTCCCATAGATATATATTTTTTATTATTAGAAGGTTTATATACATATGTTTTTTTTCTTACATGATATTAATAATGTACCACAATAGTTACACAAACTTTCTTACACCTAGACACTCTTACCTTACATTAACTTGTATAAAAACTTGCATTTTCCTTGCATATGGATTATAACTACCATACAATGAGAGACAAACACTTTTAAAATATGGAAAGAAATGTATATTCTTCTTAGAGTATCCCAACCATGAAAAGATGAAAAACAAATAGATCGAAAAGAAGATCAATCACTAGAAACATATTTACTATACTTGTTTCTTACATCAAGACAAGTTTGTTGGTTCAAATAGAATTGGCAAGATTTCATGGTAAATAGCACATTCACCCCTTTGATATAAGTGTACAATTTTCCAAATTATCTATTTTAAATAATATTAATATCTAAAAAATTTATTGAAGCCATTCCATTCCATCCTTGGGAAAATGTATGAAGTTGTGTCGCATTTAGGGCTAACCAAGATGACTCGACCGAGTAGCACTTGGCCAACTCTACGTACTCGTCGCATGGTGCCTAATGGTGCCTACATGGATAAAACTACTCGGCCAAGTAGGAATCGACTGTGTCCCACTCAGTCGAGTACCTCTCACATAATAAAAGTCACAAAAGGTAGTTTAAGCCCCTCATTTGCATAGTAGGTGTATGCAATGAAACCTAACCTGTTGGGAGCATGCTCAGACATGCAAATGTTAGAGATAAACATTAAATAACAACATTTATGCATATCTAAAACATACTACTAAAAACAAGAAGACTTCCATTACAACCTCCAATGAGCTGAACAAGGGCACCCAAGACCTTGTTGATTTGCTCTTAGAGAGGTTTGTGGGTGTGCTCTCCCAACACAATATGTAAATCCCACTATTGATTTATAAATGAAACTAGAATGCAATCTAAGTGATTGAAATGAGTGAAGAACTCAAGAAACAAGTATTGAAAACTTGTCTAAAGCCTTCACTATGAATGCAAGTGCAAGACTATACTATGATGAAGATTCAAAATACTATACTAAGATGATATGCAAGATTAAATGAAAACTAGAAACTAGATTCATTCACCATTATCCTAGCATATGATTTCTAGATTATGAATTAAAGCATGAAAGTATGAAAATGAACTAAGAATTCTAGAACTATTTTAGCATGATAACAATGCACAAATGAGAGATGGTTTGCTCTTGGCAAGAGCCTCTATTTATAGAGTTTTGGAGGGAAGGGAGGGATTTGGATGAGGTGGATCATATGTGGCATCCACATAGATGCCACATAAAGGACACAAGGGCAAGAGGACAAGCCATGCAAAAGTCAACTCAATCCTTTAAGGTTTGAGTGGCTCAAGGTTTGCTCACACATGTGTGAGAAACCCTTGGGGAGTGGAGTGGGGGACAAAAGAGTAGCTACATTAAAGGAAGTTGGTGGCTTCCTTTTTGAGGAGTTTCTCACACATGTGGGAGCATTCTATTAGTGCTAAAAGGAGTAGGAATCACACTTTAAGTGTGAT
>MU224930.1:524972-547704 GCA_018584345.1 Thuja plicata
TTCTTGCACACTTGAACACTTGAGCACTTAGTTTAGATCTCATCATTTTGCATAATAGTTTAGATTCATTTTCATAGTTTAGTTTGAAATCTTGCATGTTCATCCTTAGTTTATTTTTCATCTCAATTTAGTAGTTAATCTCTTGCATTTGCATTCTTAGCATAGATCTTTGCATTTGCATTCATCCTTTGAGAGAGATTTGGGGCAAGTTCTACATATTTGTGCTCAAATCTTCATCTTTTTGCATCTTAGTGGGATTTCATTGCATTGTGTTGGGAGAGCACACCCACATAATCTTAAAGAGAAAATCAAACAAGGCTTTGGGTGCCCTTGTTTTATCTCATCGGAGGTTGTAATGAAAGTTTCTTATTTTGTTGCATGTACTAACATCTAATGTGTTTCTTTGATGTTTTGGTGTTTTGTATTTGCAGCAAATAGGTCTACATTTTCATTGCATACACACATGAAAGATACAACTAATATAACTAGATAATTATGTAGCTTTCAAAATAATTATTATGCTCACCTTACCCCCTTACTATGTTGATTCTAACAACATCAAAATTTACCTTTCCCAAAAGACCCTACTTAAGGTTTACAAAACAAAATTTGTTGATTATGTAAAATAAATACATATTTGAGTAAAAATTTCTTTGAAGAACTTACACAAGCCATTAACTTGAACTTTGTTTATTTCTCCAATCCATTCAATTTTCAAACATACATGTTTAAACTTAAACCTTAAACATTCCATGAGTGTTCATCCTGTACAAGTTATAGATGACATCAATACTATATAAGAGAACTAGCAAATAATTTAAACATGAAAACATAAATAATTTAAACATAAAAACATAATACTTCTTAAGGAGACATGTACTATGTAATGATTTGAATGCCTTAGGAAAATGAATTGTTTTTTAATTTACAAGGTTTTTAATCTTTTTTGTTCAATGAACGTGTTGCAAAATTAACTTGTATACATTTGATGATTTGAATGTCTTTTAAGGGAATCTATAATATGTTTAATGATTTTAATGTCTTAAGGGGATATTTTTTATTGCTGGTAAAAATAGGTTTTAGGGGGACCCAAAACCCCTTACAAGAATTACAAATAATGAATAGACTTTAAGTTTGCTAAACTAAAATAGGACTGGACACTAGCCCACAAAACCCATAACCAATGCAAAAACCCAGAAACCAGCTAAAGCACCCAGCAACCGAAAATCAAAAAACAAACTAGTACTAAAGCAGGGGAACAACAAAACCTAGGAAAACTCCAAAAGAGTTCCCTCCGCCTCCTTATTTGCCTCAAACACCTTCTCGAGAGCAGCATTAAAGTCTGAGAGTTCCAGGATACTGTCTTGAATTTTCTTCTTTTTAGTAGATCAAGTGCACTTGCCCGGGCTAGCATCATCATCTTCATCTTTCTCATCCTCAATCTTCATAGTCTGAGACCCAACATCTAGCTCCGACTTGATGGTGTTGAAGCACTCTATTACAGAACCTATGAAAAGGTTGTTATCCTTCATATTTTTCTTTAGAGTGTTCTCTAGGCTATCCAGTCTATCCCGCAGATCCTTCATGTTATTCTCCTCCTCTTTATCCTTTCAGCCATCAATCTCCATCGACCCAGTATCCAAATTCCCCTGAAGAATATCAACTTTAGCAGAGAGGGGTCATAAACTAAGATTGAGGCTTTTTATTTCCTTGAAGAGCTATTTTATAAGGCAGAACGAATACATCAAAATCGCCTTCGTAGTTTGGAGAACACCAAAAGGGGGATCAATCTTATCATCCATGTCCTCTTGAAGGAGTTGAACATTCCATTCTTTCATGTCAACCATTCTTGCAAAGGAAATATTCCTAGAGATGGAAAGGAAATTACCCTTTCCAACAATCTCCAAACCTGGAGCCTCATTATCCACCTTCCTCTCCGACTACACCTCCATGACCACTTCAAGATTCAGAGAGATAGGAACATCATGATATTCAGAGCTATCATAATTGACCAAAATGGGAACCTTCTGACCCCCCACATCCCCATATTTATCTTCAGGATCGTCACCTTTAGACTTGGATTCATGGGCAAAGACATTCTTGTCCTCTTCATTACTAGAATTGCTCACTCAAACTGACAGAGAATATTTGCTTTCCTCATCAGACTGGGTATGAGCGGCATAATCAGTATCTGCATAGCCATCAACACTCTTGCCTTCAGAGTTTGTATCCATTCCATCCTTCTTATCAAATTTTAATTTTTTATCCACAGTCATCTCCGCTTTATCCTCACCCTCCCAAATTTGTTTACCCAAAGCCTTAGTAGAACCAAAGTCTCTAGGTGAAAGGATAAGAGGGTTACTAGCAGCAACTTTCTTAACATGCTCAACAATTAAAAGAATGAGACCCTCATACAGAATGGGCTTGATTTCTTTCTTCCTATGATCAATTATTCTATGGAAAAGGGCTTGGAGTAGATAAAATGGGAAAGAAACCCCAACCTTATGTCTGAAATGACAAAGCATCACAAAATGGTAGGAGTGAGACCTTTTATACCTACCATCCAGGGTGATATACTCCATGACAATAGTAAGCACCTTCGTCCATATTTCCTTGATAGTTTCCACATCATAACTTCCACCAAAGTCCTTCACCAAGTTCTCGGCCTCTACCTTGTCCTTAGGGAAGTGTAGAATGGCCTTTTGGGAGGTCTTCTTGTTTCTATAAAAATTCATGCCCTTGGTATTCAACCCAGACACCTCCACAATAGGATCTTCGGTAATTTGTATAGGAATTCCCCCAATAGTCATAGTATCATCCTTCTAGATCTCAACAAAAGTATTTTTGACTTTATCTTTGATCCCATGTATGTAATGAGCCTACCCTTTGTGAGATTATCTCAAACCTCAGCCTTTTTCTTCTATTTTTTTGCAGTTCTTCGGCTCCCTATAATTAAACCCTCCACCCATGTTGCCCTCAGAGAATAGACTCTCAACAGAAATGGTGGAAAAAACACATAGATAGGACACAATGGCGAAATTCAAAATGATCACAATGCAAATATACTTGTGTCTACACTTAGCCACCTTGGGAAAGATGAGACTTTTCATAACCCTTTTAACTGCTTTAATTAACTTGCGTCTTCTCATCAAATCATTTTAAGATATTCTAAATCTTCTCATTTGTTGCGAGTCATATCAAATGCCAACTTGGCCTTCAAATCTATGGTCAAATCACTTCCACCATGCCAAGTCATGATGTCCTCGGCCCTAACTGCTATGTTGGCCAATGCATCCGCAGTACAATTAGCCTCCTTGAAGTTATGAGAAATAATGACATGCTTGAAGGAAATAATGATTATCTAAGCCTCTTCAATAATAGCCTTAATAGACCATGATGGCTTAGTCACCCCTTTAACACAGTTTAAAATGTTCATAGAGTCACCTTCAATCCACACGTTCGAAGGCGTGTCCTCTTTAATAATTTTTAAAGTTTGAAGGAGAGCCATAGCCTTTGCCACGTGATTGGTCTGGACATCAATAGGGAACACCATGGAAACAAGAAATTTTTCCATGTCATCCCAAAAAATGCCACCACATCCAGCCAACCCTGGATTACCCTTTGTCGCACCGTCAAAATTGGCTTTGATCCAACTAGGAGGGGGGAAAGCCAGATGGCATTCTCCCGCTGGGATGAGGATTTAACTTTGGTGCCAATAGTATTAACTCCAGCAAAGAAATCCAACTTAACTCCATTCATGATATTACAGTTCTCCTTGATGCTTCTCTTAATCTTTTCAGCAATCACCACCGGAGGAAGGGTAGTGTCTCTAAACACTCTGTCATTGCATTCTCTCCATAGTTTCCATATAACATGAGGGGAAATGATGTTCCACAACAACTTGTCCATAGGAACCTCAACATTTCTCCACTGATTGAAGAAATCCTCCATATTTTCTGGGAAAACCTAGCATATCTTCCAACATTGCAAAGTGAGGCACCAAACTTCCTAGGAGTACTGACAGTTGAAAGCCATATGGCAAACTGACTCCTCAACATTATTACACAGAAAACATTTGCTAGGCAGAATCGTGCCTCCCTTTTAGAGATTATCAATAGTAAGAATCTTATTCTACAAAACCAACCAATAAAAAATATTAATTTTAGGAATTAACCATTTATCCCAAACGTGGGCCCAAAAGGGAGGAGGTTCTGGCTACTTCAACAAAATCTCAAAGGCAGAAGCAACATAAAATACTCCAGAAGGGAGCATCCCCCATATCAGATCGTCCTCCCTAGTAGATTCCACTTTCCAATCATTTAGATCTAGCATCAAAGGCTTAAGTGAAAAATCATTAGCAGAAAGATCAACCCAAGACTGGTGCCCCCAATAATATTTAACCCACGGACCGAGTCTCTGAAAGAAAATATCAATAAAAGGCTAGCGGGCAGGAATAGAATTTAGAGGATAATCTTTAAGCCAACAATCTTCCTAGAATTTAGTTCTCCTGCCAGTACCCAAAAACCAATTAGCACCCTTGAACGCCATCTCTTGAGCTTTTTGAATACATTTCCAAATAAAAGAGCCCTGCACCTTCACATCAGAAAACATGAAATCCAATATATGAGGGAAAGAGAAGAGATATTTTTGGTGAATAATTTCATTCCACTTTGTTTTTTCTTGCCAAAGATTCTCCAAATTTGTTTAGCCAAGAGAGCCCGATAGGTAACTCTTAAAGGGCGGATCCCTAAGCCTCCCCACTTCTGCAGAGTGCAAACCTTGTCCCAGTCAACTAAATCCAATCTCTTTCTTTCTTCCACCCTTGTCCATAGAAAGTTTCTCTGAATCTTCTAAATTATATCTACAAATTTACCAGGGATTTTAAACAGACTAAGGGCATAGATAGGGAGACACTGTAGAGAAGCATTCATGAGTTGAATTTTTCCAGCTTGACTTAACAGAGATCCCTTCCAGCCAACTAATTTCCTATTGAATCTATCCAAAATACCAGCCCAAAAAGAGTCAATAGGTTTTAAGCCTAAAGGTAGACCAAGGTAGGTGGCAGGAAAAACACCAATTTCACACCCAATAATTTTTGAAATTCTATGATGTCTTTCCTTTGGTGTGTTAATAAAAAATAGAGAGCTCTTATTCCAATTATTAGTTTGACCAGTAGCCTGAGAATAAATAGAAAGAGCCTATTTAATCATTCTAACCTCCTGGATGGTAGAAGAACCCATAATAAAAGTGTCATCCACAAATTGCTCATGGGAAAAAGGCCTGGAAGAAAAGGGTGGAATGAGGCCCTTTAAAGATCCATCAGTCGCTAGCCTTTGAAAATAGCGACCAAGACCCTCTGCCAGAATGACAAAGATAATATGGGACAAGGGATCACCTTGACGGAGCCCCCTAGAAGGTTTGAAGAATCTAGAAGAAGAGCCATTCACAATAACTGCAACCGTAGAAGTACTAATGAGCTAGAAAACAAGTTGCAAGAATTTATCACAAAAAGCAAAGGATTGAATAATCTTGATCAAAAAATCCCAATCCACCCAGTCATAAGCCTTTGAGAGATTGAGTTTCAACATGAAGACATAGTTGTTAGAGGAGTGGGTAGAATGAATGACCTCATGCACCTTCATAATGGAATCAAGAATTCGTCTTCCAGGAACAAAACCACTCTACTAGGGGGAGATGATATTGTAGAGGATAGCCAGTAGTCTAAGAGTGAGAACCTTTTGAAAAATTTTGTACACCGAATTACATAAGTTGATTGGCCTAAAGGAATGCACAGAATCAACACCAGGTTTTTTGGGAATCAAGGCAGTGAAAGTAGCATTAATTCCTTTAAGCATAGTTCTTGACCCAAATAATTCTTTAACAACATTACATATTTCCTGGCCCACGATGTGCCAAAATTTATGAAAAAAGAACAAGGGAAACCTTTCTGGGACCAGGGACTTATCACCCTCAAAAGAGAAAACAACAAGCTTGATTTCTTCCAAGGAGGGGATAGCAGTAAACTTATTATTGACACTAACACCTTCATCCATAATAGGAGGATTTTTCTCCTTCCAAACTTGTTTGGCCTCTTTAGGAGGTTTTGGGCCACGGTCCGCCATCTTAGAATCCTTTTTAACTTTCTTTGGATAGTTCTTTTACCAGTGTCCCATTTTATGACACATGAAGTAGGAAAAGGGAAGAGATTCAAATTCCACTTCATGCTTCCAAATACCCAATTTAGAGTAAATGTTGATAACCAAGGGAAGGTTGTCAAACTGCAAAATATTGACACAAATCCTGGCAAAAACCAGATGTTACTTGGCTTCCATCATAGTCAACCATAGCCAAAGAAATGTCCTTATCATTAATTACCACATTGGAATCCAACCTGAGTCTGGAAATACTGTTGGATGCTCTATGTTTAGAAGTAGACATATGGAAGAACCTGGTGTTCTCATCACCAATTTTCAGCCATAGCGATCTTGACCTTTGTCTCAAATACACTTCCTCTTTAGATATGATATTATGAGTTTTGGCCAAAAGAGTCTCCTCCCTATCTTTAATTTCTTGAGACATGCCTATCTACTAGATAGAATCCTGAATAACATCAAGCTCCTTTTTTAGATCAAGCTTTGTTTTGATGATGTCACTGAACACTCCCTTACTCCAAGATTTAATATTCTATTTTATATGCTAGAGTTTCTTAGACACCCTAAACATTACAGTGCCTCGAATGTTAATATTCCACCAATTCCTAATTCTTTTCTCAATATATGGGTGATCAATCCACATTTTATCAAATTTGAAGGGGAAATTTCCCTTAACCTTCATCAAATCAGCAACAAAGGAGATAGGGAAGTGGTCGGACCCAACCTTTGTGAGAGAGGAGAGAGAGCAACAAAAGTTGTTGAACCAACTACCAGAGATCAAAGAACAATCAAGATGGACCTGACTAAGATCCACTCCAACTCTTCTATTAGATCAAGTGTAATTAGCACCTGGGAGATCAATATCAATGAAAGCATGTTTATTAACCAAATCCACAAGCTCAACTCTACCCTCTAGTTGACTCTAGCTATCAACCCCTCCAAAATTCTCATTATCTTTCAAAAGACAGTTGAAATCTCCCATAACCAGCCTAGGAGAATCACAGAAAGAAAGCCTTTGCTTCTCAACCAACTTCCAATACTTAGCCCTACTAGCTTTGGAATTAGGAGCATATATATTAGTAGTAACCCATTCAAAATCAGACTTGAGGTGGAGAAATTAATGCTTGGGCAATTCACATCATTACTTAAAACTTCACCTCTACTATTTTTTTGTTTCCAAAAGACAACAATACCACCCGAGGCTCCATCAGAGCTAGAGCCAACAACACCACCATTTTTGAATATTCTATTTTTTCTACCTTTTCTTTCAGAATTTTGGTCTCCTGAATAAGAATGATATCAGGTTTGTGATCTCTAACCAAGTTCCTAAGCATATCTTGCTTATGGGAGGCATTCAGCTCCTTGATATTCCATGAAATGACTTTCATTTCTTAACCGAGGTACAGACTTCCTGGATGTTCAATTGCTTACCATCCGCAAAATCCTTTTTTCTTTCTCTTTTTCTAATATCTTTTTTAAAGATCCTTCCTAGGGTTTTCTTCTGATAGCCAACGTCCGCCTTAAAAATTCAAACCTTAGATCCCCCATCTTCTTTACTATGGGTAACTACTCCCTTAGAGCTAGGAGTTGAAAGCTTTTTCTACTATTTTTTTTCTTTCTTCCCCATATGAGTGGTCTAGGGAGCTCCATTGAGGTCCATAAAATCCAAGCCATCACGAACAATAGGGTCTTCATCTCCATTCCTGAAATGGGTGTCCGAAATAGAGGAGAAGTCCTCCTCCTCTAAATTTTCATGATTTCTTGGTGAGGAGTCATCCCCCATCACGTCATTGTCTGACTGAGAATTATGCAAGGATCCTACCACATTGATGTCATCAGCCTAGATAGGAACAAAAACCTCTATAGGCACCTCCTTCATCAAAGAGTGCGAGACATGGGTAACAAAGTCAACGAATTCCCCATCTTCCAAATCAAGTTGACCAGTAGAATCTACCATATCTCTTTGGCTTCTTTGCAGAACTGGATTAACCTTATTGACACTAACACCTTTAGCCATAATAGGAGGATTTTTCTCCTTCCAAACTTGTTTGGACTCCTTAGGAGTTTTTGGGCCACGATCCGCCGTCTTAGAATCCTTTTTAACTTTCTTCGGACAGTTCTTTTCCTAGTGTCCCATTTTATGACACATGAAGCAGGCACAGGGAAGAGATTCAAATTCCACTTTGTGCTTCCAAATACCCAATTTAGAGTTAATGTTGATAACCAAGGGAAGGTTGTCAAACTGGAAAATATTGACACAAATCCTGGAAAAAACCAGACGGTACTTGGCTTCCATCATAGTCAACCATAGCCAAAGAAATGTCCTTATCATTACTTACCACACTGGAATCCAACCTAAGTCTAGAAATACTGTTGGATGATCTATGTTTAGAAGTAGACATATGGAAGAACCTGGTGTTCTCATCACCAATTTGCAGCCATAGTGATCTTGACCTTTGTCTCGAATACACTTCCTCTTTAGATATGATATTATGAGTTTTGGCCAAAAGAGTCTCCTCCCTATCTTTAATTTCTTGAGACATGCCTATCTTCTGGATAGAATCCTGAATAAAATCAAGCTCCTTTTTTAGATCAAGCTTTGTTTTGAAGATGTCACTAAACACTTCCTTACTCCAAGATTTAATATTCTATTTTATATGCTAGAGTTTCTTAGACACCCTAAACATTACAGTGCCTCGAATGTTAATATTCCACCAATCCCTAATTCTTTTCTCAATATATGGGTGATCAATCCACATTTTATCAAATCTGAAGGGGAAATTTCCCTTAACCTTCACCGAATCAGCAACAAAGGAGATAGGGAAGTGGTCGGACCCAACCTTTGTGAGAGAGGAGAGCGAGCAACAAAAGTTGTTGAACCAACTACCAGAGATCAAAGAACAATCAAGATGGACCTGAATAAGATCCACTCCAACTCTTCTATTAGACCAAGTGTAATTAGCACCTGGGAGATCAATATCAATGAGAGCATGTTTATTAAGCAAATCCACAAGCTCAACTCTACCCTCCAGTTGACTCTAGCTATCAACCCCTCCAAAATTCTCATTATCTTTCAAAAGACAATTGAAATCTCCCATAACCAGCCTAGGAGAATCACAGAAAGAAAGCCTTTGCTTCTCAACCAACTTCCAATACTTAGCCCTACCAGCTTTGGAATTAGGATCATATATATTAGTAGTAACCCATTCAAAATCAGACTTGAGGTGGAGAAATTAATGCTCGGGAAGTTCAAATCATTACTTAAAACTTCACCTCTACTATTATTTTGTTTCCAAAAGACAACAATACCACCCGAGGCTCCATCAGAGCTAGAGCCAACAACACCACCATTTTTTAATATTCTATTTTTTCTACCTTTTCTTTCAGAATTTTGGTCTCCTGAATAAGAATGATATCAGGTTTGTGATCTCTAACCAAGTTCCTAAGCATATCTTGCTTATGGGAGGCATTTAGCCCCCTGATATTCCATGAAATGACTTTCATTTCTTAATTGGGGTATAGACTTTCTGGATGGTCAATTGCTTACCATCCGCAAAATCCTTTTTTCTTTCTCTTTCTCTAATATCTTTTTTTGAGATCCTTCCTAGGGTTTTCTTCTGATATCCAACATCTGCCTTAAAAATTCAAACCTTAGATCCCCCATCTTCTTTACTATGGGTGACTACTCCCTTAGAGCCAGGAGTTGAAAGCTTTTTCTGCTATTTTTTTTCTTTCTTCCCCATATGAGTGGTCCAGGGAGCTCCATTGAGGTCCAGAAAATCTAGGCCATCACAAACAATAGGGTCTTCATCTCCATTCCCAAAATGGGTGTCCGAAATAGAGGAGAAGTCCTCCTCTAAATTTTCATGATTTCTTGGTGAGGAGTCCTCCCCCATCACGTCATTGTCTGACTGAGCAGTATGCAAGGATCCTACCACATTGATGTCATCAGCCTGGATAGGAACAACAACCTCTATAGGAACCTCCTTCATCAAAGAGTGCGAGACATGGGTAATAGAGTCAATGAATTCCTCATCTTCCAAATCAAGATGACCAGTAGAATCTACCATATCTCCTTGGCTTCTTTGCAGAACTGGATCAACCTTGTTGACACTAACACCTTCAGCCGTAATAGGAGGATTTTTCTCCTTCCAAACTTGTTTGGACTCCTTAGGAGGTTTTGGGCCACGATCTGCCGTCTTAGAATCCTTTTTAACTTTCTTCGGACAGTTCTTTTCCCAGTGTCCCATTTTATGACACATGAAGCAGGAAAAGGGAAGAGATTCAAATTCCACTTCGTGCTTCCAAATACCCAATTTAGAGTTAATGTTGATAACCAAGGGAAGATTGTCAAACTGGAAAATATTGACACAAATCCTGGCAAAAACCAGACGGTACTTGGCTTCCATCACAGTATCAATTGTAAGAGTCTCCCCTCCAAAGGTGGAAGCCAATCCCTTATAGAATTCATCATTCCAGTATTTGAGAGGCAAGCCAGGAAATCTTACCCAGACTGGGGTGGCCTTGAAGAAATTTTTGGAATAATCCCAGTTTGGAGCCCATTTATGGAAGGACACAACCATTCTACCAAACATTCAAGGATCCCCACATAGAACATAATCTAGACATTCTTTATTATAGAAGGAAAAGGTCAAAAAGCCTTTGGGTAAAGCGGCAATGTCCACCCATCTCTTCAAAATCCATATTTTCTTAACAAAAGAGCTAACCAATTCAATGTTGGGTCAAGGGCCTAGAAAATTACCAACTAGAGTGAGCTCCATAAAAAAAATAGAGTGATCCTCTAGAGTATCTAGAACACAAATAGAAACTTCACCAGCCAGGAGACCCGCCTTAACAACCAGTGCAAGAGAAAAAGCCTTTCCTGTCGATTTTGCTCCCAGAATTTCTGACCACTTTTTTGTAGTGGAGGGGTTGACCTCGACACTATCATTGCTTGTCCCTTCTTGGGTCCACACTAGTGAGTCCTTGGAAAGATCTATTTCTTCCTTCTTCTCTGCCATGGAAGGGCTAGGCCCATTCCCTAAGAAATTCTCACTGGCAGTCAGTGGACCAAGAGTCAAAGGTCGTGACAACACTTCCTTCAAAGGAATCATGGGTACACCCAGCGGATGCGAGGAGAAAGTAGTGAAAACCTAGAAAGGGGAAAGATTCTCCTTACCACAGAGCAAGATCTGACACCTGCAACACTATAACCCAAAAAGGTACTAGAGAAACAACCAAAGGATAAACCATGTCCACCATGACATTCTTCAAACCTGTGCCAAACCCAGAACCCACAACTAGACCACCATGCCTGGCTGGGGAACTCTTGAAATTTTAAAATTCTCTCCCACTCGAAGCCTCTCCCATTTCAAAGAAATTCAAATTTAATGTTGTCTTAAGGGGATGTTTAAATTTAAGTAATGATTTGAATGTTTTAGGGTTCAATGAAATCATTGTTAATTTACTTGAGGTTTTTTATATTTATATGATTAATGTTTAATTTAATATCCGATTTGAATGTATAGTTTGTACTTTTACTTGATGTCATATATGTATAAAGACATGAACTATTTTGTTAATTCTATTTAATGTACATGTGCGCACTTGCAGTTCATACATCATACATCATGGCAACCAATGGTTCAGTGCCTAGTGTACATGGAGATAGTTACCATGCATCACGAGCTTCATTCCATAGTACTACCTAGATTAGGGAGAATCATAGACAATGGACTATTTCTAGATTGCACGCCGCTCTATCTCAGCTAGAGCGGACACTGAAAAATATTGTTGTCCTCCATAATAGGGAGTGATTGGCATCCATTCACACAAAGTTTATGAGTATGATTTAGAAGGCTGAATTATATTACAACCCCTATGATGACACCTCCATTGACACATTTTATGAGAGATTAGCTAGTACAGTATCAGGGATAGATACATGGAGGATGGTTGACTTGGATATTTATGTGGCCATTGTTAAGGCCATGTTTATACCTGAATACCTAGAGAATAAAGTTGTGAGAGCTTATAGAGTGACAAAATTTAAGGATGACCTCATGGCCTCCTTCATATATCCTAGATGGTTGGTGGCCCATCATATGTGACCACAAAAGGATGAAGTGCCACTCTATTTCTATAAACAATTGTGTGTATAATTACATTTAGGGTATGATGTTGATTACACAGACTTTCCACAACATGAAAGTCAAGGGTCGGACAGATTTGCAGATATGTTAAGATGACCTCATGTACCATAGCCCCTAGTAAGAGGGTATTGGTGGGATAAAAATTTTTGGTTCTTCCAAAACTTTTGGAGGCCCACACTAGAGCTGGAGAGTCTGGAGGCGAGGAGGCACGCCTAAATCTGTACTCTATCATTTCCTCCATTGCAACTCAAGTGGACTAGTTGTCATCTAATCACGTGGGAAGGTACATTTTATGCTATCGTACAAGCTCTCACATTGATCACTCAGATCTTTTTTATGATCCTTACATCTTCTACTAGATCCCCACACCCGATGATATAGCACAAGAGCCCGAGGATTGTCTATGCATGATGAGATCCATGTTAGTGAGTGATCTCCTTGATGGTTGTCAGGGGATATCTATATTGCATGGGGTCACTCCAAGTGAGATGCTTTCATTCATTCAAAAATTGGTTGGGAGATCCTCCACTCCTAGCGACCAGGGACATGGAGATGCACAGGAAGGTACTTCCAGATAGGGGGAGATTCTAATACATCCTACAGCTCCGCGATAGATTGCGGTTGATCCTAAACCTCCAGAAAAGACACCTCCTATATGATTTCAGACTAGATTCTCATCTCTCCTTATGGATGATGACATTGATGTAGTGTCCTTACATTATTCTGAGTTATAAAAAATTGGACATGCATTCCAAAACGCAGATTAGGTAAGAAACCAAATTTTGATTTTCAATAAATAATTGTAGAATGTTCAACTATATATGTATATATATAATATAAATTATGTACATGAGATTATGATGGCCGCCACATATGGGGATTAACAGTCACCTGGTGATCAGATTCATTAGGATACACAAGTACATGTTTTAATTTCTTTCAAGTTTAAATGTATATTTCAAAATTAAATATAAATGTTCTTGTTAGATAAAATATTCTAAGATGAAATTTGTGTATTCTAATAGACCCCTCGAGCAAGTGGAGAATTGGATGAGGGAATAAGTGGTGAGGGACCTTGATTTAGAGTTTCTATGTTGTGGATTCACATTTCTATGTTGTGGACTTTGATCTATTTGATTTGTATTTCTATCTTGTGGATAGATACTTTTTTATTTTGTTGCTAAATTTCTAGATCTACATTGGTGATACATTTATATGTTGTGGACATTTATCTATTATATTGTGGACGTTGATCTATTTGATACATTTCTATGTTGTGGGTAGATAGATTTATATTTTATTGATACATTGTAGATACATTACGACGTTGTGGATATTTATCTATTATGTTGTGGACATTGATCTATTTGATACATTTCTATTATGTTCCACAGACATTGATCTATTTGATATTTGATACATGTGTGTTTAGATATAGAGATTTACATGGACTCATTTTAAATATTAATTTACTAATCATGCAATCAATGGCATTTATATTTAAGGTCAATGTATATTCATTTCAAACTTAATTCAATGTATATAACCAATGTATCTAAACTAGGTAACACTTGTAACCAATATAAGTAAGCAATACAAGTAAGTATATAAGTAACACATGTAAGCAATATATGCAATAAGTAACTAAATATTTAAAAGCAATTATATAAGTGATGATCATAGTTGTCTAATTCAATATAAGTAATGAAATATTTAAAAGAAAATAGTTGGACCTAATTCTTGTAATGATCATTGCATTTATTATCTTATTTAATTTTAATTCGACAATAAAAGAGGATAAAAAATTAATAATATATATACCTTAAACATGCAAATTAAATTAAGAAATAGATATAAACATTATATATTCACACCATTTGTATCTGCAAGTTCATGCTGGCAAAGTGCACGCTTCACACATGCTCATGTTCTATTGTGCTCTCCTTTCCCATGTCAACTTTCAAAAAAGTTTTCACAGAAACTTAACATTGCATCTTGCATATTGCATGGATAGCCAATTAAAGGCTTTGCAAGACTTAAATTGTCCTGTAAAATTACAATTCAAATCAAAACTAATTACAAAACCATGTAAATCAATAATTTAGATACATACACATGTGTGCTCTAGAATTAGATTGAAAGTAAATTTAATAACATAAAAATAAGAATGAAAATCAATTTTAATATTTATGGACTTACCTGCACAACCATCAGACCAAATCCAGTGTTGTGAAGCATGTATCCCACGATTCTCAAGATCCTCAAAAAACATTCTAAAAGAGTGGGTTACATAGCTCCTATCATGAACCTTATCATCAGTGATATAGAAATGAACCTCCTTGATGGTAATGTGATCATTTGGATTATTACTTTCTACACAATCCAAATCAAATTGTGTGTGTTTATAGCTCACTTGCACAAATATTGCTACTTGATCAGAATGATAATATTGAGCCTATATTTGCGATTGAGGGCAAATGTATAGTCTTAGAGATATCTAAAATCGAATGAATACAACCAGGTGTAAAAAAATTTTAAATATCATGATATTGTTTAGCTTTCCATCATGCACCATGACAATGTTTGATATGTTGATAAATCATAGTACAAAATTTGTTCATAGATTTAAGGTAGGGAAATTCACTCTCCTTCAATAATTTTTTTTTGGATTCATCTCCTATCTTAGTTTGGTACGTCTCATATTCAAATCTCTTGGACACAAAATTGCCATTGTAACATCAATATTCTCAATTTTCTACTGAAACATTTACAAATCTCCACAATCAACACATGTATTTTTTATGCACTGTACATTAAACTCATTTGAATCTTCTGATTTATCACATAAAATAGACATCACAAATTGTGTCATACTTATAGGGATGTCCATATTTGGATTAAGTAGGGCCATAGATTTTTTATATGATTGCAAGTATAGATGAAAATCAACATGATTTCAACAACAAAAAGTTTCACGTACCTTGTTCATGCATACAAAGCAAGGGCGCAATATATCAAACATTCTCTGACATATTTTCACATCTAAAAATTCTTTTTTGAACGCTCCAAACAATTCACTCTATGTTGTATCTATAAAAAATTTTGGGTGTTCAATTTTGTTACCGGTCTCTTCATCTTTCATCTATATAGTCTCCATTCTATTAGAAGAAACATGGGAGTGGTTGGTCCAATATTCAACCACAAGTCTCTTGACATCTTAAAAAATTCTATCTTTTTGAGAAAGTCTACAAATATGCATCCAATTCTTTTCAATGTTATCATCTAACATATTTCGCATCCAGATATACCTTTGAACAGTTCGTCTAGATACATTCATTAATACATAAATTTCTTGACCTTGTCTTCTATGTCACAACCTCTTACTGGAAATTATAATCATGAAAGTTCTCTATGCAACACTTAAATTAACTCCTTGACTTGTCTTATTAATAACGTTCAATGCATCTTGCAAATTTTCAACTATTGTTTCTTTTACATGACCACCTAGTTTTTTTCTATTATCAACACCCAACAACTCCAAAATAGGAGTCCTTTCCTTTTCCTAAATAACTTGGAAAATAATTTTGCTCTTCCAACCACAAATTTCTTCTCAAAATATTTATCCCACATGTTTTTGCAATGAAATTTAATTGTGCTTTCAGGTACTATGTGTTCAGATGAGATTTGATTGAAAAGAGATTCCTCATTCGTCTCCATCAAATTTTCCATTCCTGTTGAAACGTGTTTACCTTGACTACAACCAATTTGTTGAGTTGCATCTTCTTAAACATCAACAAGTTCTTCTTCAACATCAACAGGATCTTCATGAACATGAATAGGTTCCTCTTGATTACATTGTGTATGACCTTTCTTTTTGTCATCCCTAATTTGATCATACTTTTTTTTTTTTTCTTGTCCTTTTATTCCCCATTGTACAGAGTATATAAATTTATCTTGCAAATAACCCCCTTAATAGTCCTTCACAAAAAAATGGCTTCAATAATCCTTCACAAAAAAATGGCTTCAATAATCCTTCACAAAAATGCTTTAATACCCCTTAAAAAAAATGCCTTCGGAAAAAGTTTGCTCCTTCAATTGGAAGAAATCTAATAAAATAAGATAAAATGATATTGTTTATTTTTAAAATTGAAAAAAAAACTTTTACTTATACAAATCCAAGCGGGCAGTCGCTTGGACGCGACCGCTTGCGGGTCAGATGTGCCCATGGGGACTCGGCTAAGTGGGTTTCGGCCGAATAGGAATCGACTGAAACCCACTTGGCTGATTCCTCTTATGTGGCATGTCATGTTGGCAGCCACATCACCAAAAAAATAAAAATAGCACAAATTTTGCCTTTTGCATCTGATTTTTCCATCCAAAATCAACTTGCTAAAAAAAACTAAAAACACCCTTTTGTACGGCTTAGAGTTAGGAATATGGTGATATAATTTTTTAGTATTTTAATTTGAACTACTATATTAAATTTATAAAATATTACAGGTAGGTATATTAAAAAATGAGAAGATGTTGATTCAGAAAAAGATACAAAATAGTAAAACATATCAGAAAAGTTTAATAGTTATATATAACACTAGAGGAGAGAGCCCCCTTCAAGAATATTAAATTTATAAAATATTACAAGTAGGTATATTAACCAATGAGAAGATGTTGATTTGGAAAAATACAGAAAATAGTAAAACATATTAGAAAAATTTAACAGTTATATATAACACTAGAGGAGAGAGCCCCCTTCAAGAATATGTAATTTATTTTTAATTTAGTGTAGATTTGATAGAGGAAAAATGGTGGGAGACAAAAACTGTCAATTTCAGGTAAGTTCAACTTTGATTAGTTATAATAGACAAACTATACTACAAAAACCAATCTTTCTTTTTTTCTTGCACTACCTATACATGTCATCTCCAACATATTTTGAAATCAGAGTAAAAATAAGTATTTACATATAGTTTTTTGGTGGGAGGTCGACCCCCTAATTTGCAGCGTTTTACAACAATTGAAAATTAGACTTCAAAATTTCAAAAACATATCAATAATTATTCAATTTTTTTAAAAAATAATTGGCATAAACTTCGTCCAATTTTACACATTTCATCAGTTTACATCATCTTCAAATTTCAAACATAAATCTCACTTTTATGTCATTAAAGTTAAACAGTTTTTGGTGTTGTTAACCTTTTCCTTTATAAAAGTGTGACACAATACTATTCTTTACCCCTTGATATCCTCAACCATTATCATAGCCTATTTTTGGGCATATGAACATGTTCATTCTCCTAGTTCCTAACCAAAACCAAATAATGATAGAAAACTATGACCTCAAAAATTCATTATTTATAGTTAGAACCCATTTCTTGGAAAACACTATAGAGGAGAAAAACACATATCATCATCCTTTTCACTTTTAATTCATACCACTTTGTGCTTGTGCTAAATTATGCAGTCATGGTACTTGAACTATATATCAAACAAGCTAGCAAGAATTTGACTCAAATCCTCCAAGACTTCACCTCATCCTCAATAAATTTGTCTAACTTTCACTACATCCATCCCAACATCTAGGACTAAATTGCAAATGTGAAATTTCCCCTAGAATAATCATATCCATGATCAAATGTCCCAATTCAATTACTATTTTTTGTATTCTAAGTTGAGTGTTTCTTCTATTTTGATTATTACTCATAATCTTGCACACTAAAATAGAATTATTAACCATAGACAACCATATTACAGAATCTTTAACATATACTAGAATATTTGGGCATATTGCATCACTTTCTTTCATCTCTTCTATCTTTTAATACGAGCAATGGGATTCCACTTGGAGCTAAGGAAGCTTCTCACCTCAACTCTATTATAGAAACCCTCAAGACACTTGTTAGTGTCAGATTTGTCAAAAACAAAATATGCACAACTTAAAGTTTTATGTATTTATGTTGTTTGTAGAAAAAAAGGATAGAATTATTAAAATTTAATTCCATCTCATGTTATAGACTTGAACACTAGTTCATCTTTGCAATCACCACAATAGTACTCATCTTTGTCAACTCTTCAACCAACTTAAAAATAAAAAATCACATTGAAATAAAGAAACAATATCTTACCCATTTGAATTTAATTGTTAATTTTACATTTCAATCTCAACTCATTTATTTAAATTGGAGTGCTACTTCATAAACACTGAATGATGTTCGTTTTATCCTTACAGTTTCACATATCCTCTTTAGATGTAGATATTTATGTCTTGGCTTATCATTATAGAGTTTTATTTATTATATATAATTCCAGTTGACCACAGAGCTTGTCGATCTCGGAAAATAATTTTAACAACCCTTCATCAATTATTTCAGTTTTTGTTCCTTTCCTTAAGTGGGAACTTCTGTTTTCAGATATATGGGCCATAATATTGATATAAACTTATAATGCTAATACAAATTCAAATTGCAACCGTGGATAAGTTGTAGGTCAATCTTTAAGAGGCTGCAATATCTGAGTAAATGTTTGGGTTCAGGATAGGTATTAAAACATGTTAATGGATAAAGATCTGTTCTGAATTCCAGCTCAATCTCAAGAAATGAGTCTAAATGGATGAACACAAATCATTCCTGCCTTGATTCTTTGGAATGTAGGAAAGAAAATAATAGAATTTACAAATTATATATATACTGGGCAATATTTTTTCTAAATAGGAATATCTACTAGAATGTTTAGATATTCTTCTTCAGTAGTTTTACCTAGGCTAATCAAGTCAACTGGATCCTCCCAGTTTTCCTCATAGTAAAAGAAATCATCTAGAGAAGCCAATTCCATCTGCCCTGCTTGTTCTGACTGCAGATTCTCATAAATTTCTGAGATTCCTGGCTCAGAACTCAGTGGTAAGCAATTATCAGAGGCATTGTCCTCAAGTGGACATAGATCTTGTAGACCATAAGCCTCTGGTTGGAGAAGACTCTCTACAGAGAAATCCTCAACTGCTCCAAAATCATTACAAGGCAAGGAAATGGGATTTATGTACTCTAGAGGATTTGAAACACTCAAATTGGGTGATGGAATATGAAACCTGCTCTCATCTTCAAGATCAGCCATGAGAGAGTCCTCTAACAGCTGAGCCCACGATTTTGACACATTCAATGCTTCTCCCCCTCCAAAACTCATTGAATCATCTGAAGACCATTTTACTTCAGAAGCATCATCTTCACTAGAATTCAGTGGAGGAGGGCTGTATTTTTCAGCTCCTCCAAAACTAGTACATTCTTCGACTGGCAAATGGGTTCTACAAATAATGGGTTTGTTATTACTCATTGCAAGCTTTTTGCTCAAATGAGTATTCCAGTAGTTCTTTATCTCGTTATCCGTTCTTCCAGGCAGCCGCCCTGCAATCAGTGCCCATCTGCCATAAATTTTCAGCATATCACACTATCAATTCCAATTATCCAAGATTAAAAAAAATAGCATTCTTAAATCAATATCAGCAGTCCCATTGAAAGAAATACAGAATAACACATCATACAATCAATTTCAATTATCCAAGATTTTTAAAAAATACCATTCTTAAATCAATATCAGCACTCTTAATGAAAGAAATACAGAATTGAAAGACAAATAAATTGTTCCGATGATTCAAAAGATTATACGAGCTTCTTGATAAAATGATCAATGATCAGTTCATTGATTTAAGAGATTACATGAGCTTTTAGATCAAATAATCAGAAATCAGACTATTGATTCAAGAAAGTACATGAACTTCTTAATCTTATAATAAGAAATGAGTCTATTGATTCAGAGATTACACAAAATTGTTGATTAAAGATATAATGAATTACAATTGTCTTATTATTATTATACAGATACATATAAAAAATTCTAGAAATGTAAAAAGAAAATGTACAAGTGAGGAATTACCGATTGCCAAGGAGGCGATGCATTCTGATGATGAGTTCTTCCTCATCAGGAGAAATGTTGCCACGTTTAATGTCAGGGCGAAGATAATTGAGCCATCTTAGTCTGCAACTCTTCCCACATCGATTCAAACCTGCTCAAATGCAAACCCATGAATTTCATCTCCTAAACAACTTCCATTTCAACTTAACAATGTGCAGAAAATTGTACCCAATTGAATGCACCAAAAAATACCTGCTCTTTTGGGAAGAGATCTCCATCCAGTTTCACCATGAGTGCGAATATAGGTGGTCAAGATCTTGTCTTCCTCTGCAGTCCACGCCCCTCTGTTGAAATCCTCTGGTTGAGAACACCCTGGCCTTCTCCCCATTCTCACTCTTATTCTCGAGTTGAGGAGAAACTGAGGGGTCAGTACGTAATTCCTCTAAGTGGGTTTAGAGTTGAGCACGTGTTGTGAAGAGGAAGGAGGAGGAGAATTTATATGATAAAGAAGAGGCGTTGGACAAAGGTGTTAGCGGCCATTCTAAGGAGTGGAAGCTCAAGTTCAACTACCGTTCCTTCCCGCTTCTCTAAATGTTAAGACAAGATGGGAAGATGGAAATTTTGGTGACAAATTGTCTACTTCTGTCCATGGAAAGGTAGCTGCTCTTCTTTCCCACGCATTTAACTAAGAGTCTTTCACTTCTCACCTGCACAATTAAACAATGCCTACTCTTCTACATTACACGCCATGTCATACGCTGCTCCCTCCCTCAAGCATTTTTTATAACACACTGCAGTCCTTGTCTTTTCCCTTTTATTTACTCACTTTGAACAGTGTTCGTAAAAAAAAATTCTTGTTTGCTTCTGTCATCCGTATTCAAATGCTTTTCGCTCTTGGGTCATGTGAACAAATATATCTCTGTTGACGACAACTAGACAGCACGTAATTCACATTTTTTTTGGTTTTCTTTACATTTTTGACATGTTTTTTGGTTTTCTTTGAGAGAACAGAAATCAAGTGTATATATATATATATATATTTTATAGAGTGGGAGGATAATAATTGTGATATTTCTATCATAATTTAATTGTGTAGTTTATTTTGAGTCAAATTTATTGATCGGTGTTTATGAGTAGTGGTTCACACGAACTCATTTCTTATGACGATGAATGAAACATTTATCATTCATTACATCTAGGATCATAATTTCTAATATATGTTAGATGTAGTATTGGTTGTAGTAATATTTTTTAATTTTTTAATTTATTTGTGAAACAACCTAAATGTGATATTTTATTTAATGTAGTGTAAATAGATAAATTAAAAAATAGATTACATTCTTATGAGATAAATGTAGATTATTAAATATTATAAAAAATAATTTAACTAGTGAAATTTTTCTTTTCTCTCATTTTCTACTTGAACATCAAGTTTCAACTTATAATAGGAGCATAAGTTTATCTCCTTTATTAGAAGCACACCCCTCATTGAATAGTGAGAAAGCAAACTATTACCCATTTCAATACCTTTGCAGTTTGATGTAGTTAAATTGATAATAAGACTAGCTCTACTTTAAAAAAATTTATTTTAATTATTTTATTATTCAATTTTCTTGCTTATCTCCTTTTCTTTTTCAACAATATATTTTAACCTAATAATTAATGTTTTAAACTTCCAGTTTATTTTACTTATAAGCAATTAAATATGAGACCAAGCATAAAAATAAACTTATAGCAATAAAATATCTATAGATAAATGATATATTTTAAATATTAAAATATATTTAAAAATTACAATTTATATAATTGAGAAATTTCATATTAAATTATTTTCAATTAAATTTCATAACTTGTTTAAATTTTCTTCTTATAAAATTACTTATATGTTACTTTTTATTGAATGTAAATTTGTCTAAAATACAAATATATTTTATAAATATGTACAAAATTTTAAGTAATATTTATTTTTTAATAATTAATATTAAATTTCTAACTTTTATAATTCATAATTAAAGATTTTATTAAATTTAAAATTTAAAACTTAAAATAAAAATAAGTATAATTATCTAACCCCATACCCTGTCCTAGACCTCAATTCTCCCTCTGCTCAAGGTATTCGATCAAATGTCAGATTTGCTGTCAGAATGTGGATGAAAGTGCTGGATGGGTCACCCAAATCCCCATTGATCCTCCTGCAAGTTGGGTAAGATGCTATGGAAGAATAAATCTGCACTGGTGGACTGGGTTTTAAATTTTGTAAATTTTGACATATATTCGAAATGTAGACATTCTGTAAATCCTATCTTTGGATTCTGGGCTAAAACATATTGAAATTCGTGATTCTATTCCTACAATGGATAGTTCACCTCCTAACTGTAATAGGTTAGTGTTAGTTAATTTGCAAACTCTATTGTATCTGGTGATGACACTGGGTTTTCTTCCTGATTCTTTCTCAGTTGAGCCATCAAATCAGTTAATATAATAAATATATATAGTGGCCAACCCACTTTTGTTATATATATATATATA
>MU224930.1:549858-566577 GCA_018584345.1 Thuja plicata
TATATATATATATATATAGATATATAAGATATTTTGAGTTTACTAATAAAAAAAATTAAATAACTAAATAATAAATATATAAGTTGTATTTAAGTATTTTAGTAATATTAAAATAATAAATAACCTAATTTAAAAAATAAATAATTGAAATTTTAAGATTAAATTTTAATAAAGACATTAAATAGTTAGATTGTTTTATCATCACATATATAATTATAAATTTAATATAAAAATATAATTACCTATAATTATCTATAATTTATTAATATGAGGTAAATATGTTTCTCATATTATTTTAAACTAATCTAGATTAATATAATGATTAATATTAATTAGCATTTAAAATACTATTATTATTACTAAATTTGTGTAGCTTTTAATTTGATAGAAGATATTATTATATATAGTTATAAATAATCTTATATGAAGATATAAATTAAAATTTAGATATGAATTTATAAATATGACACTTTTAATATTCTTGTATAGATCTTAATTGAAAAGAATGATGAGTCTTTTTTTTAAAGACTAAGAAAATGTCTTCAAAGTGATTTAAAAGGAAATATAAAGTGTATCAATATAATCACACATTACCTATATATATCTAATGTAATGGGATGGATGACCTCCCAAGGAAGTCTCGATGCTTCACCTCTATGAAGATCACCTAGATGCGATGGTTGCTTAGTGTTCCATTCATTCTCATGAGAGATGGGTTCTTGTGAACCACTACTCATGAAACATGGGTCAGTGAGTTTGACTCAAATTACTACACAAATCAATCTTGATAGGAAAATATCTCCTACTTATCAATATCTAATGTAGTTTATAACATTTTTTTATTTTCAATCTTTGGTTTTGATTTACTCTTTATGTTCTCTACCATTATCATCATGAAGATGGATCATGGACTGTGATATGAAACATTGATTCATAAACACTCACACAATAGATTAAAGAAGCAGTTTGCAGATTATTCAAAATATCATATTTATATTTTTTAATTCTAATGCACACAACCCGCATAGGTAGCGCAATCATCTTGGGCCATGGGTTTTCTCTCCATGGATCACAAGTTTGACATCAAAGCCTAGATTTCACTTGATGCATCTAATAGGTGGGCTACTTGTTACATCCGCAAGGATTAGTCTTAGAGAGAGAGAGAGAGAGAGAGAGAGAGAGAGAGAGAGAGAGAGAGAGAGAGAGAGAGAGAGAGAGATCGATCATTTTTAATAATAATCATTAAATAATTGAAAAACTTAATTAAAATATCAAACTATTTATTAATAGAAAATAATTTTTTTAATTTTAAATTACCAATTACATATTTTTCTTTGTTACAATCTTAATGTTATATTATTTTTTTAATATATTGAATCATTAAAAAAATTTTGTCATTATCAATAATTTGTTATTTGATTCCAAAAATATATTGAATCAAAAAATTTACATGTTAAAATATATTATTTATATTTTACGTAATATTATTAAACATCTTGATAAAATAAGAATAAAGGTTTTGAAAGATGAATACAAAAATGAAAACTAAAACTTAAATAATCTATCAACTAATAATTATTTATAATATCTCAATTTATATGACAATTATGTATCATAAATAAATATATCTAAACGAGTAAGTTTAGCTAATTTTAAATGGAATTATATAGGTAGAAGCTACAATCTAGATAGTGCTTATCAAATAAATAAATAAATAAAGTGAACCATTAATGTTACATATAGTAGAAAATAATTGAACATAAAAAAAATTCAAAAAATTCATTAGAAATGTTATCATTTAACATCAAGACACACACATTTTAAGAGAACACTTGTGTCTAATATAAAAGAAAAAAATGTCATAATAATTCTTTTAGAGTTATAAATTTAAAGCTAGCATGTATTCTTGAAAACCCACTCAAAACTTTATGTAACAACATTGATCCCCTATTCAAGATCGGATGATCTTAGGACTTGTTCAATAATGTTACACATTGATAAATCAATTTATTATATTTAAAAAAATGCATACTAACTTGTTTTATAATGCTATTATATCAAACATTAAAACTGAAATTAGAAATTAAGTTAAATTTTATTTTTTTAATAGTTTTATTGTTAACTTGATATATGATTATATAAGCCAATAACACTTGTTAAGTACATTTTGTGCTAAAAAGGTTGTTTGAATGAAAATGATATGATATATGTTTTATAAAAAATATTTGAAATGATAATGTAACTTTACAATATGGTAAAGGCTCTATAAGAAAAATCAACTTGTAACTCCTACAAAATATAGTTTATATAAAGAAATATGATAATCTTTAATCATTTTACTTATGTTTAATTTATGCATTATAAATAATTTGTCTTTGAAAGATTGTTATTTTATATTTTCTTTCTCATAATTATTTGATCTAAAATGTACTATATAGTATAATATTCAATATATTTGACTATTTAAAATCAACAATCATCACAGAAGAAATGATAAAAGATCCAATAAAACATCTAATTATTTTAAAACTTTCCATTCTGTTTTTCCTTGAATAACTTTCTTCTATTTTAATTTCTATAATCACTCTACACCTTCCATATGTATAAAACATCAAACCTAAATGATAAAAATGTACTAAAATGATGTTTCAAACACAACACGATTAAAAAACATATCAGCAAAGAAGAAAACCTTCTTTTAACCTCAAAGACTGCTCTAAAAACATCTTCACTTAAAGATTGGCTAGGGGTGAACTATAATCTATAACACAACTGATGTTTTTCAAACAGAACTTTCTCAATGAAATATTGAATTCTCTTGTTTTGTTATCTCTTCTGATTATGTTCATAATGTTTGATTCGAAATATTGGCAATACAAAAAATAATAATACGAACTAATCCAAAAGAACACCTATGCTTTAAACTTTTACAAGGGAAAAGTTTAAAGAACTAATACTGTTAATTTTTAAGCTATGAACCCCACAAATAAACAATCAATCAGTGTGTTAACCATAACACATCGACTAATTGCAGTAAACATGGGCTACTGATTTGCATAGACTTTGGAGCTCCTTTTCTACTCATGATTTCCATAAGATTACATGGGGTCCTCAAAAGTTATCAACACTCATGGAAAGTTCTAACATATAAAGCCTGAAAAGCTAAGAATTGTAACAAGGAGAGATGGGCCTGATAAGATAAATTACCATGTGAGCTTTTGACCTAAAGGATTTCTTTAGCTCTGAGATGGGATTCATGGGTGCAGTTGCTTAATTAAAACTTTTCCTTCTTATTAAGATTTACCAATCAATTGCAGAAAACAAATGGATAAAAAATTAGGGTTTCAACATGATGTGACATAAATACCTGGGTTTTTTAAAGTCTGTCCAAAGTCCCCACAACCGATCTGCTTCATTCCAAGCATCTCGTTCAATATTTCCAATTTCAATGCATCTCAGCGTAGAAGAAAAGCAATCAGAGGTTCTAAAGAAAAAGTAGGGTTTGTTGCGCATCACATATAAGAGTTTGTTTACTGAATGTTTGTGAAAATAGCATGCAATTGGTTTTACGTTGAAGATTAGGAGGGGATGCAACTGTCCTTCTTCTTGCTCTTGCATGAATGGATAATACGTAGCAGTTGAGAACTAATAGTCCAAATACTCTTCATTACATTAATACTACTTTGACAGTTACCAAACATATAATAGGTAGATGAAGCTTGCATGCCAACGGCCATTCGTTCATGTTGACTAACAGAAATGAATTCAACTTCTTGTTTTATTATCTTCTGCACTAGAAATAGACAAATGCTATTGCAGGCTGAATATTAAATGGAGGATTAGGTTCTCTTTATACCTGACCAGATTTGGGTCTGAATTATTTTAGTTTTCTTTTCTCGTTATGATTGAAGTTATTAAGAAACTAAGATATTATTCTACAGTTTTGGGATGATTCATATTTTAGTGGACTAGATAAAGAAAGACTGTACTTAGAAAGAAGCTTACTGTTTATTAAATAGTCTTGGTCTTAAAGCGTCATTTTTTTGGCTTAGAGTTCAATAATTCTATTAACATATATTAGCCCGTAACAAAATTTGCATTTACCAACCCATTTTAATGAATATTAGAACATGTCTAGACATTTTCTAATGATATTTCTTTTTATGTGGGAGAATACTTACAAACCTAGTATTTATTCAGTGTTGTGGTCTAAAATCTACATAACAAAAAGAAATTATAATAACAATACATATGATTACTTAAGTAGGGAAATGACTTTGATCTAATACAAAATACATTGCATAACAGTTTTGTTTTGTTTTTTAGGTTTTTTTTTTTTTTGCAAACGGTCATAGATATATACTTAAATTAGTAAAGCATATAGTAGTTTGTATAGTCTGGAATCAAGTATCAGTTAATTTGTAACTGACAATAAGCCATAAAACATAATTATGAACTAGTATAAACCCTATCAATTTACAATCAAAATGTCTTCCATAAATCATACATTTGGGAAGTAAGTTATACATTGCATAATAGTTATTATGCCATTTACATTAATTTAGGTAAATGTATAATTTTTTTTTGATCAGTAGAAGGCCGAAGCGAACAAAGGAAAGAAAACCTCCAGTCTTGCCCAGGACATAGTCCAGAAAAAGTAAATACAATTCACAAACAGTATTTTGTGACTTGAGAGGGCATACCCTCTTATAAAGTACAAATCATAAAATTACATGTGGTTTATGATGGCATACCCTCATTTACAGAATATGAAAGTAAACATTTCCTTTTCAGTTTTTCCAATTCTAAGGGCATTCCCTTAGAATTTTGACATCCAAAATTTTTCTTATGAACTTTAAGGTTCTTAATCTTGCCTTCAATTAATTTGATCTGGTTCAGTACAATTGTTCATGAATAAGTAATATTCTTGTTCATACAAATTCCTATCATATTCTAGTCTTCTACATACTTATCTTTCCTTCCAGCTTCTGTGTACTTCATGCATACATAATACATCTAAAGACTAGAAAAAATTGCTTTGAGAGGGTAGATTAAGGTCAGTCACTTTACTAGATACTGATATTTTCTATGCACGGGGTAGATAAGGTTATTTTATTATGAATGTTAGTCTTTTATTGACTTCATATTAATTTTGTCTAGCTTTTATATAGGTAAGACACTATCTGTGTAATTCAACTATCTTTTACTATGAAAGGCCAAGTGGTCATCTGTAATAAAAACAGTCCATATAGTTAGTTCAAATGAGATGACATTATAGCTGAGCCAAATATTTAAGAGTCATAAATATTAACCATATGTTAACCTTCTATGGAATAAGGATGTTCAATCAGTCCTAGATAGGTATAAACTACCCTGCTAGGTATTAATTTCCGGTATATAATAAATTTGTTCCAAACTTATAATATTAACCACCCAATATCTTCACTAAAGTTTCTCTATGAGTGTTGAGAATGTTCGCATAAACTATTTACCTCTATTTGCCATATGTGCTGATTAGTGTAAAACATTGTTCAAAAACCACATACATACATACATACATACATACATACATACACATATATATATATATATATATATATATATATATATATATATATAGAGAGAGAGAGAGAGAGAGAGAGAGAGAGAGAGAGAGAGAGAGGCAGGAGGGGGGAAGTACTGAGACAAGGAGAAACAGAAGGCCAAAGACTAATAGCTACCCCTTTCCGGTATCTTGGAGAGGATTCAGTCCAAAGCCCAGATTGGAGTCTCTAAGGGAATGAAAAGAGTGCTCAAAGAAGGAAGGTCAATTATTTGAAGTGCAGAGACTCCCTTCACTTTGAAGTTTAATAAGTTTTCAACTCTGTATATAAATCTTGTCTGAATTGAGTGATAGCAATTAAATTGACCTAAGACTAGGAGGTAGCAACAATCTGTTTGCGAGCTAGTTTGGTGGCTACCAATCTAAAGGGGGAAGAGACATAGTGGACTATAAGGTACAAAAGGAGAGTAGGGGCCAAAGTCAAATCACCCAGCCAGAGAGCTCTCTTTTCTTAATTTGTCACAGAGCACTCATTAAGGGGAAATAGCAGTAATTAGTATCTTTTATCAACTTTAAGAGATTGAGTCCCTGCCCCTTCCCAAAAAAATAAAAATAGAATTAAAGCCTAGAGATTACAGCTAGACTGATGAAATATATTAGAAAGAATCAAGTTCATATGAAGCATGACAGGCTTTACCATTTAAATTAAACTTAATCTGTCTTCCCTACTCTAAATGTCAAATAAATTGATAAGATCCCTATTTATTTCAAGATAACAAAACTAGAACTTGAAATTCTAATATTCATAATGAGTTTTTATATTTTATAACTATATGGATTCATCACCAGAAACCAAGAGGAGATGTTCAGATTAAGCTATAGAGATGTAGTTTAGCTAAAAATATACAAGATTTGAAAATGTCTACTGCTATTTATACAGTGTTAAAAAATGTACTAAATAAGAAAGACCATTAACCTGTCCTAGCCATCCTATTTCTAATACTACTATTAGCTATAGACTTATCAAGACAACCAAGAGAGCTATTGATCTAGTTTACCCTCCTTATTCCTTGTAATAAACATCACTTATTCATCTGAGTTGTCAGCACTTGAGCCTATATCTTCTATCTTTCCTTTGCCTTAGCTTTTGCACGCTCCCGAGCTTCATTGCCACCCCTTCTTCACATTTTTTGGAAGAGTGGCTTGGATTTTGTCCAAGCTTACAACATTAAAGGATGAGGGGACCAAGAAGCCCTCATCTTTGAAGTATTGAGAGAACCAAGAAGTGTCGTCAGAAGGAAGAGCCCTTTTCCAATGGAGAAGGGAATCATTGTTTCTCTTTATTGATGTCCACTGGTCTTCAAATACTCCTATGTCTTTGAAGGTAAGTTAGGGCCTACGGGGGACCTATTTATTATACTACAGGCTACCAATTACTACATTCATATGAACTTAAGGATACAAGACCTAGTTCCTGTGGTTGATGCTAAATACTGCTTCTTCTAATCCTACAAGAATCTTCTTTTGAACGAGGAGTTTAGACAGAGGAATTGTTTTGGCTAAAGATTAGAAGCTTTTGGAAATGTAATAACTACATAAAAGAGTAAGCTAAGATAGTAGTGTTTTTTTTTTTTTTTAAAGGGCGGGAATGAACCAAATGTTAAAGGTCATCATTAGGGAATGACTTAAAATGGTCGGTTAACGAATACTTAGAGCTAGGATTAATTAAACTACAAACTAAGAGTCAAAAAAGGGGTGATGGATTAACAGTCCTTGACCTAGTTATGGATCGCTCTTAAATATTTCAGTTTTAAGTTCTTAGGGAGCCTGGTTCTGGAGGTAAGGTTATCCCATCTGTTCCTAGATTTGCTAATTCGTCGGCCCTCTTATTTCCTTCTCTAAAAATATGGTTGATTGTCATTTTGTTAAAGCTGGTGCTAATACAGATGGCTTCTGATAACGTGGAATTCAATCTCAAATTGGGTGGTGAACCCTTCCTAAGAGCATTGATAATTATATCCGAGTCCCCTTCCACTTCATTTTTTTATGCCAAGATCTTTACATAGTTTTAGTCCTTTTATACGTGCCAAGATTTCTTCCCAATTATTGGTTTCGAGCCCAATAGGGGATGCTAATGCTACAAATTCTCTACCTTCACAATTATGAACACAAGAGCCTATACTAGCCACCCTAGTGTTGCCCCTGGATGCACCATCAAAATTTAATCTGAACCAACTGTGCTTTGGAGGTTGCCAGACACAATCTTCCCTTCTAGATTTGGTTGTCTTGTCTCCAGGTCCAATGAAAGATGGTAACACAAGCCCAATCCATTTACCTCTCATTTTTTCATCCCAGTGGGTCATTTTTTGCTCTTTCTTTTGTTTTCTTTTAATTATGTTGTCGGTGAATTATATAATACATGCTTCTATCTTATTTATTAATTGCCTTGCCTCTATTTTATCATTCCTAAATACTCTTCTATTTCTTTCCTTCGATAGTTCCCACACTAGAATTGACGGGGTAGTGATCCACAAGTTCTCGTAGATGCTGCCCTTCTTGATCTCAGGCCAAGCCTGAAGCATGCCCAAGATTGAGTTGTGGAAGGCTGAGGACCATCCAAGGTTATTGGTTAACCAAGTCCAACATCCATTCGAGTACTGACATGTTAATAAAGTATGGTTGAGATCTTCTTCCTTCTTCTCACAAAGGGTGCACCTGCTAGGGCCCTCAAAGCCCATTCTTCTGAACCTATCTGCAGTGAGTAGCCTTTGGTGAAGGGCTACCCAAGTGAAAAAGCCTACTTTAGGTAGATAGTTTTTATTCCATCAAAGGTTTATTGGTAATTTTTTCTTAGGTTTAATAATTTTACCCCTTACTACATTATAGTCATCTTTTGTGTTATATTCTCCATTTTTGGAGCCATCCCAGACAAGTGAATCTTTCTTTCTGTTAAGGATTAAACATCTCTTTTTTAGAATTTCTACCAGAGCTTTTTCCTCGTCTTTTGGTAGACTTAAATCAAAGAAATCTCTCCAAGTCCATCCTTCATCATTATTAGATTCTTTTATATAATCTTTGACTAGTGTTCCTTTGGAGGATTCCAATATAGCTTTGGAGGTGGGGCAGTTAAAAGATTTGTCCAAAACTTTGGAACCTCCCCAAGAGTCAGACCAAAATAATGCATCTTCCCCCATACCTAGGTTCCAACTTAACTTACTTAGGATGATATTGCGATAATCTACCATGACATTCTATATACGGGACCCTCGGGGAGGGCTTTTTTTCCCTAAATAAATCTATTAGATTATTTCGAGAGAGGTATTTGGATATTAGGATTTTTTACCATTTAGCTTTCGGGTTTTTGTATAGTCTCCAGACTAAATTTTCCCCTAGGGCCTTACTCTGGTCTCCTATGTTTTTGATGCATGCTCCCCCTTCTTATTTTAGGAAGCATAGTTTATCCCATGCAATGAGAGCAAACTTATTTTCCTCGCTCAAACCTTGCCAAGAGAAATCTCTAAAGTGTTTGTTTAGTTCTTATTTATTATTAGCAGGTAGATTAATGCAGGCCAGTTGATAAATTGGCATGGAATCTAGGAACATGATTTGACCATTGTGGCTCTCCCCGCTGAGGAGAGCCATTTCCCTTTCCAAGAATTCATCTTGCTTTTTATTTTTTCTATAGTTGGGTTCCATAAACTCGCAGTCCTAGAGCCTTTGTCAAGAGGTAGGCCTAAGTATTTACAAGGGAGACTACCTTTCCTAAAATTGATCATTTTACAAATGTTCCCTTCTAATGTCTTATCTGTGTTGAAAAAGAAGACTTCAAATTTTTCTACATTTATCTCTTGCCCTGAGGTAGCGGTATAAGAATCTAGAATGTCTTTAAAGGTTCTTGCATAGGTAAGTGTATAATTAATAATGAGTTATCTTTAAAATAAAAATGAATTAATATTTTTAATGATTTAAAAATTTTTTTTATCTTACATAGATATTATGTTAGATAAATAATTATATGTAATAAAAAAACCTGTTGAAAATATTTTTTGATTTGCAAGTTGTTGTCATTGTTATATTTTTTTAATTAAAAAAGAAGAAAAATAAGTCTTGAAATAAAAAAATATGAGATAATATAGCATAAATTTTGTAATTATTCTTGTACAAGATAGAGAGGAGACCACCCTTGAGCTATTGTACTTTTACCATTTTTAACATGGGGAGTAGCCCAAGATGAAGTGCCACAAATATTGTACATTCCTCAAAGTTTCTCTTCATGACCTTGGCCTTGGAAGAATAGTAAAATTTGCTCAAAAAAGTTTTCTTTCTCATTACATCCCTATTAAAAACCCTACTAATGTCATTCATAGTAGCATTATGGTCATAGTTGCAAATAGTTTTGGAAGCCACACTTTGCTAGGAACTTTGAATATGCTTTTTTTTCTACCAACTTATCCCATATTTTCCCTCCCATTTTGTTGATTATTGTCATGAAAAATTCTTTCAAAAATGACACTTTCATGAAAATGATGACCTTAAAATAGTTTTGTACCAGCAATGAATTTGATGACAAGCTTAGCTATGGAAAATGATGATATTAAATAGTATTTAAATTTACATGGATAAATTTTCCTTCCAACAAATAAGGCGTTAGAATTTGTTTTGGATTAGATAAAATCAGGTTTTGAAGGGACCCTGCAACCCTTTACAACTTCACGAAAGATAAAAACATTAAAGAGCCTCAATCAAAATAGACTGCAAAAGTCGCAGTCACCCAGCAACACCCGTAGACAAAACCAGCAAAGACCCTGTACAAACCCAACCCAAAACAAAAACAAAGGAATTAGAATTTTTTATGTTTATATTCATAATTCTATATTGTAGTTTCCTCACATTATGTACAAGTTCATCATTTCTACAATAGATAAAATATGATATCATAGGATTTATTTTATCATATGCGAATCATAATTTTAACTCCTAGATTGGTATCATGTGTCTTTAGAACTTGTTTATCATATGTAAATCTCTATAAACATCACTTTTATTTTATACTAGTGTCTCTTCCAATTGATCAATACCATGGTTTGCAAGGAGATAATAAAATTATGAGTTTCAAAATAAACTCACCTAACAAATAAATCTTCCATTCTATCAAGAACAGGATGTTTGATTTATTGGTTCAACCCCACAAGCTCAAGAATCATGCAATAATAACACTTATCACTAATGGAGATTACCCAAGAATAATTTTCCTAACAACCCGGGAATTATAGATTGATGCACAAAAATATCATGTTACAATGAGAGAATGAATCCTCATAAAAGGGTGAATGAGACCCTAAATGAGAACCCAAAAGAAAGCTTAAATTATCTAGTACCTTGAGTGCCACTATCATAGTGAATGAGACAACTTAAGCTATCATTAACCTAATCTAATAAAAGGAAAAAGAACCTACAAATTTAGCTTAAGTGAGAACAATAATATAGGACCTAATTATAGAATTAATTAAATGATATCCTAATAATTCCAAGAACTCCCCCCCACCTACCTTAAGATTGAAGCTTAGGGGTAAGCTAAAGAGATAAAGTTATATTTTCCTTGTCTATTTTATTAATGTGTTCCATGACGTATATCATATTGTCCAAGAAGAGAATATAAGTGAAACATGTATTGAAGAAAGTATGATTAAAACTGTAACATAAGAAGGGGATATTATGGAATTCATGGGTCATGCTACAAAGGTGATGGATATTGTCTCCTGGATTTTTTAAGGATGAAAGATGTTGTAGAGCCATTTTGGATTTTTGTGTGCTACAACTTTGCAGGATATGTTGTAGAAGTTGGTGCTTTTAGAAGCTCGTAAGACATAAGTGAGATGAATAAAATAAGCATTGATCACAGCAATATAATGGTCACTACCTCAATTCTCTTGCATCTTTTTGATTATCAAACTGGTGTCATACACTAACCAACAAAGCAGAAATATAAATAATCCTCTTGGGATGCATTTATCAATATAATTTAAAGATATTTATAATGGTAGTTAAGACCATTATATGGAAGTTGTAACAAACATAGTGGTTGGAAAGAACAAGTGACAAGAAGGGAGAAAAGAAGGCAATCGATCTCTTCACAAAGGATTGGCATGCATTGAAGGAAGCTCATTTTTCTAAACCAAATATGGTGTGTGCATTTCATTGACACTTTTTGTAACAATGCGGTAGAAAAAAGATGGGCATTGGAGGTTCCCATCTTGAGAATAGAGCCAAAGAATCTAGGAATCTAGTTGTGGTAAGTGTTGACCTTGTCATGTTTGTCATTGATGTTAAAAAGAAGGTTGATCATGTTGCAAGAGTGCATTATTTTCATAGTGAGTTGCATTTTTTGATGGTATTGCATTCATGGGTTAATAATGACTAAAGAAGTGTGAAGATGGAAAAAGGGATCTCCACCACTCTGTTGTGAAGGGTGAAAAAGGGGATGTGTGTTTTAATGTTAATTCCCTTAATTCCCTTAAACCTACTTTACATTTAATTAAAGTTTGTATTGAAATGTGTATTAAGAGGAAAATAAGATGTTCCACCTTTATCGTCAAATGCACAAATGAAAGATCCAAGTTGATCAACCCAAAATAGTTATTAATGCACAAGTGAATCAACCATTTGGAAATGAAAACAAAGAGGGAGATCTTAAATTCTATTAATTAACAATGTAGATATGATAGATTATAATAATTGAAAAGGATTAGAAGAAAAACCAACCTTAAAGTATTTTAGATCTGGAAAATGTTGTTTTTTGAGGTCTATAGACTATTTCTGGAAAATCCGAAGGATGAACCGGAACAGAAATGCAGAGACGAACAAAACCCAAAAATATTTTTCTGACTTGACACCGTCTTGTGAAAAAGGTTGACCTTGACCCACAAATGTCACCCCTGACCCAATAATCTTGACCCTGACCTGCACAACCTCAAAAAAAAATCTGTTCACGGAGCTCGATAGAAAGCTAAAAAGGGTATCTAGATCTGAGTCCTAATCTGCAGTCCCCAACCTATACCTTGCTTGTAAAAGTCCTTGTGGCGGATTTGAATTTTTGGATCCAAAAGTATGCACCAAAGTCTGGAATGTGGAATATAGGATGTCTTCAATCTCTTTCTTGTAGATCTCCAACACCAAGTCTTGAATGGGTTCTTGAATTGGAAGAGGCTTGGAAGAAGGCGAATGGAGAGATCACCAAAAGGGCACTATGTGGCTTGAATCCTTCAATGGCCTCAAATGGATATCCTTCATGAAAATGGATGCTTGAGTGCTTGAGAATGGATGGAAGCTTGCTTCAAATCCTTCTCATTAGCTTGCTTGAATTGCACTTGAGGATATTTGAGAATGCTCCTTAGATTGATTCGGTCGCTTGATCACCCTTATTTTTACTTGATGATTCGTTAGAGAAAATGAGAGGAGAAGGCTTCCTTTTATATGAAACTAGGGCACAATCTTCTAACAAGGCCTACATAGGAGAATTAAATCCTCATTGGACCCATGTCTCTAGAAGTGGACCTATATTAAATATAATTTAGGAATCACCACTTTGGAACCTGAAACAGCTGACCCGAAAGCGGGAAAATAACTTTTGCAAAGACCGACATCCGAAAACTGTGGGACCCTGAGATTTGAACCCTGGGTCAAGGTCAAGGTCAACCTTGACCTAGGTTAGAGTTGAGGTCGACCTTGACCTAGGTCAGGGTCAAGATCGACCTTGACCTAGGTCAGGGTCGAGATCGACCTTGACCTAGGTCAAGGTCGAGGTTGAAATAGACCCAAAAAGTAAACCCTAACCCTGAGGTCAAAGATCTCAGATGTGCGGTCCAGGATGCAAAAATCAGGTTGGAAAGAAGTGGAAGTAGGGGTAGAACTCGGGGAAAGCCAGGACTAGATCAGGAACCCATTCAAGGTTCTTCACATGAACCCAAACCACTTACTAGGAAGGCTAAACCAGTCTACCATGGAAGTGCTTCCACTTTCCGACTATACATTTAGCCCCCACTTTAGCAAGAGTATGGACTCAACCCAAACTCTTGGTAAAGGAAATCATAGAGAAAAGACAATCTTATTGGAATCAAGAGGGAAAAAGAAATCCTCAATCCCGCAAGGGACTTAATTCTTTATCAACCGTAAGATCACAATAAGAGAGACACCACTTTAAAGAGAGAGAAAGAGAGTGGGTGTGATTATCTTGCCCAATGAGAACTTATGTCACACTGTGAACCACACAAGAAAATAGTGTAACTGGAAAGATGGAGTTGAACTACCTAGTGAATGTGGCTACTCACTAATCAACCAATCAGGGGGATCTATTCTTAAAGGGATCAACATATTGTAAATTGAAAATTAGCGAGATCAAGAGATCCGTGTAATTTTTAAACTGGAGGGATCAAGAGATCCTAAAAAGGTAAAATGTCCATGCTTTAAGGATTAGGTTTTTAATCCATAAAGGGAAAAAAAATTTATGTCTTGAAAGTTATTTTGAATGTGTGTGTGCAAAAAGTGAGTAGAGTGCATGCCCCCATGTTAAATTCATTTCTAACACTTTAACAGGAGAAATGGCTTTAACGGAAACATAATCAACTCTACAGATTAGGTTTCCACTACGAGATGCCCCCAAACAAAGACAACTCAAGGGAAATAAAACATAAACATACACAAGATCACATAAGGGATCTACCTAATTTGGGGTCAGTATGATCATGAGATAACATGTACATATGAATATGATATTATTTTAAATGAATTGACATCATTCCCCAAATAAAGTAGAAGTACAATCACAATGGAGGAAAGAAAACTTAAGAGTTACGAAGAGGAATCTTTTCAGACCACAACCTGGAGACCAAAAAGAATCAGTGCTACCATGTCACAGATCCAAGCAGATTATACAAGGGAAACATTTATGAATAATAGCACAAGTACAACATAATATAGAAACAACATATAGAAGAGTAAAGATACATATATAAGAATTGCACAACATGGTTGATTCCTTTATCACCTTGCACCAATGAAGTAACAAGGATTGTATAAAAGAGTCTAACAAAAATTAAGCAAATACATTATGGGAGAAGCACATTACAACATGAAAACACAAAAAGGGCTACCATAAAAGATAAGTCAATCAAGCACATTGCCGACCCTCCCCATCTTTATTTATGTTGTTGATGGAAGGTGGGAAGCTCGCAAGAGGGACAATATCCAATACGGTAGGAATGGTAGTCAGTTCCAAAAAGGGATCCTCTTGAGAATCGCAATGCTCGATACTAAGTGTAATTGTTAAATGAGTTGAAAGCATATGAGGTAGATCAATATCAAGATCAATGGTCTCATATTCATCACTAAGATCAATAGGATCATCGAGAGTGTCCTTCTCATCAAGGTTGATTGAAATGGGTTCTAAGATGCAAATAGGATCATCATACTCATTCATCTTAACATCTTTGTGAAAATCAACATCTAACGCATCAAGCATGGGTTGATCAAAAGAAGGTAAGGAGTTACAAATAACAGAAGCATGAGCTCTAGCATTAGCTCTACACTTCTTATGACGTTCATTAGTAGATTTTTTATGTTTAGCTTTGGTTGGCATATTTTGAGAAATAGGAGGAATGACAACAGGTTCCTTCACAGGTTCTACGGGAGGATTCTCAATAGGTTGCGATGAAATAATAGAAGTTTGATTAATATCATTAGCAGAAATGGATAAAGGAGGTATTTTGGGAGTAGGCAAAATACCACGGTTGGAATCTATCCGAGGCATACTTAACTCAACAATTTTATGATGTTTTTAAGCTTGGTATGAGCGAAAGAGATGATCAAGGTGCGGAGGACATGAGTTAGGTAATGAGGGCCAAAAGAAATCGAGAGAAACACAATCTCTAGGCCTAGAAGGTTGATACAAACTATGATTAATCATTTTTACTTCTCCATTATGAATGAACTTAAGACATTTATGAATGGGAGAAGAAATAGCATGCATAGCAGTTATCCAAGGTAAACCAAATTTGATTTTAAATTGATCAGAAGTAGGGATGATGATGTAGTATCTACAACCTTACCACAAAGTTCAACAGGTAAGTTAGTAGAACCAAGTGCGGGATAAAGAAAACCATTACATGTTTGGATCCATGCATCAGATGGATCATAACAATCACGTTGTAGTCCTTTCATAAAAATATTTTCCTCAGTAATGAAATTTATTAGAGATGTGGGATCAACTAGACAACCATGATTAGGTATCTTAGCGATCCTAGCATAGATATAAAGGGGACCATCAGAAGCCTTAATTATTTCAGAATCATCAAAGGTAATTAAAAGTTCCCTAGGTCGCTTATCCTTAGTTTTTTTTTGAGGTTTAGGTGGAATTGGAAGTTGAAGTGGAGGTGAAGAATCTTGAATAGTAAGTTGAGATGAAAAAACACCCTCCACATGATTAACAATATGATTAAGACCATCCATCTTTGAATCGTAAACAATGTCTACAGGAGATGGTTGATCTATAGTATTAGTATCATGTGTAGGTAAAGGATTCGTATAGATTTGAAGGTTTTGATTAGGAGGAGAAATAGATTTATTCCCATTACCATCAAAATTATCAACAGTCAAAGCCTTGGAATCAATTAAATCTTGAATTTTATGTTTTAGAGAGTAACATTTTTTGGTATCATGCCCAGTCTGGCGATGGTATTGGCAGAAAGCTTTAGAATCGAAGGATTTTGAAGCTATCGTAGTGGGAAGAAGAGGTCGAATAGGAGGCAAGGAAATCATATTAGAACTTAACAACCTATTCATTATAGAATACAAAGTTTCAGAGAGACGAGTAAATGTATGATTCATAAGGAAAGCAGTGGATGCAGAAGTGGCATTGTTGGATGTAACCACAACTTGATCAGCAACTGCATTCGTCTATTTATTAATCTTGACATAGTTGTTAGGTTTCTGGAATTTATTAGGATTAGGAGCATTTTCACTCTTATCAACTTAAATAGGAGCCATTAGAGTGTTTCTCTCAAACTGACTCACTTGTAATTGATAATGGTGAAGTGTTGCACATAATTGTTGAAAGGAAGTAAATTCAGTAAGCAGAATCTTATCTCTAATATCCTTTTGTAAATTTGAAATAAACATATGTT
>MU224930.1:570788-659078 GCA_018584345.1 Thuja plicata
TTTTTAATAAAAATAAAATAAAAATTTTATTTTTTCAATATTTTTTAAATAAAAATATATATAAACTGATTTTTGATGTTTTTTTTTCTTTTAAAAAAAAGCATGCCTATTTTTTCTTAATTGTTTTTTTTCAAAAAAAACAATTTCTTTTTTTTAATTGTTTTTCCTTACAAAAAAACAATTGTTGTTTTTATTATTTTTTCATTAAAAAAATAATATTTTTTCTTCCATTTTGGTGGGAATTCTAGAGGCATTCCTTTTTTGGAGGTTTTTTGCCAGTTTATCAAGGCTCCGCCATTTTTGGCCGAGGTTCTTATAGATCATTTGGTTTTTGACCTACTAGTGGTTTTTTGCTTGTAACTTGAGCAAATAGAGGTGTTTTTTGCCAAACAAGATATCGACAGAAAGATGGTTCTAAGGCCGTTCTGATTCTTTCAGTTTGGTTATCTGATTTTTCTGTCTTGTAAGTTTTTTTGCTAGTCAAATTCAGGGTTCCATTTTGTGCTCCGGTCACTATATATTGCTCCTCTGGACTCCTTTTTTTGACTTCCACATGTCGTCGAAAAGTTACTTCTATTCTCTTTCTTCTTCTATGGGTCTCACACCCAGATTCTTCTCCATGTATCTTTGTATTCAGTTTTTTTCTTTATGGAATTCTGGTAGATATCTTGGATGTTTCAAGTCCTGGGATTGTTTCCTTTTATAAACATTGTATACATCTATTTCTGTAGCATTTTTTGCAAACGCACTAAGATAAAGTGCCATCTGATACTTGCTTGTGATTCTATTGTGCTCACACTATATTATAAAGTGTCATGGGGGGGTTTGATGTTTAATTTGTTTTCCATCTACCTTTTTAAAGTGAGTGTCCCTTCCATGACATTAGCCTCATGATGTGTGTCAAGTGAGAGATCCTTCCACGACACCATCCTTTATATGTGTTTGTATGTTCTTCATCATTTAGTATTTCTTGGCAGTCTATTTGAGTGTTCCTATCATACCTCTCCCTACTCAGCATTATGGGAGGGTATCTCTTGTTGGTTGTAATGCTTTCGTGGTTCGATTGATCAGATCTTTAGGATTTGTTTACAGTCTTCTCTACTTGATCATGATCTATTTATAGTGGAGGCTCCAGCAGTTACTTTTTGACAGTGTTTGCAGCTTCATGCTTCAAAGGTGTTCTACATGTTCTTTCTTTGTTCCTATTTTCTGGGACATTCTCTAGTTTGGGGGCTTCTTCAATCCTTCACTAGGCTTCATCTATTTTTGGAGAGGGTTTTTTCCCACTTGGTTTTCTCCTTTTTCTCTGATTTATAGAGATTTCCTTGTATTGGGTACCTGATCAGGCCTTGTTGTTGGGACCCATTTCCTGCTTTCATAGTTGTGCTAGGTTAGCTTACCTCTTGAGCTTCGCTTAAGGGGGGTGTTAGAGTAATTTTCCTTTAGACTTATTGATTAAATCTTGTTGATTTAATTAGTTAAGTTTTCATTACTCTTTAGTGCTTAAGCTTTCTCTTAGGTGCATTAATAATTAATTATTTATGTGCAGCCTATATTTTTCCTTTTAGGGTTGTGTTCACCTTTTAAGGTTGAACTTTGTTATTATTGTTCATTAATTCATAATACATTTTTTCTCTACTCTGTCAAGTTTCTCTGAGCTTCTGAGTTCTTCATCTTTTTTCCTTCTTTTTCCTCTTTCCTGTAACAACTATTTTGCATGCACTTGTTATTGGGCATAATCGGATCAGTGTTTCTCAAACCCTTCAGATGCTAGTTCAATATTGATTTTTTTAAAAGTGATCATGATCAATTTAATCAAGTTTAAGAAAAGAAGATTTGTTTGGAAAAATTGATTTGTATAAGGAGGCGATCAAAGAAGATATATTTGTTATTTAAACCAATTCAAACATTTTGAATACAATTTCATAAAAGAGGCGACATTATTGGTTTTATTTTTTGAATACTATGAAGTCTATCATAATACATATGAAATAAAACTGTTTTAGTTAAAAACCCAGCCAAGTGAGATTTATTTGAGAATGTTAAACCTTGATATCGAGATAGAAAATTGGAATGTCTATTTGATTATTTGTAAACTGATTTAAAGGGTGACATTTATATGTTATCAATTTTATTATTAATCTGATTTAAGGAAAGATCTTAATAAATGCTTCTTAAAGAATAATCAGTTATGATCATTTTTTCAATCATTAAAGGGAATATGATTTAAAAGTTTTTGTTCTAGATCTATTTTACCAAGATTGGTATAGAAATTTGATTCAATAGTTATGGTTTGAATCAATTATTAAAAAATGATCTGAACAAGCATCGTAGAGTGGCTATAAATGAATCTAACAATATTAAATAAAATGGATATTGAGAATACATTGTAATAGGAAGAATGTTTGTAGAAATCTTATTGCATAGATGAATATATAAAAGAGACTTGTAGAGGATTTAAACGATGAGTTGCAGATCGACACTTGAGATGGAGACATTGGTGGGATTCTAAAAGTGAAGAAAAAATCAGAACTCAAGATGATACAAATTGCAAATGTTATATGGTATAATATGTTTTAATAATTTTTTAATTTTATTTTCTTCTGTCAAAACTTGAACATTGGTTCAAATATCTATTTTGAAAGGATTGTATGTTCAGATTTAGAGTTTTTGACAGTATGATTTTCAGAACATATTGTTTTGTGGTATAAATGATCTATTTCAGATTTTCATCAGTTTTTAAGACAATAAATTGGAACCATGTTTGAACAGATTTGAAATAAAAATTGATACTTTGTTTGAGACAGAAACATATGTTATCTTGTTGATCATCTTTGGGATAGTAACTTGGAAATGTTTGATTGATTCTTGAAACTTGAATTGTTATAAAATGAGATTTTGTTTCATAAGTTTGAAAAGTAATGTTTGATGTTATCCAATACATATAGAAAGATATCATTCTTGATAAGATAGAAATTAACTTACAGATTTGTGTATGACATGAGGTTACTTTTGATAATAAATTTTATATTGTGATTGATTAGAGTTGAAACGGTAGCATGACTACTTTTTTGTGATAAGATTTTGTAAAGTTATAATGAAATAAAGATTTGGTTTACTATTCGTCTCTCATTGGTGATCTCAAAGTTTTTATATTCCGAACATATTCAAATGAAAAGATTAAGTTGAAGCATGTTGAATGATGAAGAAATCAAGAGTTTGATTGTTTGATTGAGAATCAATTATTGCAGATCTGATCAGTGGGCATTGACACAATTAATCTTTACTAACATTTGAGTTCTTGTGCAGATTTTTTTTGGTTTTGTTTAATATTGTTTTTCTACATAAACTTTTGATTGTCATAGGAACTCAAAAATAGGTGTTGGTGTCATTTCTTTAAAATTGAAGATTCATGTTTGAATACACATATGTTTGACAAGGTTTAGAAACAAATTTGAATATTTGGCACGAATATTTATATTTTGGCATGTATGTAATGAATATTATGTAAGAATGTTAGATCACAATCAATATGTAATGAAAAGCATCATTTTTATTGATGAGAACATATTGTGAAGGGGAGAGTTTTTGTAATAAGTGAAATGTATAGAAATATATTAACCCTCTGAATTTTGGTTCTCAAATGTAAGGGAAATGGGTGCTTCTAGTAATTGGGAAGTGGGTGCTTCTTGCTATTGTGAAGTGGGTGCCTCAAGAGATAGGGGTGGGTTTTCTTTGGAGTTGTAGCTCCTAAATGTATAAGGGTGTTGGTGCTTCCTAGAGTTGTAGCTCTTAAATTGATTGCCTCAAAGACATAATAAAAGGATTTGAGAAAGTGGATTTTGACCCTGAGGGATTTTCCACTATAAACAAGGTGTCTATGATCCAATTGTGTATACTTGTCTTATTGTTCATTTTATCTTGCACCTAAAGCACATACATTTATTAGTGATAAAAGTAATTACTGCATATACATCATTGATTTAAATTTAAAGGTTGAAAATTTTTATAGATGACTGATTCACCCCCCCCCTCTCATTGATCCCAATATTCCAACAAGTGGGATCATAGCAAGGTTCTGTGTGTCAGGATTAGCAACCTTGGGTTGATCTTGGTGGAAGGAATACAGGTAAGAAGTGCAGGAACAAGAAGATGAAGGATTTTCCTAGAAAGCAATCAAATTTAAATGATGTTGATAATTTGACTAATAATCTTGATGCTAAATATTTTGTTGCCAATATGTTTGATGTCTCTACTGATCAGGAAGGAGAAGGTGATGGAGTGGTTTTTTTTGAAGAGGAATTAATTTTATCCCTCATTGTGATCAAGAGCCTAAGAAAGGAAAATCATGAATTAAAGGTATGATTACATGAAAGTATTGAAGTTTATAAAGTTGTAAATAAAAATCAAGATGGAGCTAAAAGAATCATTGATTTTCTAATTGTTCAAATGGTTGAAAAAAAAAAGGTTGTAGAGAAACTTGAATTTAAATTAAAGAACAAGGATGAATTGTGAAATAAACAAGAACATTAAGTTACTTCTTCGAAAAACAATCTTAATAATGAATCCTTGTTAGAAGAACAAATAATTAAAGATAACATGATACTAAATATGAAAAATCGAGGTTGAAGAATACAATCTAGCATAATAGATGTAAATAAATCAAACTTGCAAGTTAAAAGAATTGAGTGTTTAAAATTAGGAGAGGTTGTTTCTCTAAAGAAAGAACTTGAACATGTCAAAAATCAATCAATGAATAATTAGATATTTGATCACAGTACTAATGTGTTGATGAGATATATTGGATAGGCAAAGATATTCCAAATAGCCTACAGGTTGGGATATAATGTTGGACAAAGCTCTTCAGATGGGGCTGAACACAAGATGATATTTACTACTACAGATGGAAAGGAATTTACATTCAAGAAAACACATAAGAAGAAGATTGATTTGGATCATCATTTTGTTGCACCTAAAGAGAATAAGAAGACATGTGATAATAATAATCATAGAAGGAATGTTTTCAGATCTTCACATCCTTGCCACAATCAGATAGTTAGGTATAATCATTCTTTTCAAGGTTATTGTTATGGTTGTAATGCATATGGTCATAAAATTGCAACTTGTAGAAGCATTGACCGAAGATGGTTTGGTTATTCAAAAGGAAATTCTTTCATGAATAAACAATGTTACAATTGTTATTATTTTGGTCACAAGGCTACAAGAGGTAGATGGTCTATAAAATAAAATCTTTTCTTGAAAATTAGATTATAAAATGCTTTAAATGTGACAATTTTGGACATAGAGAAAGCCTTTGTAGGAATGTGCCTTGTAAAGGAGAAAAGAAGAAAGGATCTCTTATGGTTTTGAGAAGAAAAAGTATTCAAGGAGTTGTCAAAGATAGATCTCCTACACATGTGTTGTCGTTTTGATCTTTGAGAAAAGTAGAAAAGACTCTGGGGGAGTTAATGATGGTAATTTCTCTTATCCATATGAAGAAGATGTAGTTACTTTGTGAAGTATGTTGTGATCCACCATATTGGATTTTTTTTCATATCCATTTGAATAGTTGTTTATTTGATTAAGTATGTTTGGTAAAAGTCAACAAGTGTATTTGGAGGTTCATGATGCGAAGTATTTTAAGAGGTAAAGCATTGTTCAGACTTTTAATGTTATGAGTTAATAAAAAAATTTGTGCAGGTACAAATGAGCTTGTATGACCCTAAACTTTGGAAATCAAGTAGATATTAATGTTACCTTCAAATGTTCATCTTTCCAGTAAATATGGTTTTAACATTTATGGGGACAAATTTCTATATTACTGTAAATTGTCCTAATCCTATCTCAGTTGCAACAAGAAGATTGCAGTAAATTTGTAGCTTTATCATAAAGAAGAAATATGTGTTAGAGATGATGTACAAAATTGTCTATCCTTGATATGATTTTGTAAGTGCTTCTACCATTTAATCTTACAAAGGAAAATCAGCTTGGTTTCTAAGAAGTAATGCAACAAATAATGGATTTAATGTCAATATGAAGTTATTTTGTGATGTAGTTGAATTGATACAATCAACAAGTGCAAATGAAACTGATAGTTGGTACAATAATGATAAGGTAAGTTGTCGTGTAATATTTGATAAGGAATAAGTAAGAGGTATGATATAGAGAAACATGGTATAGTGAATGTCAAAGCACGGTATGAAAGGAAGCGTTCATGATACTTTATGTGGCATCAACATATGAAGATTGTTTAACTATTCTTGTTGAAAACTCAATTTTTGTTTACAAATATGAAAGGTATTCTTGCAGAGTGTTGAAGCTTATCAGTTTAGACATTAAAGGTGGTTTACTTCATCAAGCTTGCATTGATATGAGACTGGGTGATATAGAAAAATGTTGATAATGATCTTGTGTTATAATTTTTATTCCAGTATCATGGTTAAAAGTATTATCATTAAGATGAATATGCTTAAATGATCTCAGGTTAAAGTATTTGATAAGGCACAATTTATGGTGATGTGTTTAACTAAGTTTGTGATCAATCATCATGGAGAGATAAAGGCTGACTATGATGATATTGATAAAATATTCAGAAGAATGGTATATGGATAGTTGTGTTGGCACAATGAGAAGTCAAGTATGGTGAGTATGGTGAAACATCTTGTTTTGATATGATATGGGATACAAATGTGATAGTGCAAATATGATGTGGTTGTTAATTTTGATCAGCACATGCAAACTATTATTCTAATAATGTTTAAATTGGGGAGCATGATGAGTTAGTATTTATCCCTTTGTCATATGTTGTCAAAAAGGGGGAGAAAGAAGAGGCGAAAGTTTTTGAAAACAATGCAAAAGGGGGAGTTTGTTGACCTTGGCATGTTTGTCATTGATGTCAAAAAGAAGGTTGATGATGTTGGAAGAGTGCATGATTTTCATAGTGAGTTGCATGTTTGACGGTATTGCATTCATGGGTTAATAATGAATAAAGAAGTTATCTCAAGTTACGGGAATCGGATTTTTGCAGCGATAGGAAATTCCTATCCCGGTATTGCATTCATGGGTTAATAATGAATAAAGAAGTTATCTCAAGTTACAAGTTGTCTCAAGTTACAGGAATCAAATTTTTGTAGCGATAGGAAATTCCCGTCCCTCCAACAAAAGGACACTACTTTATTTCCTGGCACTCCAGCGACATGAATACTAATTTTGATCATGAACAACTACATTGGTTTTTGGCGGAAAAAGATAAATGGTTATTAATATTTGTTCTGAACACAAACAATATGGAACAAAAGCATTACCATGTCAAATCAAATCTGATTGGATTAACATAAGTTGATTTATACATTGTTTAGGGATTGTACTAAAGTGTTATTGGATTTTATATGATAACCAATCAATACATATCAGATTCAAAGTATAGATACCAAATCAATGAATGAGAAGTTGATACTAGTTCAATATTGATTTGTTTAAAAGTGATCATGATTGGTTTAATAAAGTTTAAGAAAAGAAGATTTGTTTGGGAAACTGATTTGTATAAGGAGGCGATCAAAGAAGACATGTTTGTTAGTTAAACCAATTCAAACGTTTTGAATACAATTTCATAAAAGATGCGACATTATTGGTTTTATTTTTGGAATACTATGAAGTCTACTCATAATACATATGAAATAAAACTATTTTAGTTAAAAACCAAGCCAAGTGAGATTTATTTGAGAATGTTAAACCTTGATATTGAGATAGAAAATTGGAATGTCTCTTTGATTATTTGTAAACCGATTTAAAGGGTGACATTTATATGTTATCGGTTTTATTATTAATCTGATATAAGGAAAGATCTTAATCAATGCTTCTTAAAGAATAATTAGTTATGATCATTTTGTGAATCAAAGGAAATATGATTTAAAAATTTTGTTCTGGATCACTTTTACCAAGTTTGGTACAGACATTTGATTTGATAGTTATGGTTTGAATAAGTTATTAAAAATTGATCTGAACAAACATCTTAGAGTGGCTATAAATGAAGCCAAAAGTAAGAAATAAATTGGATATTGAGAATACATTGTAATAGGAAGAATGCTTGCAGAAATATTATTGTATAGATGAATATATAAAAGAGACTTGCAGAGGATTTAAACGATGAGTTGCACATCGACACTTGAGATAGAGACATTGGTTGGATTCTAAAAGTGCAAAAAAAATCAGAAATAGAGATGATATAGATTGCAAATCTTATAAGGCATAATATCTTTTAATAATTTTTAAAGTTTATTTTTTTCTGTCAAAACTTTAGCATTGGTTAAGATGTCTATTTTTAAAGGATCATATGTTCAGATTCAGATTTTTTAACTGTATGATTTTTAGAACATATTGTCTTGTGGCATAAATGATCTATTTCAAATTTTGATCAGTTTTTAAGACAGTAAGTTGGAACCATGTTTGAACATATTCAAAAAAAAATTTGATACTTTGTTTGAGACAAAAACATATGTTATCTTGTTGATTCAATTTGGGACAATAACTTGTAAATGTTTAATCAATTCTTGAAACTTGAATTGCTATAATATTGGATTTTTTTCAGAAGTTTGAAAAGTAATGTTTGATGGTATCCAAAACATAAATGAAGGCTTTATGGTGTTTTTTTTATGAATATTTTCTAGTTTCTGCTTCCGGTTGTTTCTGTGTGAACTCTCGCAGGGTGATTTTTTATATCCCCCGACCCCTTTTTTGTGAATATGTAACTTTGATATTATTTTAATGGAAAGGCACTATTCATCAAAAAAGCATAAATGAAGATATAAGTCTTGAAAATATAGAAAGTAACTTACAAATTTGTGTATGACATGAGGTGACTTGTGACAACAAATTTGATATTGTGATTGATCAGATTTGAAACGGTAGCATGAATACTTTTTATGTTCAGATTATGTAAATTTATAATGAAATACAAATCTGGTTTACTATTCTCCTCTCGTTGGTGATCTCAAAGTTTTTATATTCCAAACATATTTATAATGTAGAAATTAAGTTGAAGCATGTTGAATGATGATGAAATCAAGAATTTGATTCTTTGATTGAGAATCAGATATTGCAGATGTGATCAGTGGGCATTGAGAGGATTAATCTTTACTAAGATTTGAGTTCTTGTGCAGATTTGTTTTTGGTTTTGTTTAATATTGTTTTTCTACATAAAGTTTTGAGTGTCACGAGAACTCTAAAAGAGGTGTTGGTGTCATTTCTTTAAACTTGAAGATGCATGTTTGAATACACATATGTTTGACAAGGTTTTGAAACATATTTGAATATCTGTTGAATATTTATATTTTGGCATGTATATCATGAATATTACAAGAATGTTTTTAATCACAATAAATATGTAATGAAAGGAATCATTTTTTTATGAGAACAGATTGTGAAGGGGGGAGTTTTTGTAATAAGTGAAATGTATAAAAATAGAGTAACACTCTGAATTTTGTTTCTCAAATGTAAGTGAAGTGGATGCTTCAAGAGATAGGGATGGGTGTTCCTTGGAGTTGTACCTCCTAAATCTATAAGGGTGTTGGTGCTCCCCAGAGTTGTAGGGCTGAATTTGATTGCCTCAAAGACATAATAAAGGATTTGAGAAAGTGGTTTTTGACCCTGAGAGGTTCTCCACTATAAACAAGGTGTTTATGATCCAATTGTGTATACTTGTCTTATTTCTCATTTTATGTTGCACCTAAAGAACATACATTTATTGATGATAAAAGTAATTACTGCATATACATCATTGGATTAAAGTTAAAGGTCAAAAAGTGTTAGCCGTAGTACTTACTTAATGTTGTATTAGTTATATTATGTGTAGCCATCGGTACTTAGTTACTACCGGATGACAGTTGGGAATCGGTGGTGACGGTTGGTCACACCCCTTCAGGTTTATATAAGAAATGCACTTTCTCTTCAAAGATATAATATAGGAGAGGGACTATTATAAAGGTACTGAAGTTATGAATGATTAATAAAGATTATGGTATTCTCTGATCTATCTTATGTATTTTTATATCTGTGTAACGTCTATGCATCAGTAAACTATGTTACCCCAATAGGTAAACATTTGGCACCGCTGCCTAGACGTACTCGGGAAGGAAAAATAAAATAAATTGATGTGTTGTTTATTGCCTTGTGGAGAAGTGAGCAAAGAATTCATGCCCAACCAATTGAATAAAAATTGAAAGAAAGAACTCGAGGAAGAACAATCCGATAGAAAATCCATACTCGCACAACAACAAGCCAAGCGAAGGGAGAGATACAGAAGATGCACTGAAGGACTACCGAAGGGAGTAAGTGAAGGTGAGGGTCTAGAGATATCTAACCGAGAGGCTAGGAGAAGTGACGAGGACTGCCTAGAGGAAACAAGGAGCTTGTTCAGATCCTTAACTTAACCCCATAGACAAAAGAAAGAGAAGTCCGAAGGAAGGACAAAGAGGAAGCCGCACAGAGGGAGGCTCAGGATACCATTGCCGCCGTGAGTATCAAAGTGACCAAGGGGCACAAGTATCACAGTATCCCACTAGGCCTGGATAATTCCAGTAGTTCAGGGACATCAAGTGGTATAGTACCAAACAATTCTAGGGTATCGACGCTGACAATACGATCCCAGCCTGTAACACAACCGATGCTACAAACATAGTCGACACCTAGAAAAGTAAACATGGCAACCAACAAGGAGAAGTTTCTAAAATTCCATGGAGATGGAAAGGAAGATTCAGTACAACATTGTCATATGTGTGAGACAATCTGGTCTACGAATGGAGTTGCCGACCAGGAAGAATGGGTGAAATAATTTCCCACCACACTCAAAGGGGTAGCCATCGAATGGTACTCCAATGTGGACAAAACAACGGTGACCACTTGGAATGAACTCAAGAAAGAATTACAGAAGGTGTTTTGACTCCTGAAGGATGACAATGAAATTTTTTTTGAGATATATCGTACCAAACAAGGCAAGAAGGAGACTGTGCAGGCATACAACTGCCAACTAAAGGAGTTAGTCCAAAAAATGGAGAGCTATCCAGCGGATGGCCTGAAGAAAATATGGTTTGTGGAGGGCCTGAAATCGAACCTACGGAGGAAAATGAAGATAGTGCCCCCCACCTCATACAGAGATGCCTATAATTGGGTGATGGACTTGCAGAGCAAACAAAAGACCTCCAAGAAGAAAAGAAGCAAGTCTTCCTTCGACGAAGATGACACCGCGGACGATGATAGTAGCAGTGATTGTGAGTCGAAGAAAAAAGTCATGGCACTCCAAAAGGACATGGAGAGAATGATGAAGGAGTTCAAGACCATGAAAGGGGGTACCGGCAAGGGGGGAGATGACACGTGGTGTAAAAACTACAAGGAGAGCAGCCATACGAAGGAGTCGTGTCCCAAAAATGCATTGTATGATATTTTCCAAATCATGGGCCATTCCACCAAGGAATGCCCATACAACATGAAAGTGAGGAATCGACAAGTGGTATTTATTCAAGAGCAACCATCTACATTGGGCGGGTACGGAGGAAACCAACGCGGTGGTGAAGGGGAAGTAACACCAACACAAGGATTTGAATACAATATGACTCCAAGGCTCGGCCGGTGATTCAGTGCCAAGCTTGCAATCAATGGGGCCACTTTGCAAAGGACTACAACAAGGGAGACACCCCGTAGAAGCTATGCCACTGGTGTGGTCCTGGCAACCATGAGGATGCCAACTACCCAAAATTTGGCATTAATTGGCTAGACATAGATGGAATCATGAGTACGGTACTGACCATCACCCGAGGGCAAGCAAAGAAAACTGCATATCCAGACCCTTGAATAGAAAAAAAATGGGCACAGAAGGCTAAGGAAGAAATAGAGAAGGCGATGAAGGAACAAAAAGAAACATGGGAGATGGCCACCACCTCAGACTGGAGGGAGGCAGAACAAAACATTCTGAGACAACTGTTACATTTAGAGGTACTGGTGAAACTCCAAGACCTCCTTCACACCATGCCTCACTTGGGAATGACACTGTTGGGGAGCTTGGCCACACAGTCAAATACCACACATATAGACATCCCCGGAGGGTCTATAATTGATCCGATGATACTTGTTGTAAACAATGGGAGGTACCCGACAATCGTCGAGATGGGTATCCTTGGCACCACTCTCACAGACATAATTATGTCCCATCGGAACCCTCATGGCTCAATGTGTGATGATTGGGACATAGCCCTTCATACTCAACTTTGTGGTGATCCCACTAAAGAAAAAGAGGTACGATGCTATTTTGGGACGAGGGTGGCTCACCTCGGCGAAGGTGAAACACAACTGAAAGGGGAACACACTCACCATGGAGACTGTAAGGAGGAAGTATGTGATTGACCTCCGCACGCAAATGGTGAGCGAGGAGTTAGCATCTTTGGAATCAGAATCTGAAGGAGAGCAAGTGGGAGGAGATGGAGGCCAAAGAAGAATGGAGCTTAATGATGAAGGGGTTTTGGAGTTGGAAGAATTTTCTAGGGATGATGGAGATTCAATGAATGACCTCTTTCATTGGCAGATGGAAGATTACAAGTTCTTCCCACCATCTTGTAACATGCTAAGAATTAAGGAGGAAGCCATCCCTGCACACCAATTTATGGAGGATGAACCCATCAAATACCAGGAGGTAAAATCAAAGGGGAAAAACCATAGTGACGACATTTGTGTCGGCGATAGTTGGAACCTTATGGCCGCAGCATTCAAATTCATTATTCTCCTTCTTCTTATGTACAGGCCAGCGATCATGGTCCCTATAGAATTTATGATTCCCAGCCTTCGGATCACCATCGAAAATAGACCCAAGGACAAAGTTTGGGAATTCGGCTACGACGGGGCCATCCAACTATGGACTCTCGACAGACAGGAGATACATGAGGCCATTAGCAGTTCCAAATTAAAACCTCACTTGGAGGGGATTGACAAAGCACCTGAAAGGATGGACAGAACCCCTGAGGGGATAGAAGGGGACTCGAGAAACCAGAGAGGCCAGAGGGACGACCAGAGAGGCACTCGGAAGGTAATAAGATTAGGTAGTTAAATAAATAAATAAATTTAAAAAAAAAATGGAAAAAGTGATTGTACGATATTGAATGACCTGATGCCGTATGAGTTGTACGAGTGGAAAAGAAAAATTGGAACCATACTGCCCGATGTTGTACAGATAAATTTGGCAAAAAATTCAATAATATTCTATACAATACCATATGGTCTGACACTGTACGGTCATACAGAAAAATGAAGTGTTTGTGCAGTATGATATCGTACAAAAGATAACATTGCAACTTAAAAGCCGTACAGCCCAAGGAAGACACAAAAATCTTAAGGCCATACAAACTTACCACACCATATGGAAAATAGAAGAAGTGAAGACCCTATGGCCAGATACACTCAAAAAAAAGATGTCGCCATGTACGGTCGTGCAGAAGGAAAACATAAAACACTGTATGGCCGGAGGAAAGGAAATAGATGCAAGAAAACTGTACAGTCGGAGGGATTGAGTCAAGCATCCCGTACGGCCAGCAAAATGCCAACATAATCAAATAAAAGTAGTATGACTAAGGCAATAAAGAGGTTGAAGCATATGCACAAAGTCTTGTACAAGCAGCACAGAGGACGCCCGAACAACAAAGTACCGAATAGCTAGGTAGTTAGGGATTCTAGACCCTGCGGGGGTGCTGCCCCTCGACCCCACTGGGGGTGTTGCCCCCATACCCCCATTTTATTTTTGAGGCACACTACAACCTAGAGTTTGGGGTACTAGTACCATCAGCGTAAGCATTGGGTTTGTTCCGCATGGTGAGAAATCAGTGTGAAGCTAAGCATTGGAGGGGAAGCCATAAGCCACCAAGGGAAATGGATTTGGAAGTTGTAAATGCAGGGAGTTGAACAGATGAGACCCAGAGATGCTGTAGTCATTGATTTTCCGTGTGCCAGTGGTGGTGAGAGAGGTAGCAGGGTACTATGCTTTGAGGAGTATATCTTGGCTGGACATGAGGCTGTCGTGGTAGAGGCACAGAGAGCTCGGGAGGAGATGATCACCAGGTTGGAGGCAATAGAGAAAGACTTGGCTCAGTGTACCCATTAGTTGGGTGTGGAGAAGGCAGCATGGCTATTGAGGAAAAATTGGCTATGGAGGCAGTCTCATTTGAGAAGCAGATTTGCAACACTTGGTAGAGGTTGAGATTGAGAAACATGTTTTGGTTCTTGTACGTGGTTCAACATTCCTATCTTGTTATGTCCCAGATATTTTGTTGTCATCCAAAGATGACTTTTCTTTAGGGGGGTGATGTTAGCTGTAGTACTTACTTAATGTTGTGTTAGTTATATTATGTGTAGCCGACGGTACTTAGTTACTACCGAATGACAGTTGGGAATCGGTGGTGACGGTTGGTCACATCCCTTTGGGTTTATATAAGCAATGTACTTTCTCTTTCGAGATATAATATAGGAGAGGGACTATTGTAAAGGTACTAAAGTTACAAATGATTAATAAAGATATGGTATTCTCTAATCTATCTTATGTATTTGTATTTCCGTGTAACGTCTATGCAACAGTAAACTAGGTTACCCAGTAGGTAAACAAATTTTTTTATAGATCACTGATTCACCCCCCCCCCCCATCCCCCTCCCTCTTAGTGATCCTAGTATTCCAATAGTAAGAAAGTCTAAGGTCTCATTGTGCAAGTAAAGGGAATGGAGAATATGCAAGGATTCTTTGCATGCTATCGTGACAACGTAATAGGACCCACTTTCATCATTTTATGTACATTGCCTTTCAATCACAGAGATCAAAATGGTTGGTACTTTGGACAATGTGATGCATCACTTGTTACCTTCATTTTTATTGGTTAGAGATCTTAGATCTTTCAAGATCTTGACAACAAAGGATGGTGGTAGGCAGGCCTAGATGTATCCCAGTAGTTTGTTACACACTTTATCACATGTGGCCCCTCATTTATGAATCAAAACCTCCTCTATGATTGGCATAGCCACCTTCTGTAAAAATTAATTGGTCTAACAAGATCGACCCAGATCCATCATCCGGTAAGTGCAATAAGTTGGGTCTGATGCAGGAGCCTCTTAGAATTCTTGGAAATCCTGTATCAAACAAAATATGTTTTCTTTTAGATTTTGGTAGCTTAGAGGAGTCCTCAGTTGAGTACTCGGTTCTTTGATTTCTTGTTGATGGGTGGTGTTTTTCTCAATAGTATTTTATCAATACTCGGTCGTTGTTGATGACTCAGTTACTATGGTGGCTCGGTGCTCAGTGTCACCGACGGGTTTTGGTGTTTGTTGATTGGTGGCCTGTTTCACCAACTGGGTTTACTTTGTTAGATTTGTAGGCCAAATTGTTGGCTAACTCTTGCATTTAATTTGGATCACGAAATTAATGATGGATCCCTCATTGGGGATTGTGTGGACCTAAATATGGGTCAGGGGTTTCTCTAATGTTTGATTATTGTAGGTCGACCTGTTGGTTACCTTATGTATTTAAGTTCTATTCTATTCTTAGCTTAGGGCATTAGATTAAGGGAGAAGATCAAAGTTTTGGATCTAAGAACCTGGATAGTGAGTGTAAGTCTTAGCAGAAGGTAAATGATATGATGCTTAGAGAAGATCTATAGTAGATCTTGAGTTTTATCTTTGTATTTGGCCATAACCAATAAGGCCTTACAGCCTGACATGTTGCATGTAAATGATTATCTATGATAATAGAAATTTGAATGTTGATTATATTTTGTGTATTTGGTTATTTTTTTTGTTGTGGTTATTGGCTACAAGTTTGGACAATCCTTCATTGGATCCTCCATCCTTGACTGCATCAGACGGTATCAGAGAAGAGTTTCAATCGATGGAAAAGGAGATAGATTTCTAATTGCTAGAGATTTTTGGAGCGAAGATGCCTCTGAATAAAACTCATGAGATCATAGAGGAAGAACCTTAGAAGGAGTTCAATCTTGAAGATTTCTAAGCTTTGCAAAAGCAAGTGCAATATTTGCAGGAGGATTTGCAAAGAAAGAATGTGTCTAGAGAACACCGAGATAATGGTGATGAGTCTGAAAAAGAAGATCATTCAGAAGAAGCTATAGAATATGTCAGAGATCTAGAGGAGGTTAGATTTCTGAGAGTTGTATCTAAAATTGGGAAAAGACCTAAGAACAAAGTTTCTACATTATCTGGAAGCCTTAGGCCAGAAGAATTGATCAATTGGATTAATGAGATGGATGAATACTTTGAGTATGAAGAAGTGGAAGATCCTGATAGAGTATGGTTTGCAAAGACAAAGCTAAAAGGTTATGCAAACATATGGTGGAGAGAAGTTCAACTGGAAATAAATCAAAGAGATAAAGACAAGATCATCATATGGAACTAAAAGGTTGAAAAGCTAAAGATGCAATTCATTCTAGTGGATTATGAATTGGAGATGTTCAAGAAGATGCAAGGTTTGAGGCAGGAAAACAAATCGATGCAAGAGTATACCAAGGAGGTTTATATGATCCTTATTAGGAATGGACATTTAGAAGCTAAAAAGGAGAAAGTTTCTAGGTATATCTATGGTTTGAGACCTAGTATTCAGGAAGAGTTACATACTGTTCAGATAACAACAATAAGAGATTCTTATCAAATGACATTAAAAATTGAGGAGAAGTTGAACAAGAAGTTTGAAAGCAGACAAAATAATAGAAATTGATTTTGTAAGACTGATGAAACAACTGTTGAGCATAAGGTAGTGGATAATCCTAAGAGAACTAAGGTAGGATCTAGAAGTAGTCAAACCACTAAGGATTACAATTGTGGGTATGGAAGAAGAGGGAGAAGTGATTTCATCGGTACTTGTTTTTAGTGTGGTGAGAAGGGACATAGGGCCTAGTCATTTCCTCAAAAGAAGTTCACCTTGAATACAAAGGAAAGTTCAGTGAATGCTACAGAAGAAGGTGAAGTTATGATCACTAGAAGGTTGGTCGCATATATTAATGAACCAATGTAGAGAAGAAATTTATTCAGAACCAGATGTAAGTGAGAGGATAAGGTATGTAATGTCATTATTAATGGTGGTAGTTCTGAGAACTTTGTTTCAGAAGAGATGGTTAGTAAGTGGAATTTGGAAAGAAGGAAACATCCTAATCCTTATCATATTAGTTGGATACAAGATGTGTCTAAGGTTAGGGTGGAGGAGAAATAACTTGTTAATTTTAAGATTGGATCTTATTATGATGGGATATTATGTGATGTGTTGCCTATGGATTCTTGTCACCTCTTGCTCGGTAGACCTTGGTAATATGATAGATATGTTATGTTTGATGGTCGTGCAAATACCTATGTTGTATGGCAGGGTGGATCCAAGCATGTAAACTAATACCTTTGTAGGGATGTGGAGTTATCATATGTTGTCCAAATGACAATGAAAAACATGAGGAGAAGAGAGTTGATGAACCTATTCATATGGATAACATGTAAGAGAGCTTGAAGGGAAAAGGGAATGACATCTCTGAGGAACTTGCAGAGATTAAGAAACATATGGCATTTCTAACTAAGGTGGTGTAGTAGATGTTGACACTAGTGACACAGATAGATACAGATGATGCCAAGTTGCTTAGTAGGTCAGATGAGAATGTGGTTCACCAAAATGCTGATGGTATCAAAAGTGTAGAGGATGGTCAATGTCAGCTACTGTCAGTGGTAGACAGGATATCTGAGAAAGGTGCAGAGCATATGAACTTGTCAAAGGAGGAAATGGACAGTGTGAAGACAACATGGAACCAAGGCCAAGAGGAGATATGAGTTAAGAATAAGTATAAAAAACTTGTTTTGATTCCCTTAAGATGTTCATGATTTCCTTTATGGTAACATCTTCTTTACCTGGGGTGTCTGATGCAGGAGCATCCTAGGATTCTTGGCAATCCTGTATCAAAAAAAATATGTTTTCTTTTGGAGTTTGGTATCTTAGAGGAGTCCTCGGTTGAGTAGTTGGTTGCTCAGTTCCCTGTTGATTGGTGGTTTTTCAACTCAGTGACTAAGCTCAGTGGTACTATGCTTGATAGTAGTTTCTCAGTACTCGATCATTGTTGGCGACTAGCTTACTATGGTTACTCAGTGTCACTAATAGGTTTTGGTGTTTGTTGCTTGGTAGTTTCACTGATTAAGTGGCTATTCATTCACCAAATGGGTTTACTTTGTTTGATTTGCAGGCTGACTTGCTAGCTGACTCTTGCATTTAATTTGGATTGCGGCATTAATGTTTGATCCCTCATTGGGGATTGTGTGGACCTAAATCTGGGTTGGGGGTTTCTCCAATGTTTGATTATTGTAGTCTGACCTGTTGGTTACCTTATGTATTTAAGTTGTATTATGCTCTTAGCTTAGGGCATCAGATTAAGGGATCAGATTAAAGTGTTGGATCTGAGAATCTAGATAGTGAGTGTAATTCTTGGCAGAAGGTAAATGATCTGATGCTTGCAGAAGATCTATAGTAGATCTTGAGTTTTATCTTTGTATTTGATTCTAACCGAGAAGGCCTTACAACCTGACATGTTGGTTGTAATTGATTATCTATGATAATAGAAAGCTAAATTTTGATTATATTTCTATGTATTTGGTTGTTTCCACTATTATGTTTATTGGCTGCAAGTTTGGAAAATCCTTCATTGGATCCTCCATCCTTGACTGCATCAGGGTCCCAATTCGGCAGAATTTTTTCCAACCTTAGAAATCCTGCTAGAAATGGGCACCCATTTGGAAAAACAATGCCTAGCTGCTTTAGGCTCGGACGCCCGATCCAAAATCCAAAAGATGGATACCCATGTTTTTCAAAATGGGTGCCCATTTTGATCTTTTTAAAAAAATTATGCCTAGAAACTCATTTTTACACACCGAATTATTATATTTAAGAAACGGGTATGCGTTTTTAAACGCATATGTATTTTTTTAAAGTAGAATTCAAAATCCACTCTTTGCATTGGATTTTGGGTCAGGATAAGCTTGGTGGGACTACGCCTATGCTTTGGAACTACAAAATAATGGCTAAGGCACTAGAATCCTAGATTTTTGCCTTGCCATATTTTTTGAAGGCCTTCTTGATTTAATTTTTTGATGAAATGAAAACCCATTAGAATTCTTACTATATAGAATTTTAAAATGTAATTTTTATAGCGATTTGATTAATTTTACTATTTTTGAATTATATATTAATCAAAAGTGGTACATAAACTTAAAATAGTGAGGTTCACTAAAATTTTAATAAAATTTTTTTACGCTTTTTGGAAAATAAATTATATGATATCAATCTACATAGAATTTACTTAAAGATAAAAAAGAAATTTTGAACATTGTTAAATTTTTATCAATTTATGGTGGTTGTACATTAGAGGTTTTGAAAATATACTTTACAGTGAATTAAAAATCAATAAAAAAATATGCTCATGTATCTTTGGTGTCTTAGGTATATTTCCCTAGAATGATTCACAAAAATTCCTTCATTTTTGTCAAAATTTGGTGATCCTACACGTGTGTAGTATGGTCCGGAAACAAAGAATTTGAAAAAGTGGTTTTTAAACAAGCCTACTAAAAAGCAATTTCTACCATGTGGGTATTGAAATAAATTACATATTTGAAAATTAGACTCTTAGAAGAACATTTTCTATTACTAATGTTTTTAGAGACTCGATCTTTAAGTTCCACAATTTTGACATCAATTGAGAGAAATTTTGAAAAATAGGGAAAGCACTTCCACTTTTTGTCCAAAAGTGGGACTCAACTTCTTGCAACCACCCCGCCAATGGTGATGAAAGTATTCAGATCAACTTCTCATAACAAGACTTCACTAATTTTCTTTTATGTGAAAATAACAAGGGAATTTTGTAATTGGATGCATTATTTGTTGAAACAGACATCCAACGAGTTTTTTTAATAAAATTAAAGGGGGGAAATCATAAAGTTTCATATGCTAGCACTAAAGGGGGTTATTATAAAATAGTGCTTAACATAGGATTATTTGATGGTTAGATGTTAGTTGTTATTTGGTTTTTAGGTAGTTAAAAGTTAGAAGTATTTATAAATCAATAGAAATGTAATAGCCTATTAGATTTTTAAGAATTAATATTTGTTTGTAGACTTGATATTTTCTCAAATCTCCAACATGAATTAGACACATAAGTACAGTTAATATTTCCCCATATAAGAGAAATGAATAAATTATGTATCTCCTGATAAGAGATAAACTCAAATCTTATAGATGAATTCTTGAGAATGAACTTTGCTAAAGATCTGAGAGAAAAAAACCACATTCCTCCCCTTAGGAAGAATAATATGCAAACAAAAAGGTAAAAACAAATTGAAGTAAAGAGATGAGAGGAAAGACATCAAGATGTGTGCCATATAAAAATGTTCAACTAAACATCCAAATGTTTGAATCAAAAGACGCCAAATCAAAGGAAGAAAATCCAAGCTATTATGAAGATGCCTGATGAACAACATCAAAAGCCACTAAAGATGGGATGAAAGGAATACTCAACCTGACATCAAAGAGGATTTTCAGATCCAGAGGAATGTCCCTAAATGTATAGAGTGTTTGTTCTATCAAACAACACTACTTCATATTAGGTAAGGACTTATCCCACAATGAATAAACTTGATGAGAACAATCAGCTTGGTGAACTAAACTGATCTTTGAAGAAGCACGAGGTCAAGGAGTCCATGCATACCAAAATTCTTAGGAACCATGATTGATGACTGAAGAAAACATAGGTTCAAGTGACATGTTTGGTAGTGGTAAGTGCACCAAGATAGTGAACATAAAAGTGACCACATGCAAAAAAAGCCAAATTTCTCATAACCTATGCATGTTTTGAAAAATTCAAAAACATGATAGGCTTGGTTTTACCAAGCCTAGAAAAAAATAATAAAAAAAGAAAAATGATCCTCAAAACCCATATGGATTTTGATGAACAAAATCTTCCTTAAAACACATATAGGTTTTGAGGAACATTCCCCAAAACCCGTACATGTTATGTAAACCTGGTGAAAACGTTCACAATTTCTCATATCATGTATGCGTTATGTAAAACTAGAACTTTTGGCCTTACTTATGCATAACCCATCTGGGTTATGTCAAACAGGAAGTGGGGAGAGAGATATAGATAATGAGAGATGGATAGAGTTGGAGATAGGGAGAGGAAGAGAGAAAGAGGGAGAGGGATCTCTCTCTCTCTCTCTCTCTCTCTCATTAGAGAGAGAGAGTTATGTTGGATTTTATGACTGGATGTATGAAGGAATTTTTAGATTTGGTGAGTGGTTTATATGTAGAGGTGTTGGTAGGAGCAGTGAAAAGGGTTTGTGCCTTATTTCTTATAGGTTTTATGTCTATGATAATGCTTCTTTTCGTGGATTATTTAGAGAGATATTGTTGTTTTATCTATCGCTTTCTGTTGTTCTTCATGATACTGGTTCTTGGATTTAATTAGTTTCTTGATCAAGGTTGTGGTCATTGTTCTGATTATTGGTGATGATTGGTGTGATTTCCTACGTGGATCTATGTGTGATGACTTGATTTGTTGGATAGGTCCTCCAGAAATAATTAAATATTGTATTTAATTATGTTTAAGGCACACTAGGTCTAAAAAATTTCTTGGGATATATAAAGTTGGTTGAGGATGACCTATTGGTTGTTTTGTATAAATTTAGGGATTGCGCTCATTTGGTAAATGGAGGATAAGACAAGAGAAGGGAAGAATAGAAGACAAGCTGCTAAAATATTTCTTTGAGAATTAGGAAGATCTAGGGATAGGTCTGAGTTGGGTTTCGGTGTTAGGTTTTCTTTGTACTTGGCCTAAACTAGGAATGCCTTACAATCTAGCATGTGTAAATAAATTTTGATAAATAAAACTTGGTGTTGGATGCAAATCATGATGTTGTTGATTGTATCTTGTTATTTTCTGCTGTGTTGATTACTGCTACAAGGATTTGGTGATTCTCTATCCTTGAGAGAGAGAGAGAGAGATGGAGGAAGGAAGATGAGAGAGAGGAAATGAAGACACACACACACTGTGTGTGTGTGTGTGTGTCTCTTCATTTCCTCTCTCTCATCTTCCTTCCTCCATCACACACACACACACACGCACACACACACACACACACACACACACACACACACAGTGTGTGTCTCTGTGTGTGTGTGTGTGTTTATGTGTATGTATAACTATAGATATGCATAAATACATATATAAACACATATTATATATGTATGTATATACATATGTGTAGTAAATTCTAAGTTTACAAGCATACATTTTGATGTCTTCATAGCTCGTACGGGTTATGGAAAACTCAAAATTATAGTTTTAGTTGTACATAACTTGTATGGGTTAAGTAAAACTATGCATGGTACTTTTTACTTTTCAAAACCCATGCAGGTTTTGGTTTGGTAAGAGGGTTGGAAAATGACCCTAAGTCTTGCAAGCCCATTTTCCCTCCATTTTTATCCCTTTACATATTTTTTCATCTTCCAACATAATTTCTTGTCTTCTTTGTCATCGGATTTACAAATGATCAAGTGGGTATCTCTAAAATTACCACCATCATCTCACATGTCTTCTCAACTTTCTGACCATATTTTTTTTTTTCTATTTTTGGACAACATTAGCAAAGTAAACTTTAATTTTCTTTACCAGTGTCTTGACAACTTCATCACAAACATATGTCTACCATGTTTTTTAATAAATTTTGATCTAATTGACCAAATTCAAATAAATTATATATTACTCTTGTACACTACATTCTATACACTTTTTTTATAAAAAAAATTTGTGTTTTCGATTATTTTGATGAAATTTATGCTGAGCACACGAATAGGTACCATATTTTCAGTATGCGGTCACTTCAAAAAATTATAAATAAAAAAATACTCAACATAAAATTACAAAAAAAATACACACCTAGATCTCACTCTTACCTATCATCTTACCAAAGGCTTTTGAAACATACTAAATCTAACTATATATTTTGTGAAGTGCACGGAAACAACCATGTTATGTTTTTCTGAAAAAATCATGAATGATTTTTTCTAGAATGAGAGGTTTAACCCTCTCAATCTTATTCTTTTTTTTATTAAATAGTAGTTTACAAACTAGATTCAGAGTACTACAATTCTTATTCTTTACACAACTCCTAATTTTTAGTGCATGACCCTCAAATCTCTCTATGAAGTTCAGGTTTCCCTAATTTAAAAAGAAAAGGTGGCCACTTATACCCCCTTTTTGTTTACCGTCTTGTTGCACTTACCCATAGTGGTGTTGATATTTGAGAAGAATAGGTACATTTCTTCAACTGTCATTGATCGTGACCTACTTCATTTTCTTTGAAAAATGTGATATGACACATTCAGAAACTTAGATTATGTATTTCTTTATCAGTAACCCATTTTTATATTTTTGAAGATAGATAAGGTTGATCTATGTTGTGTTGCACATTTCTTTTATTAGGTCCTATTTGTGCCAATCTAACCATTATTTTTTATATCACAAAGGATGCATAAAAAATAATCAATATTTTAGAAAGATGTAAGAGTTTTGTGAATTTCTGTAACATGTAGAATTGATTAGTGATTAAGTGAAGAACTGTGCAGAGTCTATGTAATAAATTTCAATAGGGATACAAAGAGCACTACACTATCAACATTAATTAGATGTTTTTTTCTACAGAAGTTAATATCATGAATTTGATTGTAATGTAATTGTATGTTTCTCTAAAGAAGTGATATTTAGTTTTCAAGCCTATCATATCTTTCCCTAAGACAATGTGTCTTGTTGCAAGTCCAACAATGTGCCTCTTGTAAAACTTATTTCATATATTGTGAAATTAAATTCACCATAGTTTTTTCCCTCCTTGGGTTTTCCATGTAAAAATATTGGTGTTCTTGTGTGGTGCATATTATGCATTTTCTATTTACTTCTACTTATCTAATTTAATTATCTCAAAATTTAATGAATATTTATATTTTCATTTATCTTGATTCAAACTCCCTCTCAATATTTGTGTTTTTTCAATAACCTACACATAATATTAAAGAAAAAATAGAAAATGGACTCCCCCATTCCTCCAAAAAACAAACACATGGATCATCCAAAATTAATCACACCAAATCTACATCATGTGGTTCCATGATATGTTATCCATAAGAAATTGATCTGCAAGTGACCTTCATATATCACACTATTCCTTCATATCCTAAATCTCTGTAAAAATAATTCACATGTTATCTCCATCAAACAATACACCCAATGACGATGCATAATAAAATTCCAAAGATAATACATTTATTGATATAAATCACTTCTACAATTTAACAATCTGAGATCCAATGTCATCAAATTCTCAATTCCCAATTAAACCTACTTTAGGAAACCCCGTTAAAAATATATTCATATCATGAAAAAGTATTACATCCTTCCCAAAATATTTCATACATATCCTAACTTATGATTTTTAGACATGGATGGATTATTTTCATCATGCTTGGAAAATATGTCTTGACATATTCCTATTTCTTAATTAGCTGAATTATTAGGATGTTCGTCAATAGTAATATTATCTTGGTCAATAATTTGTTGAATTATGTTATTAAATATTATGAAATTTGGAGATTTATGTCCTTTGGTCCCATGGTATTCATATAATTTATTTTCATTCCACTAAGAGTTAAAAAGGTCTCGACTCATAAATTTTGCATTCTAGAAGTGTGATGACATTTAATCGCACAAGCTTCTTTAAAGTTGACTCAATTAGTTCCCTAAGGGCATGTATTTACATTTTGGTGTCTAGAGGCTACTTTCTATCTAAGACATGATTATAAATGGATACATGTCAATATGATTTAATCCAAAGTATGAAGAAATAAGTCCTATAATGAATCAAGATCAAGATACCAAGAACCTTAAATCCCATCCAATCTTTGACCAAGATCCCATCTCCCTAAAATGTCACGATGACCCCTTCATCCATTTTAATTCCATCCAAGATGATCCACTTCCATCTCAAAATAAAATCACCTTTGAAAGTACCATTCATAATACACCTCCTAAGAAATATCATTATATCCATTTCATTCATCCAATAATCCTATTAAAACTCAAAATAAAATCAATATTTCCTCATCGTCAAATGATCCTCTTCTATGTCAAGATCAAAGTATCACATCATATCATTTCCATAATTATCCATATCCACCTCAAGATCCTATTATCCCACCTACTTCCCCCAATGATCATAATCCTCCCTTAGATCCATCACACTAGGATCCAAGGTAATAATGAGCCCCTTACTTATAAAATCAATTTGTTCATCCACTTTCATTTGATTTGTTTTGTACTCCATGAGCTTATCATTCCTTCCATACCATATCCACTACAAAATAAAATTGGATCTTTCTTTAAAAAAAACAATATCACAGTGCTAAAAATATCTTCCAAATAATGCATTATCAATGAAAAGGACTACATACGTGAACCAGGTATATTAGAACCCCTTGATATAAAATAAATTCCTAATTACCATGGCCTTGGCTACATACATCACTATCAAGATGTTGGTGTCAATCTTGAATCCCAAATTCCTCCATCTAAATCTAAATATATACCTTCCCCATCCAAATATATTTTACGTCCATATAACCCTCCATCAATTATCCATATCATCCCTTGTTCACAATGAAATTTTTTTATTAGCAATGTTATCTAAAAATTTCCTGACGCTTGCTAACAACACTTTAATAATTTTCCTCTTCATTAATTATATAATTTTAATTATTTAATTAATTATGTATCATTCTTATATTTCAAATTCAAAAATCAAAATTTACCACCTTTCTCATATGTAACGCCTCGCTAGAGAACACAAGAGGACCACATATAAATGCTAAAGAACATAGCACAATTTTTTATTTTTAAAAGAAAATAATTATTTCATCTTAGCAATATGTTGGCTTCACTGAACCACAGTCTAAGGTCCCATAGGAGAAACCCTTCCTCCCCCGTCTTGCATGAGGGTTTCATTCTCTTGATTGTGGAGAATGCTTGTGATCTACATATTGGGAGAAACCCCATTCCTAAGGCTTGTATAGAGTATCAAAAAAATGTGAGAGTTCACTATGGCGTTGAGGGCTATTCTGATCTTCAAGATTAAGACTTGGATCGGGAGATAATTTACCATTTGAACACTAGAAAGAGGCATCTTTCCTCTACCCACAAGAATTTTTTTGTTTTTGATGATGACATGTCATAATATTCTCCCTCTTTGGATTTTGTTTCAGACTCTATTGATCCTATCTCTCTGAATAAGACTAAGGGGAAATATAAAGTGTTAGTTGCCAAGGTGGAAAGAAAGAGGGACCCAATTTGGTCCCTTCCCCATATGGAGTCCAAGAAATCAGCCTAGGTTAAGCATTTTAAGAAGTTGAAAGAGGAGATTCCTTGTTTCCTTGAGAACCCCACAGCTGATACCATACACAAGGATCACATAAATACCTATGTGGAGATTCCTTTGGAAGTGGGGAAGGATACCCCTATGGAAAAGGGCTCTTTTATGCCTAAGAACCTGACTGTTTATAGCTTAATCAAGAACTCAATGGAAAAACAACAAGCAATGTGGAATTGGATGATTGGAGAGATTAATGGTTTGAAGGACAACCCCTCCTCAAAAAACCCCCAATTGGATACTATTATGTAGACTACCCAAACCATATCCCAAGGTATCAATGAGCTTAAAAAGGATCGGTAAAATAATATTAATATCTTGGAAGGCACTCTCAATAGCTTGTTGGATAGAGTTAAGGTTTTGGTTGATGTTAGTAGGACAACAATTGATAATTCTATAGAAGGGCTTAATAAATTGAATGAACAAGCATAGGTGTTTCATTATCTTTCTAAAGGTACCACTTATTATCCCTATGTTAGTGAAAAATCTACCATAGAGGAATACAAAAAATATGTTGGTTCTAGTGTGGATGTCCCTGCTGTTGTTGGTGATCTGGACAAAGCTACTCTTCTTGGCTCTGTTACCAGAATGCTTAGAAAATATAAGGGATCTAATCCTATTGATATGATGTAGGATAATCCTTGAGTCATTGGAAATATTGCATCACCCAAAAATATTTCCCTTTTAGTTTGTTCTTAGTTTTGTTCCAGTTAGCAGTTATGTGTTTCTTTCTTTTTTACTTGGTTTTAGATCATTTGTTGCTGCGAAGCTGAGGGTTTGTTTTGGACATCATGTTTTACCTTTGTGTAGGTTTAGACATCATTTGGATACTTCTTTGTGGATATATTAAAGATTATTGTTCAATTCAAAGTGTTCTTCATGTTCTAAAGACCAATTGAGATTTTTTGATCTCATAAAGTATTTTCAAGATCGACAAAGCTTGGTGATTGATATCCTGAGGTTCATGGAGCTTTGGCCGACATCTCTCTTGGATCACATTTTATTTCTTCATATTTGCATTGAGATCTTTATGATTTGGATCCTAACCTATATTGTGGTACTACACTTTCTTATTCTTGGAAAATATAATTGATCTAGCCGACTTATGAGTTGCGAAGGCTCTATATATTGAGGTACTTGATCTTTGTTAGAGGAAGTTCTCAGCAGATAACCTTGGAAGGTTAGAATTAGGGTTTAGATATAGATTTCTTTTTAATCATGCATGTCTACCGAAATCTTTTAATTTGTATTTTGCTGGCCAATGTGATGTACATATATAATTATGTGATAATGCAAAGATCTGTTATAGCGTGTTGATTGTCTATTCTTGTTTCTTAGTTGGTTGTTTCCACTATGTTGACTCATGTTTCATGGTTGGACCATCTCCATTGGGGAAACTATGGCCATGACTGTGCCATGATAGTATAGTTAATAAGGTTAGGAGTATTCATTAGGATGTTCATAGGAAAAATATTTAGCTTATTAATTCTATGTAGTTTGTTGGGGCTTGACCCCAGTTTTGGTTCTTGTGTCTACTAGTGGGTTAGTGTTTGTTTTTTTTTGGTTGCATAATTTTTCGTATTTGATACTCTATTTTTTTTTTGTTGGGTTTCTGGTCCTTCTAAAACTAGTTTACCTTTAATAAAAAACAATTTCATCTTAGCATAATAATACACTTAATGAAACCAATTAAATGATGCATTGCATATGTGTTGAAAATTAAAACATTACACTACATCCTCTTAGGTTACATACCATTTCTACTAAGAAACACATAAATCACATAACTAGATCAAATAAAACACATAACCAGATCAAATTAATATTTTTTTCCTGTCATAATTTTACCTTGTTTTTCTATTTAAATCTAAGTGTTATGTGTTTATGTTATTCTATTCAATGTTATACACTTTTAAACTTCATAACACAAAGTCCTTGAGAGGTCCCTATCTAAAAAACGTGAGGCTCCATGGGAGCACATGCATGTGTCTTACTAGGATAAATTGATATGATCTCCCTATCATTTCTCTATCTATGTTGAAATTTTGTTGGAATGCCATGTTTAGGATTGGCATTGCTCTTGAGGTTCCTATTTAATCTCCTTATGTCTAAATTAGGATCATTCTCTTCAACAATACCAATTTAAAGAATTAGAGATACGATTTTCATTTTTACAAATACGTAAAAATGTATTGTTTGACTCCACATGGTCTACATAAGGTCCTCAACCTATGATGTTCTAAACTTAAGATTTTCATACCATATTATCATTATTATGAGGGATATTTGTTGATGATTGTGAATGTCTACATTATTAAAAGTTTCCCATAATATTTTAGGAATCCAAGATCAAATATGTTTAGTCTTAAATACTACATTTTTTTACCATCCACTTTACAAGAAAAATAAGGAATTTAAATACCCCAAAACTTCAATCTCACTATGAAATATTTTTTCCTTCCATAAAACCTCAATAATTACAAGTATTTAAGACTCATTATTAAATTAGATTATCAATATATCATTCATGTAAGGTAAGGTAGACCTAAAACCCTTTAGTAGTTGTAAGGTCCTACCAATGAATTGAGGAGAAACATTTTTAACATTCAACCATCCAGCATAGAACAAAACATAATTTTATCATGTGTAGTTTCAGATATCAACCCGTATCTTCAAAAAAGGTCTTCCTTATATTCCAAATATAAATTTTGAACACCCTTTTTTAGAATGTTGTAATACTTCAATAAAATAAAAATATCAAGAAGCAAAAAATGCAATTGTTCACCAATCTTATATCTACCCACTAAATTTTAAAAAAAAATATTACCAAAATAATTGAATAAAAGAAAACAATTCTACACAAAGTACTAATTATAATTACTATTAAGAAAAAAGTCAAAGGCTAAGTTCCATTCAGAAGATGAGATGGGTCCACCTATCACATTTATATTTGTTGAGACTCCCTAGAAAGTTAAGATCTTCCAATCTAAATAATTAAAGTTATTTTTTTAAAATGAGCATTATCTCACAATGATGTCAAGAACTTCATTTTTTCTAATGAATATTACTAGTTCAAAGAAATTATAAAACAAAAAATCTATTAAAAATTCAACTATTAATGATAAGAAATACTCAAATTACCATCAATTTTTAATAACTCAAAAATATTCTTCTTATTCAATTAAACTAAATATGCACTAACTAATAATATTAATAATCATATTATCAAGGACGAAGGATTTCAGTGGTTTCTCTCATTCCCAAGGGGATTAGTATCACCTTAAGAAAGGCTTATGCTAGGTTGGATGGTGAGGTCACCCCTTGATTATTAAATAAAAATATGCTATCAAATAATATTGACAACGATAACTATCAAACATTACTATAAACTTTGTATAAAACAGATAAGGGAATTACTCTTGTTGATAGTATAGTTAATAAGGTTAGGAGTATTCATAGGTTGTTCTTAGGAAAAATGCAAAATTAGTTAACACTTTGTAGTTTTTTGGGGCTTTGGTCCCCTATTTTGGCTCTTTTGTCTGTTGGTTGGTTACCATTTGTTTTGTTGTTACACTTTCCTTTTTTTATACTTTTTTATTTTGGATGTTGGGTTTTCAGTCCCTATAAAATGAGTTTACCTTTAATAAAAAAATATTACTATAAAATTTCTATTAAAAAAATGTAAAATTTATCATTTAATTATAATTATAATTATTTAAAAAAATGAATAATGGAGTTAGATACCACAAAAAAAAAAAAAAGTTACCTTAGAATGTACAACTTAACAATGATTAGCTATAGTTGTCTAGATCAATGTCCCTACAATCATCTTCATGGATACTTCAGGAAGTTGAGCTTACTTCTCCTCCCATTTTTCTTCATAGTCGAAAAGTAGGCCAATCTCATCTAAATCCTTGTGGGTGGTCTGGAGGGGAAATTGTTGGTGTTGTTGGTGCATGTAATTTGGGTGATCTAGAGAACTATTAAAGTTTTGTTTCGTCCATCTCTCAGTCATCATAGCCAAGCACTTTGCTTGATCAACACCATGATTCTAGTTTCTTGGAACATGGCACATATGTTCTAAATCAAATGCCCTATCTTGGAGAAAACTCTCTCAACTGAAGGAAACATGATTTCCATCCAGAGGACGTGACATTCAATTCTGATAATGATTTTGAATCCCTCTCCCCTAGAAAAAAACACCCATTATCATTTAGAGGTCAAAGCTAAGTTTGTGAAGAACATGCATCCAACATTATGTTATATCTTCTTCTGCAACATCGTATATAATCAATTCAGTCAAATATTGACTCCATATTTTGGAAACATCATTCTTTTCTTCCATAATTCATGTTGAATCTTTAAAGCTCAACAGATTATCAGGATTTGATCTAGTTTCACAAAGCACTTTCCCATCATCCTTATTTGGAAATTTAATAAAATTGTAAAATTGCAAATATTAAATACTAAGATATGAATTTTGTGTGTCAAATATGATTTCTAATTATGATGGATATTTTATGCACAGTGATACTTTCATTCACCATGATTATATGAAATCCTTATACATTGAAATTAATCATAAATGAAAATGAAATTTGATAATGAATCATTGGATAAATATGAAAATAGCACCACATGAATTGCAACATGGAAACACCAACATAGAAACCCAAATTCTGATTTTTATTTAGGGTAGAAAGCATAGTGAACAATAATCTATGCAATAAAATCTACAAACCCTCATAAATTGTCCATATTAGGTTTACAAATGATCTAAAAATTTCCTTTAATTAGAAAAAAATATATGTATATATCTAATTTACTAGTAAATTAAAAAAAAAATGAGACATCTAGGGATAGGAGACTTCCACAAGTCCCCAAGATGCTCCAGGGATTCCTAGGCATCCTTAATATGTCTGAGAGAACTCGTGACTCTCTCTAGCCATCTCGGTGGTGGTGGTGGTGTGATAGCAGAGGGATGCCAAGTCCTCATCCCTAAGTGTTGCAATGTGAACTTATCATGGATTCTCACTCGTTGTGGTTGAGTTATCATGGATTCTTAGTATTTAGAATTGATTCATTATGGATTCCCATTAGTTGTAAGGATACTTACTATAAATTTTAATTTTTATGGTGACTTACCATAAATAGTAATTTTTACATATGTTAAACATGTAGTTGTACAGGTCATACTTGCTAAATTTAGTAAGTTGTCTTCAATTAGGATTCTACTATTAGCATATATGATGCAGTGATGGTATGTGAGTTTTGGAGATGTAATGATGATATTTTATTACAGGATGATCATATATTATGTTGGCATTGATGTCAATTATTGACATTGTGTTCTTAGTATGTTGCCAAACAGAGTTATGATGAATGAAGGATTGTGGTGAGTTTCAATGGTTCATATCTTTAGGGGAGACTTAGGTGTGTCCCAGGATGTCTAATTTATGACTACTACTTCTGGAAAGATTGTATGAGGAAGTTGTGATCAATTGAAGTATAGAAGTGCAATTTATAGGCAATTTATAGAACAGTTAATAACCGGTGGTATATGATTTGAATGTCTTATCAAATGTGTGTTTTGTCTTGTGACATGGTCATGGGATATGGTGGAAAATAATATTTAGATGCTACAACTGCAACCACAACTAATTTAAGTGACCGAGGTACGGGATAGGTGACCGGTGAGCAGAGACATAGTTGTTAACAAGTTACATTATTGGTGTTCTTGAGCGATAAGTGATAAATATTTGATTGATGGTCAATGTTAAGGTTGTGGTAGGATTTATTGAGTTAATCACAATATGGTGATGTGTCTTCATGATTAGAGGTGATGATCTGGCATCACATTTCTCAATGCTAGTGTGTGAATAAGATTCTTGAGGAAGCTTGTATTTGTCAAAACGTGTTTGAATCCTTGACACAACATTCTATGTAAATCGTTATACTGTCCGACGAGGTCTTGGGATTTTTTTATGCATTTAATTTTTTTATGTGGTGCGTTGGATTTGAGCGGGGTGTTTTGATATTCTAATTTAGGGTTTGATCAAGGTGGTGGACTTAAAATTTTAGTATATAATGAATGAAGTTGAAGGTTAATGTTGTTGATCATGTGTTGAAGAAGTGCGGTGTAAAGTGTGAGTTGTGATCAAGCTAGGGAAGAGTTAAGTGTGTTGAGAAGATATTGTGCATTTTAGTGGATCTAATCATATAGAGGTAGTCTTGTTCTACATATCATTCTTTCTTTTGTTCCCTAACTGTTGCAGAAGGTTAAATCCCTTAATAGGGTAGATCCTAACAAAACTTTTGTTGTAAATCCTCTAACAAGGTGACACTTTTTCAAGTGTTTAAAGTCCTCTAAAAAGGCTACTCTTAGCAGGGTAAAGGTTCTCACAGGCCTAAGATAAATCCCTTAACTGGGTAGAACCTAATAGTGTTGTTGTAAATTTTTAACTGGGTTAAGCTCCTCATACGGCGTACTTTAAAAGGGAACACCATTTAGTGGGTACTAATCCCAATTTTGGTTTTTTCCCTATTTGGTTTTCCACGAGATCAATATGTGTGTCAATTTTGTGGATGGATTTGGATGCTTATGATTTTCATTTTCTATTATTAATGTTAATCTTGTGAATGATGGTTTAAGTTTTAAGATAGAGAAGTCTAGATTATTTGGTAGATTACTAATTCCCCCCCCCCTCTTAGTAATCTGACTTTAGGACTAACATCTACAACTTAGTGGTTATATGCAATTTGAATTAAAGTTTTGAAGTACATTTTGGAGATTGATGTAAATGTGAAAATTCCTAAAAAGTAATATAGAAAGATTTTTTTACCGTCATAGTTTTACTAGGTTTTTCCACATAAATCCTAAGTATTATGTGTTTATGTTCTCTGCAATTTTCTACAGTTTTAAATTTCATAACACCAAGTCCTTGAGATGTCCCTGTCTCAAAAATGTAGGGCTCTAGGGGAGGGCATTCCCGTGTCTTACTAGGATAAATTGATTGGATCTCCCTATCATTTCTCTATCTATGTTGAAATTTTGTTGGAATATCATGTTTAGGATTTGAACTACTCTTGAGGTTCCTATTTAAGCCACTTATGTATAAATTAGGATCATTCTCTCAACAATAGGGATTTCAAGATTTAGAGAGATGATCTTCATTTTTATAAATTCATACAAATTTATTGTTTGACCCCACATGGTCTACAGAAGGTCATCATCCTATAATGTTCTAAATTTAACAATTTTCTACCATATTATCATTATTATTAGGGATATCTATTTATGATTGTGAATGTTTATATTGTTGGAAGCTACAATTGAAACAATTGTTATATTTCCATTAATGTCAACCCTTAACTGGTGAGACAATTTTTGTCTTGTAAATTTCCATATCAATTGATTGATGAAGAAGATTTGAAAAGAGGAGATAACAAGAAGACCTAATGAAATGGTTGAGCTATGTGAAACTGCAATGGGTACTTGATTACATTACACCTTGGCAAGGTAATGTGTTGTTTATCTTCAACACCAAGTGAGTCTTGGAAGACTAAAAGCTTAGTCTTGACCGAGAAGCAGAGCAAAAGATTAAGGAACTTATACTTTTTCTGAGTGATGCAAGTGTCAATCAGGCGCCAGTACATGCCAAGAAAATGTAGTGTCGACTGAACATCATTATTTACAAATTTATCTAGTGATGACCAAGCAGAAGAACACAGTGATGATCGAGTGTCAGTAATTTAATAGTTTGAGAAAGATTTGAGATCCCAGCTGACATAGTTGAATTATTGGGATATATAAAGTGTATTTAAGATAAGGATGATCATTGTGGAGAATTAAATGGGTATTTAATATATGTTTAACCATTTTTATGTATGGACTCAAGAAGGATTTTTGAGGTGTATTCTACAAAGTAGAAGGAGAACAAAATGTTGGAAGGATTTTTTGGATCTAACCAAACCCTAAGATCTATGATGATGATTAAGCGGAAAAAGATCAAGATACCTAATCAAAGAGGTATAAGATTAACCTAATTGCAATTTATGGTAAGCATGAGGTTGATTCAGTTGATTGGAAAATCTAAGTAGAAGGCAAAGAAGGTTGAGAAGAACAATATAGAACTATGAAGTGGTGATTTATTGATGGGTTTCCAAGCAGATCAAAGAGATGGAGATGATAATGGAGGCCAGCCAGTGAATTAGCATTTGACCGAAAGTGGATCTATATTTGCAAAGTGATTTTTATGTTTTAGATCACAATTGTTGTTACTTTTTAACTATTGTATCAGTTGAAAATCCTTTTAATGAAGGTTGACCTTATAAAAATCATATTGTAAATCCTTTAATGAAGGTGACATTCTTATAGAATGATCTAAGTCCTCTAACAAGGCTTACTTTTAATAGGGTGCTTAAATCCTTTAATAGGTTCACACCTATAAGTGTGTATTGTAACCTTTAACAGGGTTGGCTCCTCACATATCTCACTTCAGAAGAGTGAAAGATTGGTAGCATATTACTGGTAGTTTTTCCCATATTGGGTTTCCACATTAAATCTTGATGTCATACTTTTTTTAATGTTATTTGATGTCTTTGCTGTTAAAGAATTTGATATTTTGCAATTTGATTACTTCAGGACAGTTGACTGCAAGTTTATGTTACTAATTATATGTTATAAAGACTAAGTGGATTATTGAGTATATCTCAGTTGGTTGAAGTGTTTGAAATTTCAATTGGTACATCTAGACCTTAGGACAACTGATTCACCCCCCTCTCAGTTATTCTAAATCATTCTAACAATTGGTATCAGATCTTTGTGGTGCTTGTAAGGAAAAGTTTGAAGGTACTTGAAGCTAAATATCAAGATGTATAAAAAGGAGGTACCAAGGCAAAACAAGGAGAACTTCCCTGCATGGAAAATTTTGATGAAACTACACCTGGTTGGAATTGGAGAAGCAGTAAAAAACTAAGTGGAAAATTATTACATAAATTGTTGGTAGTGTTCACAGCTTAGTAGATGAAGGAAAAACAAGAACATAATCAAGTAATGTTGGCGATTGTATCAGCCCTAAGTTATCCTGAATTTGATGACATAAAAGACTATAAAACTACAATACAAATGTAGCACGCACTGTCAACTATCTATGAAGCTTATACAAATGTAGTAAGAGCCAAATATGAAAGCTTAAGAGGTAATTTTGATGAAATGAGAATGTTAGATGGTGAAACTATTATTCAATATTGTAGCCGAGTTAAGGAGGTTGTGAATGCTATTAGAGGAGCTAATGGAAATATTGATGATGATATTGTTATTATCAAGGTATTGAGAACCCTACTTCCTATTTATGATATTAGATTTTCTACAATACAAGAACTGAGATGTACTCCTAGTAACAAATTAACTTTGGAAGGTCTAGTTGGTAGACTTACTACTTTTGAGTTATCAAATTTTGATAATTTCACCTCTCACAAATAAAAGAAAGGAAAAGAAAGACATGTGAATAGTGATAGTGACACTTCTAATGATGATCTTGATGAGCTTGAGGCACTTATGGATAGAAGATGACCAAGAGGAAAAGGAAAATTCAAAGGTAAACCTCCTATAATCTATTTTTCATGCAACAAAGTTGGTCATACTGCATCAAGATGCCCTAATAGGAATGACAAGGATGAAAGAAGAGAAAGCAAGTACAAAGACAAAAGGGATGACAGATTTCAGAAGTTATAAGGACTATAAATCCAAAGGTTAGAAATCCTGCTATATTGCTGAAGAAGAAATTGATAGTGAATCTGATAAATCTGATGACAATGATATAGAAGTTGTTTAGGTTTCTATGGAAGATGATTATGATGAAGATGAGAAAATTTCACTTATTTCATATATGATTAAAGGTGATAGATGGATAATTCATAGTGGTTTCTAACATCATATAACTGGTGATAAAAGTAAGTTTGAAACCTTAAATTGTTGCAAAAGTGGTAGTGTTAATTTTGGTAATGATACACCATGTCTTGTGAAAGAAAAAGGATCAATAAAATTGACTGATAAGATCACATGTGACAATGCTTATTGGGTTGAAGGTCTTAACTGTAACTTGTTGAGTGTTTCTTAGTTGAACACTTCTGAATACCAAGTTGAATTCCATCACAAAAAGGCAAAAATATTTGATGCTACTGGTGAACTAATTGGAAGTGAAGAACAGACAAGAGGTAATTTGTTCTATCTAGATCTATCTAACGATACATGTTTGTTTGCACAATATGATGATGTATGGTTATGGCATAAAAGGTTGTGTCATGTGAACTTTGACAATCTGGTAAACATTAGTAAGATGAAAAGAGTAAGAGGCTTACCTAGATTGAAGAAACCTGATAATGTTATGTGTAAGCAATATCAATTGGGAAAAATGACAAAGTCTAGTTTCAAGAGCAAAACCTACACTTATGATGATATTTTGGAATTGGTTCATACCAACCTTTGTGGACCTATTGGTGTGCCAAGCTACTGAGGTGATAAATATTTCATACTATTTGTTGATGATTACTCTTGAATGATGACTGTGATGTTTCTCAAAGAAAAATCTGATTCCTTTCACTTGTTCAGTGGTATTTGGAAAAAGGTGAAAAAGAGAGAGGTAAGAGCTTTAGATGTCTGAGACCTGACAAAGGGAAAGAGTTTATATCTAATGATTTCAACTTATTATGCAATGATAGAGGAATTAAAAAAAAATATGTTCGCTCCAAGGAATCCCCCACAAAATGGAATAGCTAAAAGAAGGAATAGATCAATAATGGACTATGCTAGAGCATTGATGATAGAGAAAAATGTTGCACAAAAATACTAGAGAGAAGTTGTAAGTACTACAATCTATACCTTGAACCAAATACAAGTCAAGAAAGGTATTGATGTTACACCTTATGAGCTATGGTATGGTTATGCACCTAATGTGAAATAATTTAAAGTTTTTGGAAGTAAATGTTATATATTGAAGGATAATAGAAATGGAAAACTTGATGCTAGAAGTTATGAAGGCATATTCCTAGGTTATTCCACTAAGAGAAAAGCGTATAAGTGTTTGAATTATAACACTAAAAAAGTTGTGGAAAGTGCAAATGTTAGAATTGATGAATATGCAGAAAAGAATGAAGTTGAATGCAAGAAAGAGCCTAAGATTACAGATCTTTTGTATACATGAACGAAGGAGATCCCAACTGTTTACCTGAACAAGAGAAAGAAGCTACCAAGCAACAGAATGGTGTTGTCGAGCAACAACAAGAAATGATCGAGTCACAGAAAGAAGTTGTCGAGCATCAGGAGGTAACTGTAGAGAATTCAAAAGAGGAAGCAAAGACACAAAATGAACTTGAAGAGAATGTGCACGATGAATTTGAAGAAAAAAAACAAGAAGAAAGGAGACCAGAGCCTACATTAGCAAAATATGTAAGAAGACATCATAAACTAGATTGAGTCATTAGAGAAAAATATTCAGAGGTCATGACTAGAAGAAAATTCAAAAATCAGACATGTTTATTATGTGAATTTGAGCCCAAATCTTTGAAAGATGCTTTGAATAATGAAGATTTGATACAGGTCATGAATGAAGAAATTGAGAAAATAGAGAAGAACAAAACCTGGACACTAGTACTAGACCAAAGGACAAGATTGTTATTGGAACCAAGTATTTAGGAATAAGATGACTTAGCACAGAGAAGCCATAAGAAACAAGGCTAGACTGGTATGAAAAGGATATGCACAAGAAGAAGGCATTGACTATGGTGTGATGTTTTCCCCAGTTGCTAGATTGGAAGGAGTTAGAACTCTACTTGCATATGCAACTTACAAAGGATTCAAAGTATATTTGATGGATGTTAAATCAACATTTCTGAATGGAATACGTAATTGAACAAGATGAACAATTTTTTTATTCAAGCAAGAAAAATATGGTCTGCAAGCCACACAAAGAGTTGTATGGATTGAAGCAAGCCCCTATAGCATGGTATGAAAGATTACACAATTACTTAGTCAAGATTGGTTTTACAAGGACAAATGACAACAATAATATGTACTTGAAGACTGAAAAAGGTAAAGAGATATTGTTAGTTGAATATTTGTTGATGATATCATATTTGGAGGACAAGATGCTTTATGCCAAATATTTTCAAATTAGATGTAAACTAAATTTGAGATGTCTATGTTTGGAGAGATCAAATTTTTGTTGTTTTTCAAGTATATTAGATGAAGAAAGGTATATACATTACTCAATCTAAATATATCAAGGAGATACTAAAAAACATTGGCATGGAGGACTTTAAACCTGTAAGTACACCTATGGCTTCTGGACAAAAACTATCAAATACTAATGAGACATCAGAAGTCAATCAAACCTTATATAGGTCAATGATTGGGAAGCTACAGTATGTTGTCCATGGTAGACTAGATATTGCATTAGCAGTTAGGATTGTTGCAAGATTTTCTACAAATCCTAAAGATAGTCACATGATGGTAGTGAAAAGGATACTGAGATATTTGAACGGAACATAGGACTATGGATTATATTATAAGAAGAATGAGAATTTTAAATTGAAAGTTCATACAGATGCAGATTGGGCAGACAACGTTGATGACAGAAAGAGTACAAGTGGTGATGCATTCTTTCTAGGAAAGAGATTGGTCTCTTGGACAAGCAAGAAACAAAACTGTATTTCTCAATCTACAATAGAAGCTGAATATGTTGCAGTAGTAGTTAATTGTTTGAATATAGTGTGGGCCAAACAATTGTTGAAAGGTATGAAGTAAGAAATCATTGAACCAGTTGCTATTTTTTGTGATAACACAAGTGCTATCAATATATCAAAAAATCTTATGATGCACACAAAGACCAAGCATATTGCTATCAAGTATCATTACTTAAGAGAGCTAGTTCAAGACGAAGAAGTGAGATTGAAATATATGAATACAAAGGAACAATTAGTAGATATATTTACTAAAGCATTACCTAAGGATGCACATGAGTATATGAGAGGTAAATTAGGGTTTATTCTACTATCTGAGGCTAACTAAGATCTAATGGAGTGATTGCATCAAATGTACTAAACATAATATCTTACAAATTGATGCAAAGGAGGTCACACTTTAGGAGTTGCCTAAAGTTGTGAAAATTAATGCACTAGATGTTGATTAGTCATAAGAAAGATGACAGAGGGAGTATGTAGTCAGAAAGTTGACACATACATATCTACATGGTGAAGATGCACGACTTTGGCATTGTTATCACAGAGGGAGAATAATGAGGGAGCTAAGCTGAAAAGAGAAATCTATCCAAGAGGGAGCTAATATTTGTATTGGAGAGAATTAGAATGGAGCTAAGGACATTAATGAAAATCTGTTTACAGAACATACTTTTTTGGAATGTAAATGGTAATCTTGCATGTGTTGTTTGCATGTGTTTTCCATCAATGTCAAAGAGGGAGATTCTTGGAAGCTACAATTGAAACAATTTTTATATTTCCATTGATTTCAAACCTTAACTAGTAAGACGGTTTCTATCTAGTAAAGTGCCATATCAATTGATTGATGAAGAAGATTTGAAAAGAGGAGATAACAAGAAGACCTGGTGGAATGGTTGAGTTATGTGAAACTGCAATGGGTACTTGATTAGATTACACCTTGGCAAGGAAATGTGTTGTTTATCTTTAAAACTAAGTGAGGCTTGGAAGACTAAAAGCTTAGTCTTGACCGAGAAGTAGAGTAGAAGATTAAGGAACTTATACTTATGTTGAGTGATGCGAGTGTTGACCAAAGGCCAGTACATTCCGAGAAAATTTAGTTTTAACTAAGCATCAATATTTACCAAGTTATCTAGTGATGACCAAGCAGAAGAACACAGTGATGACCGAGTGTCAGTAATTTAACAGTTTGAGAAAGATTTGAGATCCCAACTGACATAGTTGAATTCTTGGGATATGTAAAGTGTATTTAAGATAAGGATGATTATTGTGGAGAATTAAATGAGCATTTAATATATGTTTAACCATTTTTATGTATGGATTTAAGAAGGTGTTTTAAGGTGTATTCTAAAAAGTAGAAGGGGAATGAAATGTTGGAAGGATTCATTGGATTTGACCAAACCCTAAGATCTATGGTGATGATTAAGTGGTAAAAGATCAAGCTACCTAATTAGAGAGGTATACGATCAACCTAATTACAGGTTATAGTAAGCATGAGGTTGATTTAGTTGATTGGAAAATCTAAGCAGAAGGCAGAGAAGGCTAAAAAGAATAGTATAGAAATATGAAGTGGTGATTTCTTGACGGATTTCCAAGCAGATCAGGGAGATAGAGATGACAATGGAGGCCATTCACTGAAATAGAATTTGAGCAAAAGTGGATCTATATTTGCAAAGTGAGTTGTATGTTTCAGATCACAATTGTTGTTACTTTCTAACCATTGTATCAATTGAAAATCCTTTTAACCAAGGTTGACCTAATAGTTGTATTGTAAATATTTTAATCAAGGTGAGATTCTAATGGAATGATCTTATTCCTCTAACAAGGCTCACTTTTAACAGGGCAATTAAATCCTTTAACAGGGTCACACCTAATAGTGTGTATTATAACCTTTAACAGGGTTGGCTTCTCATAAAGCTCACTTCAGAAGAGTCAAAGATTGGTATCATGTTACTAGTGGATTTTCCCATATTGGGTTTCCACGTTAAATCCTGGTGTCATACTTGTGTGAATGTTATTTGATGTGTTTATTGTTAAGAGTTTGATATTTTGCAAGTTGATTACTTTAGGATAGTGGATTGCAAGTTTATGTTACTGATTATATGTTATAGAGACCGAGTGGATTGTTGAGTAGATCTAAGTTGGTTGAAGTGTTTGAAAGTTCAATTGGTGCATCTAGACCTAAGGATAACTTATTCACCCCCCTCTCAGTTATTCTAAATCATTGTAACATATATTATTAAATACCCAACCCATAAGATTTTAGGAATCTAAGTTCAAATATGTTTAGTCTTGAATACTCCACTTTTTGTCCATCCACTTTACACAAAAAAAAGGAATTTAAACACCCCAAAACTTCAATCTCACAATGAAATATTTTTTCCTTCCATGAAAATCTCAATAATTACAAGTATTTAAAACCCATTATTAAATTATATTAGCATTATATTTTTCTTGTAAGTTAAGGTAGACCTAGAACCCTTTAGTAGTTGTGAGGTTCTAATAATGAATTTAGGAGACACGGTTTTAACATTTAACCATCTAGCATAAAAAATAACATATTTTTCTCATGTGTAGTTTCAGAGATCAACTCATATATTTAAACAAGGTCTTCCCTATATTCCAAAGGTAGTGTTTGAACACCCTTTTTTGAATATTTTAATACATCACTTGAAAACAACCAAAATATCAAGAAGAAGAAAATACAACTATTCACCAATTTTATATCTACCCACTAAATTTTTAAAAGGTTTATTGCCAAAATATTATATAAAATAATAAACTATATACAAAGTACTAATTATAATAATTATTAAGAAAAATGTCAAAGGCTAAGGTCCATTGAGAAGAGGAGATTGGTTCACCTATCACATATATAGTTGTTGAGACTTCCTAGAAATGTTAGATCTTCCGATATAAGTAATTATCAAGCATAACAATTTATTTTGAATAATTTTTTTTTTAATATGTGTTATGTTACAATGATGTCAAGAACCTCCTTTTTTATGAATACTACTAATTCAAATAAATTTCAATATACCAAATCCATTAAAAATTTAACTATTAATAATAAGAAATACTCAAATTATCATCAATTTTTAATAACTCTAAAATATTAGTTTTATTCAATTAAAATAAACATGCACTAACTAATAATATTAATAACCATAATTATCAACGATGAAGGCTTTTAGTGGTTTCTATCATTCCCAAGGGGATTAGTTTGACCTTAAGAGAGGATTATGCTAGGTTGGATGGTGAGGTCACCCCTTAATTATTAAATAAAAACTAAAACTAAAAATATGCTATAAAATAATATTGATAACGGTAATTATCAAATATTACTATAAAATTTGTATGAAATTTGTGTACAAAATAAAATATCATTTAATTTTAATTTTAATTATTTAAATAAATGATTAATGAAGTTAGATTAAAAAAAAAGAAATAAAAAACCTTAGAATGTACAACTTAATGATGATTAGCTAGAGTTATCTACATTAATGTCCCTACAATCATCTTCATGGATACTTGAGGAAGTAAAGTCCACTTTCTCCTCCCATATTTTCATAGTTGAAAAGTAGCCCAATTTCATCTGAATCCTGTGAGTATTCTAGAGAGAACATCTTTGGTGTTGTTGGTGCATACAATTTGGGTGATCAAGAGCATTGTTGAAGATATATTTCATTCCTTGATCATTTGTCATAGAAAATAAATTTGCATGATCAACACCATGATTTTGGTTGCTTGGAACAGGGCACATATCTTCTAAATCAAAGGCCCTTTCTTGGATCAAACTTTCTACAAAAAAATCTTCAACACAACGAAAGGAAAGAGGAGGATACATGAAATCTTCAATTCTTATGATGATTTTGAATCCATGGGTGTGTGCAGGATCATGGTGTACCAAACTAGGCCCTTAAGTGGCAATGAAAATTCAGAAAACCAGGGTTAGGAAAGTTGACATAAAAATTTGAAATAGTTATCAATGTTATATAAAAAATATGTAAGAAGATAATCTATAGAAAATTGAATGTAGTTTCTAAGATACTAGCCCTTTTTTGAAAAAAAAAAAATTCTATATGGTGAAAATTTCAAATTTCAATGTTGTAGTGCCCACCCATAATTTACTTTTCAATATTTATGCTAGAATATTTTGGTTATTTTCATGATGATTATGCATATATTAGGATGATTTTAATGACCCCATACTTGCATGTGTATGGTTGGCATATATGTTTTATATTGATGTGTGGCGTGTCTATCTTACATTTCTATATGATGTGTCCAATGTGGTAGAAGATGGAGACGTGGTTACTTGCATTGCAAGATCCACACGATCGACCAATATCTATCATTGTTTTTTACTTATATTATGTACATGCTCAACTTTGTGATGCAGTTTCGCAGGTACCGGGCATCGACTTCCTTGAATTGTTAGGATGAGTGTACCCTATCGCAATATCTCAATGGTAAGAGAGGGGAGATAACAGACATGTTCAAATCCCAACTTAAGTCATTATTGTCTTGCAATAGTGGACAAGTATCTGATTGACTACCTCCTTTGAATTCGTTGAGGTGACGTGAATTCATGAACCCTTATTTGAGCATGCTTATGTCATTGCATCTTTTCTGCATTTTGATTTGGTCAGATTTCAGTATGCATGCATGAAGGTCAATGTGGTATTTTGTTCTGATGTAAGTTAAAGAGTAATTAAGGGTTAATTATAAATTTTAAATAATTAAACCTTCCAAGAATAATAAAATATTAAATATATAGATATTTAATTAATCGGGATCAATTAAATACCCATATTTATTAAAAGATATTTAATTAAAAGTCTAAAGATAAAGTTAGAAGATTTAATTAAATATTATGTCTAAATGAAAATTAAAAGACATATTTAATATAAATAAATTATTAATATGCTACAAATATTATTTCTAATTAAAAATAATAATATGCAATGTAATTACATTTAAATAATAACAATAATAATAAATTGAGTTTTAATTCTAATTAAAATTGAGTTTTGTGGAGAATTAATTATTTAAATACAAAAAACAAAACTAAACAAAAAAAAATAGTGAAGAAAAGAAAGAAAGGATATTTATTTATTTAAAATATATATAGAGAGAGAGAGAGAGAGATAATACTTAATTTGGGAAAAGAAAATAAACAAATAAATAATATTTATTTATTTAATATTAAAAGAAGAAAGAGAGGAAATTGTGTATATCTTTCTTTTAAAAATAAATAAATAAGTAAATTGATTTTTACTTAAAAAAATAAAAAGAAACATAAAGAAAACAATTTTTTTATCTTTTTTTTCAGGGTTTAGTTTTTTAGGAAGTTGTCCTAGAAACCCTAGTTGAATAGTTTTTATTTTTTTAGAGGATTTTTGTCATTTGAGGGGGGACAAAGATTTTTTTTAGAACAAAAGTTTCAGGAGACATGTTACAGGTTTTGCATGGAGATGCTCAAGTTAAAGATTATATTTTTAAAGCTTGGGAGTGGAGTCTTATTTTTGGCTTTTCTTTTTCTTCTTCTTCTTAACAAGTCTACTTGGCATTTTCAAAGTAGGAGTTTCTGAGTCTTTTTACAGTTTTTATTGGAAAGATTGTTTTCTACGTGCTTGCTTAATTGTGATTTGATTTGAGTTAATGTTCTTTTGATTTCTATAAATTTATATAGATGATTATGGTGTTCTTGTGAGTTATGTTTATGACATGTCTGATATTCTATGAGAATTTGTATGGAACCCCTAGGAGATAATTTGTATGTAAGGATATGGGTTTGAAAACATATGTTTTTGGATTAGGGTTGTGAAGAGTCAGGGTAGGAAATAATTTTTATTTTAGATGTCACCTTAAAAATATAAAGACACTTTAGGATACCCATTTGGATTTTTTTTAACATATATCAAAATTAAATAGGGTTCCTTTGTACGGAAAGGATCAAATATTGGCTGTTATAGTGAAATTAGGCCTATTTGAGCTTGATTATTCAATCGGAGCCTCCCAAACATTCATCCGTAAATTTTTCTAATTACATAATTAAGAAAATCACTTCAGTGAGATTTTAAATAATACTTTTATGAATCGTTTCCCTGAATTTTATGATGATCCAAAGGTTCAAAACCAAGGTATGGTATTTTTTCCAAACTAGTAACCTTCTTTCCCGAACAGGGTTGTTTCAAATATTTACTTTTTATACCATTTAAATGACCTTATCTTTAGGACTGGAAAGAATGAAAAATATGTGAAATTAAATTATCTTTCTATAGATATAAGTTTCAGGTCCATATCATTTCATAAGAGATTACACCATTTAAAATACCGACTGATCTGCATTGAGGAAATATGCAAAAACTCACTGTTATAAAGTTAAAATTGTTGATAAGTCTTATTAATTAAAAATTAATCAATTTGAAAATTATTAAATAATTAATATGACTGATCTAATCAATTAATAATTTAATTTTAAAGATCATAGAGATTCACTAAAACACCATATATGTTCCATGTGTGTACTTTATGTTATTAACTAAGTCATTTATGACTTACAAGTATTTTAATAAATATAATGATGTTATATAAATGGAGTTAAATATATGTAAATTTTATGCATGCCTTCTTTCATGTGATCTTGGTCTTGTAAGTGTCAATGTGGGTAGGTGGTTACCCTAGGTGGGTTTTGTCTTCGGACTTGTACTATCTTATGATTTTATGCCTTTTTACTCTTTGGGTTTCATATTGTGGAAAGTTGATAACCTATTTATGTCACAATTGGTTCATGTGTTATCTTGGGTACATATGTGAGAGATGTCATGTGGTCCTTGAGTCTTTGATCTTTATGTTATTTTACCATAAGAGATAACAACCAATATTGTGTTGAGTTATGATTTGTTCACTTGGTCACCTTGTTTCTTCTACTATGATTGTTCAATATTTTGAGTGATGGTATTTTTTTATTATGATTTACTCCGTGTTGGAGAGAGATGCTTTTGAAGCTATTGAGGATCATTGATTTTGTGATATGAGATTATGAGAATTTGGTAATTTTTTATTGAGATATCCATTAGGGGATGGATGACTTATTGAGATGTTCATTATGAGATGAACAATTTGGATATTTGTATAGGATGTATTATTCTTTGTTATGCTCCAGCATTTTCATTGATGACTTTCATGATTTAATTCTTTACGCGAAGTCTTTTGTGGTTTTGGCTTTATCTTCTTTTGGTCTTGTGGCTGGGAGCATTAGGGTAGGTTATCTAGGAGCATAGATGAGAAGTGGCTTGCAATGGGGGCTAGGGCCTTGAGAGGTTACAAGGATAACTCATTGTAAGTGGCCTAATAAGTGATAATAAAATTAATTGAGAGAAAATGTTAATAAGATAAATATGTGCCTCTCCCTTGCCTTGAGTGCTAGTACATGCTAAGGATGGGAGTGGGAGAAGATGCTTGATTGAGGTCTTGCATGGTTAGAATCCTTGTTTATATGAAAGGATTACTGAGCCACATAGAGTCATTTGGGGGGCAGGGTCCAGAGGGGCTACTAGGGTAACTCAAGGGTAGACTTATGTGATGACCCTTCCCTATATGTTTTCTAGGTTCCTACGTGAGTATTTGGTACACTTGCTTTGTCTCTTGATCTTTCATACTTTTAACCTTAAAATATTCTTGTTACCTTTTTATTTGGTGTACCTTTGCTTTAGTCTTTCTTGTTTGGTTGTTTCCCGTGTGTGTGGGCTTGTTGTTATCTCCTCAGAATGGTGGGAGTGGACCTTTGGTTTCACATGGTCGGGTGGTAGTGATTCTTATTACCATTGAGATCCAATGTTCATGACTTTTTCTTGGATGATCCTTGTTGCAGTTGTACTTTCTTGTTCTTCATTGTTGGAGACTTTCTCTTATCTTTCTTATGATGTATATTTGTATCATTGTACCAGTTGTGATATTCTTAGATATTGTATTGTACTTTGTATTAAGTTTTATTACATAACCTACAACTTGTGCAATGGATGTTGGTTTGTTATGTATACCTTATGGTATCATTTGTTTCTAGATTTCATTTATGACATGATGTTATTGTTATTCATTTGCATTATATGAAGATGCTATATTATTTAATTTCTTTTAGTAGATTAGTTAACTTAAGTAATCCTACGTCATGGAACCCTCAGGATTTGTAATCTATAAATGAGCTGCATTTATGAGTATGTATTATCTTTTGTTATATTGCTTCCGCATTGTTAATTCTTTATCAATTATAAACTCTTAAAAAAAATTGTTCTGCAAACTTAGTAACATGTTTTAGGTTAATCTCTCTTGGGCTCCCTGGCGGGGCGTTACAAATGTAGTAGTACAAATATTTAAGGAAAATATAAGTAGGTGTACATATGACCGCCTTAAACAAAATCTAATTATAAGAGAATCTAGAAATAAGTAGTAAACTCATGTCCGGATGTGACGCATTATTTTTTGTAATTTATTTCTAATTAAATAATTAATTATGATTTTTTTACTACAAATTTTCCAGAACATAAAAAATCTCATGTCTGACCACCTTAACTTAGTCTAAACTTCATCAAATTTTTAAAAAAAAATATTGTAGTAGGAGAAGCATAGAATGTGACACATATTTTGGATTTTGAAAATGTTATATTGTTTAAATTTTATAGTTATTTTTCAATGAGTCTATAAATGAGGAGTTTAGAGGTAACTCAATTAAAAAATAAATAATAATTACTTATTAAACTCAAAAAATTGACAACAATTATATTGATGGAAATTTGAGAGTCTCCTTAAGAACCCTTTTCAGTTCATCAGAATTGGGTTATTAAAAGTCGTTAGCTACATAGACAAAGTCTGGAGATCGGAGGAAATATGAAAAACATGTTTTTTGGGTAGGTTTGGCATCCCAAAGCTAAAATCCAAGGAAAATCCCAAAGAAAATCCTAGTTGCATCACAGGTATCGGGTACTTGATATGCATTAGGTACCCAATAGGCATCGGGTGCATGATATCTAATCGCTACCCAATAGGTTTGAAAACATAAAAAGAAAAATATATATGATAACAATATAATAAATTATAATATTAAAGTATATATATAATTTATCCTATATTATATATAATATTATATTATATGATACAATATAATATTATATATATATATATATGCACATGTATGTATATGTATGTATGCACATATATGTATATGTATGTATATATATGTATGCACATATATGTATGTATGTATGCACACACACACACACACACACACACACACACACATGTGTGTGTGTGTACATATATGTATGTATGTATGCACATATATATATATGTATGTATGCACACACACACACACACACACACACACACACACACATATATATATATATATATATATATATATATATAAAATGTTTTTTTGTAATTTTTTAACATTGGGTATTTAGACCACATCTCTCTCTATCTCTCTCTTTGTACATGTACCATTTGGATACAAGATTTGACTTTTTTTTTCCTAGGTGTTTTTAGTGTGATTCGGATAATTGTGAGTCAAGTGAGTGGGTGGATGTATGGGTTCCACATTATATAAGTCCTTTATCTAAAAAAATCTCCATGAGAAATGATGACATGGAAATTTCAATTGAGTATGACCATATTTTAGATCTTCTACAACCAGGACATGTTTTGCATTGGTTTCACCACAACGAAATGATGAGAGATCAGATTATTGGTTAGGACATTGTGTATAGGGAAAGAAGAAGCTTTCACAACCGAAGATATATGATGATGGGTTCACATATCCTACTATTTTAGTTTTTATTGCAGGAACATACCTACGAACATACATGATTAGAAAGAATGACATGCTTGCATATGAAGACTATGAGAAGCACAAAATGATTCTCATGTATGCACACCATGTTATAGAAGAAAATTTTAAGTTGTTGAAGCATCAAAGAAACCCAAAGACAAAATAACTTTGGACAATTAGTAATGATCATCATAAAGAAATATTAGATACCCTTAAGCATAGAGATCACCCTTCAGGAACATTTGACTAGGTCATACAAAATGACAGTAAGGTTTATTAAGTTTATTATGTTTTGACTCATTACGCTTTACTTATTCATTATTTTTGGTCAGTAAAATTGGTTCTCTCATGGATTGTAAGTGCACATAGATACAAATATGATAGATATAGAAGATTCAGGCACACTTGATTAGCCCATACAAAATGACGATAAAGTTCATTGTGCATAGGCTCATCATATGCATAATGTTTCATTGTTTATAAACTTGTTGTTTTCTCAATAAAATTAGTGTTCTCGTACCTTGGAAATTTATGGGTTACAAATATGATGGACGTACAAGATTCCTTTACTGTTATTTGGAGTATTTCTTTAAATGTTTGTCTCACCATTTGGTTAGTATTATTTCTCTAGTACTGATATTTTGTACAGGATTGCAATGTAGGTGTCATCAAGAGTACTAGTGGTTGGAGCTATACATTAAGGGGCATAAATATCATACCCAAATGTAATAGTTTTGTATCTATGATTTTCACATCATTTATATATTTATGATATATTGATGTATTTGTACATGAGGACACGAGAAAACACAAAGACACGAGTATCTACTATTTTTTTCCAGCATTGATGACTTTGTAGATGTTGTATTACATTTATATTTTCAAAGTTAAATGATAAAATAACAACCTCTAATATCATTTCTTATTAATGTATTGATGAATATCTTATAATGTCTTCATTTTGTATCCTCGTTTATTTATTTTAACTATTATAATGTGTTGATTAAATCACTCTTGACCTTTTGGAACAATAGGGAACATTATATCAATGTATTAAACTTGCAGCCTTGTAACACATCCATATAATGGTGTCATTTATCATGCATAACAAGACACATGTAACTTGTACTTTGGACCTCCAACCCTTACCATGAGAAACTAATACACTAACATAGGCATTAGACCTTTAGATTGACTTGAAATGCACTTACACACACCCAATTTTTGTTTGGTAACAATACCCTTTGATAGTTCATTGTGAAATCAGACTTACAAGGTATCTACATGATAATCCTTTATTGATCACCTTCAACACATATCAATACAAGACTTCTATGTTACTCACAAAGATACAATTGGACTCAAAAAAAATAGATACAAGCCCCTTTAGGTGTTTACAAAACATGAAAAGATTTCAACATAGAAAGAAACTAATCCTAACTGTGATGTAAAAAAAAAATTAAATCTCTCAAGCAACAATGTTCAATAACAAAGATAAAAAAAAATACACATTCCTTGGGATTCAAATGGAAAAGAAGATTTTGGAAGAATTACAATCTGTTTCATCACCTTTTGTCATTTGGAGTCCACATACCAGCCTCCAAATACAACCATTCACAAGGTTGGTCTATCTCGACCGAAAGAGGATTTTTAGACCTTGGACACACCTACCTCAAATATTTTTACACAAATTTTAACCGAATTGGTCATTGTGGAACAAAGTTGCAACTTTTTCCACAAAATTGAAATTTTTTTTGAATAATAGCAAAAACAAGTTTTGAAGAGACCCAAAACCCTTTAAAAAAAAATTACATTAATATAAGAAATAAGGCCCTCAAGACAAAACACTTCCAAAAAATAGTAGACACCCAGCACCAAAAAACCAGTGAAGCAGTTCAACCAGCGAAAAAAACCAAAAGAAAGAGAAAAAAGAAACCATACCTAGGATAGGTCTACGAGGGTATCCACCACCTCCTTTTCAAGATTAGACATATTTGGAACAATCACGTTGAGACCCAAAATCCCCTTCAAAATAGTCATCTCTTTTTTCTTCATTCTTTCCCTTGTCCTTCTCCTAGGATGAGAGCCTTGACAAACAACATCCCCAGCGTCAAAATCCAAATTTGCAGTAGTTTTCTCATGGAAAGAGATTTCTAGTTTTTCCACCGAGGTATTGAGGTTCTAAACAGAATCTTTGATGCTCTCATTACTATGTTGGAGGATCTTATTCAGCATGTTCTCCTTCTTCTCCACTCTGGTACACAAACTCTCCAATCTCTCCTCGAGCTAGCAGACTTGTTCTCAGTCGTAGAAGTGACACCTTGATGACTATGCTCAATATTATCAATCTTAGAGGAGAGGGAATGATACTCAAAATTAAGGCTCTTAATCTCATGGAAAGCCCATCTATTAAGATGAAAAGAGTACAAGGATATAGTCTTGTTCATTTTAAGAACACCCAAAGTAGGTTCCTTCTTATCGTGCATATCCTCAATAAAAAGATGAAAACTATCTTCATTTAGGTATACTTTCAGTTTGGAAGTATGATCATCTTTTGGATCCCTATTCATCTCATTAGAACCTTCAGGAGAAATTGACATATCATTCTCCATAGAGTGTGTATAATTAACTAGGACAGGAACTTTCTCCTCTGCCTTACTCTTCAACTTATCCTTAAGCTCCATCGACATAGGGATTTTATCCTTCTTAGAGGCACTAGGTGTAGGCTCTTACAGAGTTTCAATATTCCCACGGAGGCCTTGAATTGGACCAAATTTCCCAAGAGTGTGCATCTTGTCCAAACCCTAACGAACCTCAACATTACTAGGCATATAAAAAACCATATTATTTTCCATATGCTCTTCCTCATCTTTCTCTTTATCATCCTCTTGTGTGTCCATGACCACCTCCTCAATATTTTTATTGCCAGGAGGATCAATTAATATCTCCTCTTCAAGCTATCATCATCTTCAGTTTCCATAGCCTTCTCATCATTGGAATTATGCTTATCTAGGTTTAATTTGGGGTTTTTTGAGGGAAACAAGTTATCATCATTTTTGTGTTCCCACTTATAAACTCCTCTAATCTCCTTTTCAAATTAATTTTTTATGTTCCAAAGACTTCTGGACCATATCTGGCACTTTATCATGACAAAACACATAATTAAAATAAATGAGCCCTTCATGGAGCACAAGCTTGCTAGATTTCTTCTTATGATCCCTAATACTATGATTAAGGGAACACAAAAGATAATGAGGGAATGAGATATACATTTTGTGCCTGAAATGGTTTAACAGAACAAAATGGTACCTATGAGCCCTAGTATAATGACCATCAAAAATAATATACTCCATAAGGGAAATAAGAACCTTCCTCCATATCTACTTAATGTGGTCCACATCATAGAAACTAAAATAATAATAAAAATTTTCCCACTCAATCATCTTTAGGAAACACATTAACAACTCTATTATAATTCTTCCTCTCCATAAATAAATTCATACCTCTGTTTTGAATACCCATCAGATCTGTGATGAACTCTTCATTTAGGGAAAAAAAATTTCCACACATGACAACAGAGCCTTCCTTCAAACCACCCACAAAATTCTTGGTAACATTACTATCAAAGTCATGAAGCCTTTCTAGGTATGACGTAATGCCCCCCTTCTTTAGTTTATTCCAAACCTTTGACTCATTTTTCCACTTCTCGCAGGTAAGGGGATCCTCACGTTTTAACCCTCCTCCTATTTTGATAGTCTCAAAATACAGAGAAGAGAGATTAGATTGAATGAAGAAGCTCTGAGAAAGCCAAAAAAAATAGCGACCCACAACACATGACGCTAGTTAATTTCCTTAATAATATCAAATATTTTCAAGCAATTAAATAAACCTTCACTCTACCCTAAAAGATTATGTATCATTATCATGATTACTTAAAATAACTCCCACTTTTTGTTGGTCTTATCAAACCTTATGAGGGACAAAATTCCAAACGTTGCCATAGCAACTTTTGAGCAATTTTGACAATTTTGACATTTTCCAATCAATTGAATCCCTATCAACCTTAAAATTCTTAAACATGCCTTATTACAATGATTGACCCAAAATGGTCCATAGTTTCTTATAACGGCTTTTGCACTTAGCGCACCTTAGGGACACTAATGGTATGGTATGGCACTAAGAGTTTTGATAAGTGGGGAGCCAAAAATGGACCATGCCTTGGATAAACCAGCCCTACTTGATGTGTTGGTGGTGGATATTTGTGCCCACGAAGATTGGACAGAGATTTGGGTTGCCTTGAAACTTTGCAATAAATGCCTCTGAAGGTTTTTGCATCAAAATAAAACTTGTTATACTAAAAAAACCACTCAGAGTCTTAAAAATATGAGATAGGATATTATAGAGGGGCCTCTCATTGTCCTACAACTTTAGATGCTTCATACGTACGTACACCTAAGGGACATTATCAGTAGGATATGGCACCAAGAATTTTGGTGAGTGGGGATCCAAAAATGGACCATGTCTTGGGTAAACCCACGCAACCAGATTTGTTTGTGGTGTTGATTCATACCCATAAATAATAGAGAGAGATCTGGACCACCTTGCAACATTTCATTGAATACCTTTGGTGGTTCTTGTATCAATACAAAAAATACTTCCCTAAAAAACCACTTGGACTCTTGAAAATATGAGATAGGATATTGCAGAGGGGACTCCCACAATCCTACTTCTTTAGATAGTTCATACACATGTTCCCTAAATCTAGAGAAATACCCTGGCAAAGTTTGTCACTTTTGTGCACTTAGCGCACCTAAGGGACACTAGAGATAGGGTATGGTGTCAAACGTACCGAGGAGTGGGGAGCTTAAAATTGTCAAATCCTTGGGTAAACCCACCCAAATAGACATGTTTAGGGTGCGGAATTGTACCCATGAAGAACAAAGAGATATTTGGGATACCTTGCAACTTTCTATTGAATACCTCTAATGCTTTTTGCATCAATAGAAAAATCGCTGCCTTAAAAAAACCACTTGGATTCTTGAAAATATTAGATAGGATATTTTAGAGGGGCCTCTCTATTGGAAATATATTACATGCAAGGTGAGTTAGAGGGGGGGGTGAATCAGGAACCAATAAAACTTCATCTTCTTTATTCACAATTAGATTATCTAATCTGATTTGCATGCATAGAACTGAAATGAAAGAATCATACATAACACATAACACAGTATTAGGTTACCCAGAAACCTTCCAAATAGAAATTAAAATTGGGGTGGGGATGGTACCCACAAGATTTAGACTGTAGTATAAATTTAGCCTGTTAGAGCTTACATTGACCACTTTTGATGGCCTTCCCTATTAAGAGAATTAAGGATTGTTAAGTCCACCTTGTTAAAGGATTTGATACAATACAAAAAGTAATGCAACTTTGTTAAGAAATTTACAAAGGACTGTAAGGTCGACCTTGTTAGATAATTTTTCTGATCCACCTGTTAGAATGAACTAGTAGATGATATGCTTTCGAAACCCTGATTTGTTGAATGAGATCCTTTTAAATATAACTGATCATTTGACTGTGATAGATGAGTCTCTATTGTGTTTTATACTTCTGCAATCTTCTAATCAATATTCCATATCATATTCGCATATATACTTATACTAAAAATACATTTCTCATACATTTTTTGGATAAAAAAAATGTCTTATATATATATATATATATATCTTATCCAAAAACAAATAACTTCATAAGTTTGCTTCCATTAGACATAATGATATTAAACAATATATGCAAAGTCAGCCCAATACTGTCACTCGGGTCCATAAGTCTACTCGGGTGACAAAATGATACTCGGGCAATGCTAATCACTCAGGTCACACTGATCACTCGGGCGATGCTGAATGAATCGGGCAATACTGATCACTCGATTCACACTGGTCACTCAGGAAATACTGATCACTCGGGCCACATTGGTCACTTAGGAAATATTGAATGACTAAGTGTTTTGACACTAATTGACCACATGTCTTGCCATAAGGTCTACAATCGCCCCCTTTGGCATTAGTGACAAAAGCACTTATCATTGTACTCTAAATCTGATAAGTCAAAAATCCCCCTTACTATCTGCTCAGGTTTTGACACTTGTTCTGCTGCTCAGGTCCAACTGACTTTCTCTTTTTGTTTTTTTCAAAAAAAATTTGTAATATATATATATTTTCTACTCAACTGTACATGTATTTCCTTAGTGTATTTACAATGACTTTTCCCCCTTCTTTTTGACAAAAATGCCAAACTATATTTACAAGGTAATTCCAAAGTAGGATAGGAAATCACAATGTACCTTCAAAATTTGAGACAGAGTGTTGTCCCAATTGTCCTGTAGCACCTTCATGATGTACAATTCAATCTATAGCTCGGTTGAAAACTCTATCATAAAATCTAAAACTGAGAAGTTATTGTCATGGATGAGTGTCTTGGCATGTGTGATGCATTTCTGCATTCCATCCATGTGTGGTAGGAGTTGGCTTTGAATGGTTGTAAGAGACTCTCTAGTCCTTTCTTCTTCTCTTAGTAACTTAGCCTATAGATTGGTCAGATATTTGATCTTCAAATGGTATGCTAAGCTGGTGCTCGGATCAAGTGCCAACTACTTTGCACTTTCCTTCAGATCTGCACCAATCTATGCTAACTTATTCTTTATCTCCATAGTCAAGTTAGAGGAATCACTCAACTTTACAAAAAATTCTAATACATTGGTCACATTGGTTTCTAGAGTGCTAATAACATTGATTAGTTTCACCTGATCAATTGTAATCTTCTTTGCAACATTCTCTAGAACCTTATTTTCAAACTTTCTCTCTGCTTTCTCAAGTAGTTTCCCTTGACCATTCATGTCCTCATTAAACTTATGGACTAAGTCAACAAGTTGTTCCATAATGGAGTCATTCTCATTGAATTCAATTTGTATTGTCTCTATGAATATGGTTTTAACATCTTCAAGTACTTTGTTCCTCTTTTTCTCTTCTCAGAGCTTCTTCTCGGATTGCTCTTTTGTTCCATAGTTGTCCAAGTATATCCATTTTTTCTACTGATAAGTTGGAAAGATCCCAATTTGGAACCACAATATCTTTTTCAAGATCAATCTCATCAGTATTCGCTTCCTTGTCCTTACCTTTGATCTTGGGATTAGGTGAAGGAACAGTTTCCTTACCTTTTCCATCCTCAACTTGTATCTTAGTATTCAATTGGATTAGGTCATTGACCTTTACTGTATCAATTGTTGAATAAAGGTTAACTAAAGAATCAATACTGGCTGAATTTACCTTGTCCATATATGACTCGGTTGTGCTTGGCCTAGTAGTAGGTGGAGCCTGTTTTTTGGATCCTACTACTTGAGATGTTGATTTTGTAACCTTGTCTTTGTTTGGATACAATATGTTGTGGATAGGTGATTGGGTCAATGATGTCATTACTTCCACTACAATCTACTTGGCATTAGACTCTTCAATTGTATGTACCTTGAGTAATGTATCATCATTGGTCTGTTTAGGAGGATTCGTGCTCCGTACTTCTACCTTATCATCTTTCATGACTTCAAATATGGATTTCCACATTGTTGTAGCAGACTTCACAACATCTTCTATCCTTTTGTTCAGTATTTGGAAAGTCCTGAATCAAGGAGTATGATTTTTTTCATATTTTGTCATTGCCTCTTTTATCTCTTTGTTCTTCATAGCAGGCATGACATCCTTTAATTTATGTTCCCCTATGTCTTTTTCAATTTGGACTGCATTGAGCCAGGGAATAGATACTGCATTGAAAAAATATTCTGTCATATGACTCTTCAACTCAAAGGGGTCATATTTCTATTTGGCCATTTTCTCCACAACTGCTTCCTCTATTTTCTTTTGTTCTTCCTTACTCCTTGAAGAATAATTCAATGAATTTAGAGAACCCATACCACTACCTCCTTTCCGATCTTCAATCTTCTGCTCAAGTGTAGGTAGTGTTTTCTTGAAGACAACTATTTCAACTTCTTCATCATCATCATCATCATCTTCTTTACCCAATACATGTCTCCTTCTTGATCTCCTTGGTTTGACTATAGTGAAGATAGGTGTAGTGGCCTTAGGTTTTTTCTTTAGAGCTAGCCTCTTCTTCTTCTTAGGATGTTCTAATTCTACTTCTACCTCTTCCTCTTCTTTCTTAGATTCATCATCCTCTATCTTAACTGTATTATCTTTACTTTTAGTGATAGAAGGAGAGTCGAAGGTCTTTCCATATTTCTTTTCAAAATTTTGTAACCTCTTCTTTCCTCTCTTTAGAATCTTAGGAATCTCTATCTCTATAGATATCTTGCTATTTGCTTCTTCATAGGTACCAAAGTATGGTGCCTTGGGATTGGCAGGTTCATTCACAAGAGCCTTAATGATGTTCTTGGTTTCATCTATGTTAACCTCATATGCAAGAGGTTTTACCCATGCAGCCCTAGGTTTTACAGCTTGTATGTAAACCTTATCACAATCAACTAGAAAACAAATGTTATCCTTATAATTTTTAACTAGTTTTTTAGGAATCATGTATGTGCTCTACATTTTCTATCTGAAGTTCTCAAAATATCCATCCATGATATTCTCATAATTATCTCCTAACTCATCTATGAATTCATTTATCTGGTGAATTATGGGTCTATCCTTCTTCCATGCTACTGTCCCTTTAGAAGGAAAGAACTTTTGAACATAAAATAATATGCATACTAGGAGAGAACCGAACTTACATGGATTTGTTTTAGATTCATGGATGCTTTCCATATTCTTTCTTAGATGAATGAGATGCAACTCAGTTAGGTCAAATTCTAGATTGTTTTTAACCACCTTGTATGCTAAGTCCACAACTTCACAAGGTACACTATTAGGTCTGTTGGAACTATATATCTTGTGAGATATCACATGAATCCCAAATTTTAATTCCATGTCAGTAACTTCATTCAGTCTCATGTCTCTTTCGTCCCATTCGGAAAGAGTTAACTCATATAGCTTATCTCTAGTTAGGGTTTTGGTAGCTTTAGCTTTGTCAAAAATGGGATATCATGTTACTCAATGTATCATTGTCTTTGTGACCTTTATAGGTTGTTCCAACCATAGTTACATGTCATGAACGCGGCTAAGAATGAATCTAATCCATTTGATTTGAAAATTCTTTGGTATGTGCAAGATGTGGGTTAAACCTTTAACCTCTAGATGTTTGTGCTCGGGCTTCAGATTTCTTCCTAGGCACAATTTCTCATATACTGAATTCATCTCAATTGTTCCAAGCTCCTAGATGTTGCAATGATAGAAGCTTCAAATGTCATTGACCAGTAATACCCTTGGAGGAATAAGAGAATGAGCTCCCAATGAATCTACTTCTTCTGCAACTGCCGGATAAAGCTTAAACTCTGAAGGGTTAGATACAGCATTTCTTACCAACATTTCTGATCCTTTCTTAACCTTGCTGCTGGATGTGGATGCCATATCGCTCAAAGAATTTGATCAAACTTCTCTTTCAAACACAAGTTCACTCTGAATTTCTAAGGGCTCTGATTTTCTCGGAAAACTAAAATCTTTGTAAACAATAACCTTTCCAATTCATCATTTATAAGAGTTATCACCATTAGAGTATTGCATTAAATTCTCCATACATAGTAGCTGGCATATCTCGGGTAGTTCTCACAGGCTTACTCAGAAGCTCGAAGAAAATTGACTTCCCCATTCTTATACAACCCAACTCATCTCGGTTAAGCTAGAGTAGCTCGGGTGTAACTGAGATCCTGACTTGGTTAACACCATATCATGTCCTAATGCATCAATATGCAGATTTGGACTTGTTAGCATATCTGGAACTAATTTATGATAGCTTGAATACATAGTTCTAGTCATTTCCTTGTATCTCTATTCTGTTATGGTGGATCCACCCAACTCACTATCTTGGGTGCCATTAGATCCTTCATTGCTTTGGTCTAAACCTTCAAAGGATTTCCTTACCCATTGCTTACTCATCTGAGTTCTAATTTCTGAGACTTTTTCTTTTCCTTTCTCAAAACTAGTATCCACTTTTTCTATGTTCATACAATTTCTGCTCAGATGACTGAGTTGTTTACACACATAACATCTCTTGGTAGGATTCCCTTTTCAGATGTGAGTCTTTATACAATTTTCATGTGTCCATATTCTCCACAGTTACAACATTTATACCACGTGTTGTAATCCCAACCAAAAATTGCTTTGGCCAATTATTCAGCAGGGTTCCATTTCTTTGTTCTACACTCAGAAGATCTATTAACTTTTTTTTTTAAAATTTGAAACATTTTCCTTCAAACTTAGGTTTCTTAGTGCATTCACTTTCTCTATGTCCATGTTTGTTGCAAATGTATCATTTTACATTAAAATTTGACTTTTCGTTGCTCCAAAATTTATTTGATGTATGCCCTAACTTTCCACAGTGGTTACAAGTAGGTTTCATGTTCTTTTGGGCTCCTTGCTTTGAGGATTCACCTCGTTCAATATAACCTAGTACAGTCTGTCCATGATGTCTGACTTCTGTTAACTAGTCTGTACTACCTTGTGAATTCATCATACTTTCATTGGTTTTCCTTTCATTGTTGAGATCATTCTACAGTCTTTCACTTTTTGTTCTCAGGTTGACAACTTCTTTATTTGCATTATTGAGTTGATTTGCCAAATATGCTTGCTAGAGTGACAAAGGATGGATTTCATTTTCCTTTTCTTCTAACCTTTTACTCAGTAATATTTTGTCTTATTGTGCCAAATTTCTATCATCTTCTGCTTGATTCTTTTGTTCTATGACTTCACACAATCTGACTGAATGAACTTCTTGTTCTCTTTTCAACTTTCTGACTTCTTCATTTAAATTGAGATTCCTTGCAAGAAAGTATTCAATGCCTGCATCAGCTTCTTCAGAACTTTTTTCTTTGCAAAAATCTTCAATTCTTTCTTCTATGTAATTCCAGTCATTCATTTGTACTACTAAATCTTTTCTTCTTTTTAGGTAAAGAGAGAGTTTCTCCTTGAGTTTCTTGATCTGATCCATGGCCATTTGTAGATCTATCTTTTCATTCTCAATGACTGTCTTTAGTCTATATACTTCCATTGTCTTTGATCTTTTCTCAAGATGTTAAACTTATGTTAGAGAACCTTTAGCTCTAATACCAATTGTTGGAAATATATTACATGCAAGGTGATTGAGAGGGGGGGTGAATCAGGAACCAATAAAACTTAATCTTCTTTATTCACAATTAGATTATCTAATTTGATTTGCATGCATAGAACTAAAATGAAAGAATCATACATAACACATAACACAGTATTTGGATACCCAAAAACCTTCCAAATAGAAAGTAAAACTGGGGTGGGGATGGTACCCACAATATTTAGTAATGTAGTATAAATTTAGCCTATTAGAGCTTACATTGACCACTTCTGATGGCCTACCTTGTTAAGAGAAATAAGGTTTGTTAAGTCCACCTTGTTAAAGGATTTGATACAATACAAAAACTAATGCAACTATGTTAAGATATTTACAAAGGACTGGTAGTGTTGATGTCTAATTTTTTTTTATCATTAGTGTCCCGCACTTAATCATTATCTAGGAAGTTTTAGCCAGTCATCACTCCGGCCGAGCTATCTAGTATAGGCCGAGCTATCCAGCATAGTCATTGCCAAGTAGATAATAGTTTCTAAGTCACATGGTTACCAAGTTTAGTCCATGCCAAGCACCAGAGTCTTTTTGTACCGAGAAAGACACTTTTGTTATGTATGTCAGGAATGACACAAATTTCAAGGTAAACTATTTTGGGCCAACTTATATAAGCATTTAATATTTTCAACAGGATAATTACGTATTTAATTATTTGATCCCACTACGTGGCATGGAGCCAATCATAAAATTGGATTTTCCTAAGCAGCATAAGCATTTGATCTTGATCGTTGATCTAGATCTAATTTCTAGATCCGTAAAGTATATTAATATTGCTTCTTACCCTAATTGAGAAAGTGTATTGTGAGATAAGGTGTATGCATACATGAGAGATGTGTGAAGGGTTGTTTTGATAGAGGAAGCATAGATATAGGAGAGTGAAAGTGTAGTGAGAAGTAGAGTAAAGATATATCAGAATATTAGATCAGAGAAGGTATTGAAAAGAGGAGATCCGTTATCAACATCAAAGTGCAAATCAAAGGATCAGATCTTGAGACATTCTAACAAGTGTATCAGGTGAAATCTCTTAACAGAGTGGTTCTAATAGACCTTTCTAAATCTCTTTGCTGAGTGCTTACTTTGTTGTAAGTTCAAATCCTTTTACAAGGTAGATTGTAATGATATGTAGCTCTTAACTAGGCAGACTTTTAACCAGGTAGATTACAAATTATGATCAAATCTTGTATCCCTAACAGGCACACTTTATTGCTGCAGTAGTGAATATTTTGTGGGTGTCATCCCCACCCCATTTTTACCTTATTGGGTTTCTGGGTTACCAAATTATGTGTCTTGAATTATTTATTTACTGTCATGGATGCTACTAGATGATAGATCAATTACATTTATGCATGATTGTGGATCAGTTTGTTTTAAGTGATAAAAAGTTGAAGAGCTGATTCACCCCCCCCCCCTCTCAGTATATTTCTTTCCCATATTGTATTTCCAATAGTTGGTATCAAAGCTCAGTTCTCCTACAAAATATTTTAATCATCTTGAGAGTACAACTCTTGAGATGGAGATTTACAAATTGGGTAGTCATTGAGAATCAAAAGATTGAAATTCAGCTAGCATTACATCATCTTGAGACAACAAGACAGGAATTGAGAAATTCCTTGATATCTAGGAAAGATTTGGCCAAACAAATGAATGACACTCATTATTAGGAAGAAGAAACTGCAAATCTATTTCAGAATGGAAACTCTACTGAGAGCGATGCAGCAATTTCAAATCTACTGGAAAGGAACAATACATTGTGTGAAGAAGTCAGAAACCTCAAAAAGAGAACAAGAAATGCAAATAGTAAGACTATGTGAAGCAGTGGAAAAAAAAAAAGAAAGATGAAGATGAGAAAGCTATGGCTGAAGAAGACAAAAGAATGATGACTATCAAAATTGATGAAAGGACACATGATGTCCAAATGATGAAAAAAAATCAGGTTGACATGGTAAATCAAATATTACTTGCAAATTAGGAGATTAGTAGGAAAGACATGGAAATTATGAATCTGAGATCTAAGAACAATCAATTGAAAGATGAATTGAGATATGAGAAAGAACTTAATAAAAGATTGAACAGACCCAATGAAGCTTTGACTCATTTTGAAAACCTGATGGAAGCATCAAGGAGATCTAAAGATTCTTCTGGATTAGGTCATATCAAACAATAGACATCTACTGAGAAAGGAGAATCATCTAAGATTGGTGAAAAGAGGAATGCAAAGTCAAAGAACATCAAACCTATATGCCACCACTGTGGAAAATCAGGACACACAACAAACATCTGCCAAAGCAGGAATGGTAAGTCCAATCCTAAACCTAAGTTCAATGGTTATTGCTTTAACTGTAAGAAGTTTGGACATCAAGCACATGAATGTTGGGCAAAGGAAAATAATGCACCTCCCACACCTAGATTCAATGGGTATTGTTAGAACTGTAAAAAATTTGGACATAGAGCACAAGATTGCAGATCTAATGCTAAACAACAATGGACATCAAAGACACAAGAAAAAGTACCAAGGAAAGGTAATACTTACAATTGGGATTACAACACATGGCATAGTTGTCATTACTATAGTGAGTATGGGCATGTTTCAGAAAACTGCATAAAGACACATTTCAGAGGAAAATCTAAGAGTTGGATGAATGGAAGCTTAGTTTTCTATAATTGTCTGAAAATCGGTCACACTAGGAAGGATTGCAAGACGAGGGTACCTGCTCCTACTATTGAAGAAATTAGAGCACAGATGAACCAGACATGGATAAGGAAAACAGAACTGAGTAGCAGTGAAGCTACTGAAGCTGAGGTCACCCAATCTAATGGATCAGGTGATCACACCATCACTAATTAAGCAAAATGGTATGTGAGGAACTATGTTTATATCTCATATCTTTTATCAGAACTCCTAACATATAAAGTGCAAAATTCAATATCTGCATATGTTAAGATGCATTAAGACATATTCTTGAGACATGTACCTAGCAAAGTAAATATGCACTATAGGTGTCAAGTAACAATATTATTGTACACTGAGACCGAGTTCTCTAGTGTATGTGTTGAGATAGTATGGGTTGAGACCGAGAGATAGATGAGTTTTTTGAGTCGGCCAAGGATAGTTGTTTGGCACTCACTCAACGGATAGAACATTTATTGCAAACCTAAATTTTGACCTTTGGAGCCTATAAAGGAATGAGCTGTTCATTATTCATTTTCACCTTGCCATTGATAATTTCACAGAGTGTTGGAGCATTTGCAAACTTGATTTCTAGAAAGATCTTTCGAAGACTTCTACAGCATGTCGTCGGATATCCTGAGTAAAAGTGCAAATTTTGACATCTACCGAGGTATTCTATTCATCATCTTTGAAACCCTATTTCTTTCAAAATCATGGTTGCTAGTTCTTTTGCAGCAACAAAGAGTATGGAGAAGGAGTTGATAAAAGTTCAATTGGTAAGGAGTGACACCTGTGCGCCTCCTAATTTCTGAGGAGTTCCTGAGAGTGCCATCCAGGGTGATTTGACTAGAGCCCTATCATTGATTCCACCTAAGGTACTCATGATTCATGATATTAGGTCATGTTATATGTGCAAGATAAGTGAAGTTGGTGATCACAAGCTAAGAGAATCTTATAGCAAATTGTGCAAAGACGGAGCCCTAAAAGTTGAACACAAACATTTAGCTGAGAGAGGGTTAACTCGTGCCCTAGACTTTCCAAGGGATTTCAAAATGGAATAGATCAAGATTGTTTTGATTCGTATACAAGACATGACTATATGCCTGGAAAATGGACGAGTTAAGATTACAAAGGAAATCATCCATCTCGTAACTAGTTATCCAATTCTTAACGGGAAGAGAACCATGAGATGTCAGAGTAAGGAAAACATAGAAGAATTCACTGGATCTATTTGGAATAAAAGAGGGATGACGATCTCTACTATTACAAATTTGGAGCTTGATTTTGCAGTTAGGGTTATTTCTCATAATTTTTATCAGTCGATCTGACTGGACAGTGTCCCATGCATTGCAGTCGACCAGGCTTGGAAGATTGTGAAGAAGGATCATACTTATGACCTTGCTGAGCTTCAAATGATGCAACTAGCCATGAACCTTGCTTCAATCAGAAAGGAAAAGAATTCAATGTGTAAGTTTGGATCTCTGCTCATTTGTATATTTTTCTACATACATAATACATTTCCTACTTTTGGGAACATAGTGTGGAAAACAAACAAACCTTTTACACAACAAATCAATGCATTTATTAAGCAATTAGGTGATAAATTTGACAATGTGATGGGAATATATTTTGTCAAATTTAATAAAAGGATGACATTGATGAGTAGAATTCCCAGATCACTAGTTGAGAAACACTATGAGGATGTATGTTTCCTAGTAGACATAGATTTCACCTATGTGCAGGCAGTAGCGCCGAGGGTATCATGGCTAAGGTCATTACCTTATGAAGTGAACATTGATGAGACATCTATAGCTCTATTGGTAGAAGAGATTGATGGTACAGCCAAATTTTTTGTAAACTATGAAGAAGCTAAGTCCAAAATCTCTATGGATTTGAAGGCTAGCACTATGGAGAGGAAAAGGAAGAAGATTGTCAAAAATTTGAAGAAGATGGTTGGAATTGAGAGTGATGAAGAGATAGAGGATGCACCTTTGGGTTTATCAAAAGGACATGGAGAGGATATGTCTAGTGGAGAAGAAGAGAGTGAACCTGAAGAGGATATCACTATGAAAGGAAAAGGGAATCAGCCAGTGGTTGCCAAGGCAACTAAAGCAAGCAAAGCCAAACCTAAGGCTACCCCTCCTATTGCTAACTAACCTAGGACTAGGGCATCAACCGTTTCATCTCAAGCCGAGTCAACAAAAGTATATACAAAGAAGAATGATGGAGAGAGCAGTTTAGGGAAGAGAAAATAAGTTGAAACTAAGGCAGTACCAAGCAAGCTTGAGAAGAGAACGAGGAGAAAACTAATCTTGGAAAAAGAAGATGATGAGGAGAAGACAGATACAGATGAACCTAGAAACATACCTACAGCATCACATATACCAATGACAGCTGTAGAGATAGGAAACCTTGTTCCTACAGAACTTTATGATATTTTATCATAAAATTGGTAGTATGCTCTGATGACCGAAAGAAAAATAAGGGAAGGAACACTAGCTAAGGTCATTCATGATTTAACCAAGAAACAAATAGCTAAGTTTATTGAGCAATATCAAAGGAAGTTTATTCCTAAACAAAGAGCCTATGGAATATTGAAAAATGATGTTGAAGGTGTAGTACAACAGGGCACCAGAATATGGAAGGAAAATTTTGGGTTAATCACTAAGAATGCCGATGAGAAAGGTGAAGGCACCTCAAAGCCGAAGGAAATGGATGAAGAAACTGTTACTGATCAAGCAAAGACTGAGAAAGAACCACAAGAGGAAATATAAGATGGGAAAACTATACATTTGACAATGGACAGTCCCATTGACAATACACTTGGAGAGAACAGCAATGTGGATGTCGAGGATCAGAATGAGCCGACAGACACGGGTATGCAATTGCCCATTCATACAACTGGGGTTGAGATAGAGAAAGAAGGAGAAAATGAGGTAATCAATACTAATCCACATTTTTTAGAGGTTGTACAAACAATTTTAGAGAGTGGAGATAAGATTGAATAAATTTCAAATATGCCTATAGAACAAGAGGCTATACAAGTGTTGGTGGATCTACCACACTTTGTATCATCTACTCCCACTAGACCCAAAATAGGAAGTATACCTGACCTGCAGGAAATCTTGACTCAGATGAAGGAAACAATTCAAATTGATACTGACAAAGGAAAAGATATCATAGAACCTGAGCCAATCATAAGCTCACCAGAGCTCAAGAAGAGGAAGCTAAACAAGAAAAAGTCACCAAGTTTAAATGTCACATTGGATGAAGTTATTGTGATTCCTAAATAGGATCCTTAGAGTTTGACATATGACTAGATTCAGACCCTTCAAGACCTATTGAAGAGGATGAAGAGAAAAGTGGAAATAAAGAGGGAACAAAAGAAGAAGCAAGTTCTGGATGACATAAAGGATATTTTGTTAAAGCTTTTGATATGGAAGATGTAAATGAGCAAGCACCAATACTGAAACAATTAGTTCACATTGTGCAGAAAGTTACTGATGAAAATATTGAGGCAAATGACAAATTATTGAAATGTTTCAAGAGAAGATTTGAGAACAAAGTCTTGGAGAAGATATCTGAAGAGATTGCCACCAAATAGGTTGAACTTTCTTCTGTTGTTGAGATTCTTGAGGAAGTTGCAAATAATGTTTTTTCATTGTACAAAATATTATGCGATGTAACATTATTTACAAAGGATAATCAACAGCTTATTGAGAAGTTGCATTTAGATATGAAGTCAATAGCAAGTTCATTGAGCATGGATGCTAGTTCTAGCTCCGTACATTTTGATAGGTTGACTCATGGACAAAGGAGATTAGCCGAGCTTATGGCTGAAGATGGTCAAACCAAGGCCAAATTAATAACAATTTAGGCTAATTTGATACCTCATCTGGAGGTCATGCAGAAGGAACTAACAGCTGCACAAGAATTGGTCAAGAGAGATTCTTAACTCTCTACTGCAGACATCTTGGTTAGTCTAGCTACCGAGCTAGAAGTTAAGTTGGAGGTTATGAATTTTGTTAAGGATAGTTGGGATACATCTTTTGCATTAATATTATAGCTTCATCAACCATTTTTGGACAAATACAACTTAACCCCCATAGCTATCAGTGACAAAAACAAGGGGGAACAGGAGAGGAAATAGAAACAGGACATGAAACACGCAAAGGAAAGGAAACAGAAAAAGATGTGCAGAACCAGGTATAAATATATTTGCTAAAGGCATGTATATTATGTTGATAATGTATGAAGAATGAAGTATAATCTAAGGGGGAGTACATTGTGTACTTAGGAAAATTTTGTGAATGTAAATGATAAGTGTTTTTTCCACTAATATCAAAGAGGGAGATTGTTTATCTCTAAGTTTTGTTGATCATTAGTGTCCCGTACTTAGTCATTTATCTAGGCAGTTTTAGCCGGTCATCACTGCGGCCGAGCTATCCAGTATAGGCTGAGCTATCCAGTATAGGCCGAGCTATCCAGCATAGTCATTTTTGAGTAGATAATAGTTTTTGAGTCACACGGTTACCAAGTTCAGTCCATGTCGAGCGCCAGAGTCATTTTGTGCCTAGCAAGACAGTTTTGGTATGTATGTCAGGAATGACACAAATTTTGAGGTAAATTGTTTTGGGCAAAATTATCTAAGCATTTAATATTTTCAATGGGATAATTTCACATTTAATTATTTGATCCCACTACGTGGCATGGAGCCAATCAAAAAATTGGATTGTCCTAAGCGGCATAAACATTTGATCCTGATCGTTGATCTAGATCTAATTGCCAGATCCGTAAAGTATATTAAGATTGCTTCTTATCCTAATTGAGAGAGTATTGTGAGAGAACGTGTATGCATACATGAGAGATGTGTGAAGGGTTGTTTTGATAGAGGAAGCATAGATATAGTAGAGTGAAAGTGCAGTGAGCAGAAGAGTAAAGATATATCAGATTATTAGATGAGAGAAGGTATTGAAAAGAGGAGATTTGTTATGAGCATCAAAGTGCAAATCGAAGGATCAGATCTTGAGACATTCTAACAAGTGTATCAGGTTTAATATTTTAATAGAGTGGTTCTAATAGACCTTTCTAAATCTCTTATCCAAGTGCTTACTTTGTTGTAAGTTCAAATCCTTTTACAAGGTAGATCGTAATGATCTGTAGTTCTTAACTGGGAAGACCTTTAACCAGGTAGATTACAAATTGTGAACAAATCTTGTAGCCCTAATAGGAACACTTTATTGCTACAGTAATGAAGATTTTGTGGGTGTCATCCCCACCCCAATTTTACCTTATTGGTTTTTTGGGTTACCAAATTTTGTGTCTTGAGTTATTTATTTACTGTCATGGATGTTACTAGATGATAGATCAATTACATTTATGCGTCGTTGTGGATCAGTTTTTTTTAAGTGATAAAAATCTGAAGATCTGATTCACCCCTCACCTCTCAGTATCTTTCTTTCCCATATTGTATTTCCAACAGTTAGGTCCACCTTTTTAGAGGATTTTTCTTATCCACCTGTTAGAATGAACCAGTAGATGATATGCTTTGGCAACTATGATTTTATGAATGAGATCCTTTTGAATATAATTGATCACCTGACTATGATAGATGAGTCTCTGATGTGCTTTATACTTCTACAATCTTCTAATCAATATGCCATATCATATTCACATATATACTTCTACTAAAAATACATTTCTAATACATATTTTGGATAAACAAAATGTCTTATATATATATATATATATATATATATATATATATATATATATATTNATATATATATATATATATATATATATATATATATATATATCTTATCCAAAAACAAATAACTTCATAAGTCAGCTTCCATTAGACATAATAATCTTAAACAATATATGCAAAGTCGGCCCAATACTGTCACTCAGGTCCAGAAGTCTACTCGGGTGAAAAACTAATACTCAGGCAATGTTGATCACTCGGGTCACACTGATTACTTGGGCGATGTTGAATGACTTGGGCAATATTGATCACTTAGGTCACACTGGTCATTCGGGCAATAATGATCACTCAAGTCATATTGATCACTTGGGAAATATTGAATAGCTAAGTGTTTTGAAACTAATTGAAAACATGTCTTTCCATAAGTTCTACACTCTCATGGTCCTACATCTTTAGATGGTTCATATGTAAGTGCCCCAGTTTGAGAGAAATACCTTGGAAAAGGTCGTCACTTTTGTGCACTTAGCACACCTAAGGGACACTTGCAATAGGGTATGGCATTGAGTGATCCACCAAGTGGGGATCCAAAAATGGACCGTGCCTTGGGTAAACTAGCCCTAATAGATTCATTGGTGGTGGCGGTTCATGCCCACAAATAATGGATAGAGATCTGAGCTGCCTTGCACCTTTCCATTGAATGCCTCTGACGGTTTTTGCATCAATAGAAAAATTGCTGCCCTAAAAAAACCACTTGGAGCATTGAAAATATGAGATATTCTATTGTATAAGGTCCTCTCTCAGTCCTATGTCTTTAGACCATTCATACATAGGTACCCCAGATTGATAGAAATACCTTGATAAAGTTGTTCATTTTTATGCACTTAATGCACCTAAGGGACACTACCAGTAGGCATTGCGCTGAGCGTTCCGATGAGTGGGGAGCCAAAATTGTACCATGCCTTTGGTAAATCATCCCTATTAGATGTTTTAGTGGTGGCATTTCATTCCCACGAAGAATGGACAGGGATTTGGGCTGCCTTGCACCTTTCCATTGAATGCCACTGACATTTTTTGTATCAACAAAAAAATTGCTGCCCTAAAAAATCCACTTGGGTTCTTGAAAATATGGGATAGGATATTGTAGAGTGGCCCTTCCTGATCTTAAATATTTAGATGAATCATATGTGGTTTCCCGTGATTGAGATAAATACCCTAGAAAAGTTTGTCACTTTTGTGCACCTAGCGCACCTAAGGGACATTGTCGGTAGGGTATGACATTGAGTGTTTTCGTGAGTGGAGAGCCAAAAATAGAAAATTATTTGGGTAAACCTTCTCAACAAGAATTTTTTGTGGTGTAAGTTCATTCCCACAAAGAATGCAAAACTTTGTATGGTCATTGTGGCATTTTGTCACCATTACGCCAACTAGGTTCTGAGTGGGTCAACTGTGGTAACATCTCCAAAGGAACCCAAATGTGAATAAAATGATGTAATTCATATTTTTTTTCCATATTTGGAATGTTTGAGAAGTCATAGTTTTATAGGGAGTCATTTGGGTGAAAAATGTAAAAATTTCTCAAAAGTTGCTATGACAACTTTTGTAATTTAGTGCAAAAAGTTGCAACTTTGTTCCCCAGTGACCAATTGGTTTAAAATTTGGTTAAAAATAGTTGGGATAGGTGTATCCAAGGTCTAAAAATCCTCTTTGGTTCATGGATGGACCAGCATGGTCAATGGTTGTGATTGGAAGGGGAGAAAGTTAATAAAATCCTAAAATTTGTAACGTGCTTATATATTTTTTGTTGATCAGGTGTTTGTATTGGATCAGTATCGATTTACCTCAACCCCAAGCCTGCAAATATTTTAAGAATGATGATTTTAATTCAATCTAAAATTGGTTTGTTACTATTTTGTGGATGATGCAGGTAGTTTGAACAAATTCTTTGAAAATGGTCTTAAAACCCTCACTGTCATGGGTTTGGTAACAAATTGGAAAATTTCCCATATGATCCACTGTGAAAAAATTATATAAATCTAGGGTTTGATAGGCCATTGGATTCTCTAAATATTTATGGTGATCTTTGATTGGGACGTTGTGTCTATTGGAAAAAGTTGATGTCTTTATGACGAAGAAGGTCTTCCAAGCCTGAGTTTTTAATGCCTGTCAAGTCCATTAGTTGGCACTGTCATATGAATATTTTTGGTTTCCGATTTGAACCATTATTCCCTACTATCCTATTGATCAATATTATTGTGTCTTTGAGATCATGTTGTTGTTTTACTTAATACTTGTAACCATGAATGCAAACATGAAGTTGGTCCTAGTTTTGTGTTAATCCTACATTGTTCCATGAATACCGTGTGGGTAAGTTTTCTAATTGGAGCCTTGTGGCTCTGCATCAAATATGCAAAGGTCTTGTAGGTCTGTCTTGACATTGATTGTCAAATCTTATTTTTGGTTGCTTTGTAAGAAGTTCAATTGTTTTATTCTATTGGTTTGATCCTTGAGCCTCTACATCATTTGGACTGCCTTTTGGAGGGTTACAATCCATTAGGTTCTCCTGCACTAGTTGCGAATGATCGTAGAAGGATTGTGATGTTTTGTAAAGGTTGTGATAATGAAACATTGTGACTCTATCATCGTGGAGATATAAATAGGAAAAAAGTTATTAAAAAAACACTAAATATTATGAAAATACAACAAAAATTTCCAAATACATAAAAAATTATTGAAACACAAAAACCATGACACTTCCATTAAAAAAATACCAAATGATTCCATAAACAAGAATAGTACATGTGTACGGAAAATGACAAATAAATAATATGAAAATGAACATGTTCTATATATATGAAATCATTTTTTAAAAGTATGTATCTCCATATACAAATATGGTGTAAATGTCAACTCGATCAAAGTTTTAAAAAATGTGGCACGTGCCATCTCAAAATCTCTACAAAATATACATGTCATCTCAAAATGTGCCTTATGGCATCTCAAAATATCTATATATAGAAATGTATGTATTAAATCCTATGATACTAGTGGGTCATCAGAATTTAGCCTCTCCAAATTAGTATTTTTCTCTGACGGATCCTACACAAAAAAAAAAATTGAAACCATAATTTAGATTGCTTAATTTATATGATTTGTGCATATAAAAAATTAACATTAAAATTCATATCGAACAAAAATTTAATTGAAATTCAAAATTGAATTATTATGTACCTTGGATCTAAGTATCCTCATGCACTTAAGAGTCTTAATATATGTCCTTGGTGGTGAAGGGACGTTTCTAATAGTGCTAGTTCCAACCTATATATGTTTGCAACCATGAAATTGATACGATTTATCCTATAAGTTATCAATGATAGCAAAAAAATTACAAAAAACTTGAATTAAAATAAAAAATTACCTATGCTAAACCTTCTTCTTCCAATGCGGGTTGGGTGAAAAAGGATAAAAATCCATGGTGTTGTACCTCCCTCTCACTAGGTGTTACCTACAAGAGTCAAATAAGATAAAATTTTAGTTAATATGTACTTAGAATAATGACAACTTAAATGACAATCATGTATTCTTGATACAAAAATGTAAACAATTAAATATAGAAATATATGTACCATGGGGCTATTATAGCCAAATGAAATTCCTAAGAGGGCAGGTTTGCGAACTTGTATCTCAACATCGTCTGACATCAACCTCTTCACATTAAACCATGTAAAATATACATTAGTAGGCCCAAGTGACATGTACATGCATAATAATTCTAAAAATTTTAATTACCTTCCCCTTGTCAATATGGGTCGCTGCATTCCCCTCATGACATTGCCCCCCGTTGGCAATAGTTTAAACCTACAAGAGTGAAATAAGATGAAAATATTAATTAGTATATGATTTTTATTAGGTTAATTTTTATGAAAAAAAACATGTATACTGATAAAAAAGTAAATTAGTGAGTGTGAAATAATATACCATAGAGATATCAAGGCCAAATGAAATGACAGAGAGTGTGGCACAATCCACCTATCTCATCTCCTCCTTTTTATCAACTAAACATTAAAAAAACCATATATATCCATAAGTGTGAGGTCGTTATAAGTTATCTACTAACAATAATTGTTTAACATTAAATACATTGTGACATTAAATGTTTAGTCTTAATGTAACTTGAGGAGACCATGCCACTTGTGCCTCCTCCTCGATCCCATTAGAGTTCTCTCCATGAGATGTTGAATTCCATCTAGCGACATCCGGTGCATCGCCCATCTTGAATGCCTCATAGTCACGTGTATCCATATCATCACTAAGTGTCTCATTAAGGGGATCCAAGCATAAATTCTTGCACATAAAGAAAGAATGAGGCACACAAATATGTATACCCCAAGAGGATTTTGAAGCGCCATCATCATCAACACACGGTTGCATCAATGATGCAGTGTGCCTAATCAAAATCGTGCTCAAGCTGTGAATGGAACTAATGCTCTACGAGCCAACCTCTACAATAACATCTGGATGTTTCACTAGAGGAGGGGGATAATTTTAGGATAGGGACATGAGGGACCTTTTTTTTGACGCGCCCCTGGTCTATTCTAGGGAGTGTCTCTGCCTATGCCCATGTTTGATCTCATGCTCCAATTGTAAACTTTGTGACCGAGTACAAATTCAAAATATATTTTTTTAAGAAAATTAAAAGCGACCTCCATATTTATATGGGGTGGTTTATCAAAGACCATCTACCAAAAATCCCAAAAATTCTCCCGCATAGCATCATTCTTGCAGCATTTGATGGACAACTTTGGTTTTTTTGGATCAACTTTTAGTCCATTTTTGGGATTCGCAAATAGGTCATCTATTTGTTCTTTTGTGATGTCAAGGGTGAGTAATCCATCATAATCCAACCCAACATCAAGTTGGGAATACATGGTCTCTCGCCATTGAAGTGCAACATTATGTTGCATGGTAAACGTTTCCATATTTTCAATTATGAGGTTCAATGTGGTCAACATTGGGCGTAATGTAGGGATATTACCATACACATTTTTAATTCCCCTAAATTGATTCAAATTATTCCTTATGAAGTCCTCCAGAGGTCAAGGATTCATAACTGGAGGGTTTTCAACATGAGTGTTTTGAGCAGGTAGGTTTCCAAGATCAGTGTTTTGCGGGGTGGATTTTCAGCCTGAGGATTGACATTTATGTCTTCCATGCCTGATTAGATTGTAATTTCATTTAATTAAAATAAATTTCATAAAACATAAGCAATTTCAATTCAAAAACCCTATATTTAACCAAAAAACTACTAAACTTACAAAAAAGAGATAAAAAAATAAATAAACGACTTACCTCTTGATGAATCTGGGAAGAAAATCAATGTTGATAGATCAAATACACGATTACTATCATGTACACGATGGCTCTGTTGTTATTTTTGGCAAAAACCATGAATGAAAATGACAATACGTTTGTCTTTTTTGGGTAAATATATGGACATGCATCAGGTACATGATACCTATCGGGTACCCGATAGGTATCATGTACCCGATAACTCCTATTGACATATAATAATATAATATAATATAATATAATATAATATAATATAATATAAAATAATATTATATTATATAATATTATATTATAATATAATATAATATAATATAAAATAATATTATATTATATAATATTATATTATAATATAATATAATATTTTATATTATAATATATACAACTTATATGTAATGTATTATTGTTTCCGGTTAGGATTGGGATTTCCACTATCTGAATTTCTAGGATTTCTTGTAACTAGCTCCCGCTAGGCGAGGGTTAATCTTCTCGTATTCAGATATCAAGATATTTAGTAATATGTATAGGCAATGATCAAAAATTTTCTTCCCGATTCTTTTCTCCGAGAGCCCTTTTGAACTAGTGTAAAAATTAGTATTTATTATTAATATATTAAGTGGTTTTGACACCTTTTGGAAATATATATATATATATAATATTATAATATATAATATATTATAATAAAATAAAATATAATATTATAAAATTAATATCATTGGCTTAAAATAATATTATATATCAGGTACCTAATGTGGCTTGTGCTTTGGTGTCTCCTTTGGCCAGGTGTACTGAAACCCAAGCCTTCTAAAAAGTAAAACACACATTTTTGGGTTTTTGGGCAAGTGAAAAAAGCATATTTTTCACATTCTCACTTTTGGCACACCATGATCCTGTACATATCTGCCTATCCCCAAGAAAACATTGCCCATTATTATTCACAGGCCGAAGTTGAGTTTGTGAAGAACATGCATCCAACATTATGTTAATTATTGTTGCATGATAATTTGTCTCGGCTTGTAACTCAACCATCTTCCTATTTCTCTCCACTTCTAACTCCCCCTTACTTATTTACTTTTCCACTTAACTCTTTCCTCCTTCCATTTTCTCCACCACTTAATGTATTCCTCACTCCTCCTTTCCTTCACTTGGAAATGACATTTTTTTTTCAAAAAAAATATTTATAATATTTATTTTCACTTAACTCTATTTTATTTATATTTTCTCCTTCACTTGGAAATGCATTTTCCAATTTATCATCACTTGACTTGTCTTCTAACTTAATCTTGTCTGTCAATTGTAGAGTTCCAAAATTTATCTTGGTCATCCAATCTATGTCTTGTTTTCTATAAATTGGTCTCTCATTTACCATTCTTGAAACCATGATTTCTAGTATCCTCATGATTCCTCTGTCAATCTATCCTTGCTTTCATCTTATTGCTGCACTTATCCACCTGACAAAAACATACCATATTAGAGAAGAAGAAAAGCAATCATGCTTCATTAGACAAATGCTTGGTTTTCTTTAATATAATTTATATTTTTTAAATGCATTTTATTTTGATGGTCTTATTGGGGTGATTAGAATTATTTTTAAAGATTTTATGACTTTCGTGGGTGGCTTTAATCATGTTTGTTACTAATGATAATTTTCCTAGTCGACACTACTAACATGATCCCTTTTCATTTTGTTCCTCTTCCTTATGAATGATCAATATAATCCTTTAAAAAAATAAAGTTAACATAATTTATATTTATATTCTCTTTATTTAGACCATATTATAATGGTAAGAATCTGGAATCAATTCAGTTTATAACCTTGTGAGGGGTTGGGAGTCTATTTTTTGTTAAAACTCTTTTCCTTGAATTTAGTCTTTGAATTCATCTTATCTCGTCTATTTACATTATTCTTGTGGGGAAATTTTGTAAGATTGACATGAGAATAAATTCATTGGATTTCTCTATCATTTCTCTATTTATGTTGAACTTCTATTAGAAAATCATGTTTGGGAGTTTCAATGCTCTCAAGATTCCCATTTAAGCCCCTTAAGCCTAAATTAGGATCATTCCCCTCAACAATACGAGTTTCAAGATTTGTAGATACTTCATCTAGAGATATTTTTATTTTTATAAATACATACAAATTAATTGCTCAACTCAACATGGTATGTAACAAGGTCATCAACTAATGACGGGTTAAACTTATTAGGGTTTCCTACCATATTATCATTATTATGGATGGAAAAATATTTCATTGCACGAGATTGAGGATTTTTTCTATATTTTATTAATTTAGTGTTAGGTTAGAATAAATATGATAAATAATTAGTTGTTAGTTTACTTGGGGGTTATTCCTATAGGTTATTTATGTTCTAGAAATAAGGCTCGATAAAGCCATTTTAGGAATCATGTAATATCACTGGACTAAATCAAATGAATACTGCCTTCTCTCAATGATTAGATTGCTGCATTGTCAAGGCTTTGGGGCTCTTAAATTCCTTTTTTTTATGTAAAGAGGATGGTCACAAAAAGGAGTATCCAATACTGGACAAACTAAAATTGAATTCCTAAAACCTAAGGGCTACCTTGAGTAACATGGATTTTAACAATCTTGAATGGATACTCTCACAATTAAAATATAAACCATCTTAGCTCTCTTTTTAGTAAAGGCCTTAACCTATTTAATTAAAAGAAAATTTCATTTTTTTCTTGTTTTTACATAAATCCTTAAGAGCATTTTTTTAATTGGGGGATTCAAGTCCTCTAATGTTCAATATTAGATACTCTTTAACATTATACGTAACAGACAATATTATGCTTCTTGTTCTTATTTAACCTATCAAAGTAGGCATGAAATATATCCGTCTTTCCTTTCTTTCAAGGTTTCTATGAACTATCAGATATACCAACTTTCTTCACTTTCTCTTTTTCCTCTTCCTTGTGACCCCCCTTCCTTTATCAATTTGATCAATATTATCTTTTTTTTTTAATTTACATTTTTATTCTCTTTAGTTAGATCATATTCAAAGGGAAAACATTCAAAATCATTGGGCTTACACCTTGGGAGATTCTTGGAGTTTTTTATTTGTTAAACCTCTTCTCCCTTATTGAATTTGTTCTTTGAATTTATCAAATGCTAGATCTTAAACATTCTTCTTATGGGGTAAAGTTTTAATATTGACATGAGGATAAATTGATTGGATCCTTTTATTATTTCTCTATGTATGTTGAAATACTATTGGAATATCATTTTTAGGAGTTTTAGTGCTCTTGAGATTCCTATTTAATCCAATTAGGTCTAAATTAGGATCATTCCCCTCGAGAAAAGGGATTTCAAGATTTGGAGATACTTCTTCTAGATATTTGCATTTCTATAAATGCATAAAAATTTAATATTCAACTCTACATGGTTTATAATAGGGTCCCATCCTATGATGTCCGAAATTTATTAGGGTTTCCTTCCATATATCATTATTATGAGGGATATCTATTGAGGGTTGCAAAAATGCATATTATTAAAGGTAACCAAGCTAAGGTTTTAGGAAGATCCAAGTTTGAATTTTTTCAAGATTGGAAAATCCTTTTTATGACCATTCACTTTACAAAACAAGGAATTTAAACCCCCCAAAGCTTCATTCTCACAACGAAATGTTTTTCCTTCCATGAAAAGATCAATAATGTTACGCATTTTAGCCCCACTATTAGATTAGATCAAAATTATATCACTCATGTAAGGTAAGTTAGATCTAGAATCCTCTTTTTGTCATGTATTAGAAAATGAATTTCAACATCTAAGGAAAACAATTCCATAATTGAGGAGGCCAATTTTTAACATTCAACCATCCAAGAAGAGAACAAAACATAATATCCACTTGTGTAGTGTGTAATTTCAAGAGATCGAGTCATATCTTTAAACAAGGTCTTCACTATATTCCAAAAGTATTTTTTGAACAACCTCTTTTTTGCATGTTGTGATATTTTAAAAATGATAAGAAGCAAAAAATACAAGTTTTCACCTATCTAATATCTACCCTCTAATTTTTTAAAAAAAATTATTGCCAAAATAATTGAGTGAAAGAATAAATTATACACAAAATACTAATAATAATTATTATTAATAATAAAAAGTCAAAGTCTAAGGTCTATTAAGAAGATGAGATAGGCCACCTATCACATATATAGTTGTTGAGACTTGCTATAAAAGTAAGATCTTCCAATCTAAACATTTATCAAGCATTCCAATTTATTTTGAGTAAATATTTTGTTCAAATGAACATTTTCTTACAATGATGTCAAGAACCTTTTTTTATTAATAGTACTTATTAAAAGAAAATGTAGAACATCAAAATCTATTGAAAAATTAACTATTTGTATCAGAAGTAGTCAAATTACCATCAAATTTAATAAATCTACAATCTTTTCTTATTCAATTAAACTAAACCAAACACTAGTTATACTATACTAATAACCATAATGGATATTGGGTGGTTCCTCTCATTCCAAAGGAGATACTCACCTTAAAAGAGAGGGTTACACTAGGTTGGATGGTGGGGTAACCCCTTGATTATTAAAAGAGATAAAAATAAAAGTATGTTTAATATTAATATTAATAATCATATCTACAAAACTTTATTATAAAATTTGTATAAAAAAATTTAAAATTAAAATTTATGATTAAATTTTAATTACAATTCTTAAAAAATAAATAATAAATAATGTTGCTAGAAAAAAAATCCTTAGAATATATAAGCCAATGATGATTAGCTAGAGTTATCTACATCAATGTCCCTACAATCATCTTCATGGATAATTGAGGAAGTCAAGTTCACTTTCTCCTCCCACTTTTCTTCACAGTTGAAAAGTAGACCAATTTCATCTAAATCTATGTGGGTGGAGTATTATTGGTGTTGTTGGTGCATGCAATTTGGACTATCAAGAGCACTTTTGAATATTTTCTCCAGTCCTTTCTCAGTAGTCATAGCCAAGCAGTTTTCATGATCGACACCATGATTCTGGTCACTTGGAACATGACACATATATTCTAAATCAAAGGCCCTTTCTTGAGAAAAGTCTCTACGAATAAATCTTTATCACAAATGAAGGAAAGATGAGGATATGGCATATTAAATTCTAATAATAATTTGATTCTTTTTCCCCCATCAAACAACACACATTATCATTCACAGGATGAAGCTGAGTTTGTGAAGAACATGCATCCAACATTATGTTATCTTCTTATGCAACATCATCTTCAATGGAGTCATTCAAATATTATAATATAACATTATCTTATAATATATTATTATATTATATTATAAAATAAATATTATTGGCTTAAAATCATATTATATCGGGTACATGATATTGATTGGGTACCCAATACCTATCAGGTACTCGATATATATTAGGTACCTATTGTGGCTTGTGGTTTGGTGTCTCCTTAGGCCAAGTGTACTGACACTTAGGCCTTCTAAAAATTGAAACATACATTTTTGTGTTTTTGGGCAAGTGAAAAAAGGCATATTTTTCACATTTCCACTTTTGGTACACCATGATCCTGCATATACCCCCTATCCCCAAGAAAACATTGGCCATTATCACTCATAGAACAAAGATAATTTTGTGAAGAACATGCATCCAACATTATGTTAATTATTGTTGTATGATAATTTGTCTCCACTTTCAACTCTTCCATCTTCCTATTTTCTCTCTACTTCTAATTCGCCCTAACTAATTTACTTTTCCACTTAACTCTTTGCTCCTTCCATTTTCTCCACCACTTAACTTATTCCTCACACCTCCTTTCCTCCACTTGGAAATGACATTTTTTGTTAAAAACAATTATTTCTAATGTTTATTTTCACTTTACTCTATTTTATTTATATTTTATCATTCACTTGGAAATGCAATTTCCAATTTATCATCACTTGACTTGTCCTCTAATTTAATCGTATATGTCAATTGTAGAGTTCCAAAATTTATCTTGGACATCCAAACTATGTCATTTTTTCTACAAATTTGATTCTCATATACCATTCTTGAAACCAGTATTTCTAGTATCCTCGTGATTACTTTGTCAATTTTTCCTTGCTTTGATCTTATTGGTGCACTTATCCACTTGAAAATAACATATCATATTAGAGAAGAAGAAAATTAATGATGTTTCATCACATAAATGATTGATTTTATTAAATATAGTTTATCTTTTTTTAATACATTTTATTTTGATGGTATTATTGGGGTGATTAGAATTAGTTTAAAGCTTTTATGGCTTCCGTGGGTGGATTTGATCATGTTTTTTACTAATGATAATTTTCGTAGTCGATGCTCCTAACCTGCTCCCTTTTCATTTTTTTCCTCTTCCTTATGAATGATCAATATAATCCTTTTAAAAAATAAAGTTAACATAATTTATGCAGGTAGTTAAAGAGCGGGCTGAGATGGACTATCAGCTGAATTCTTGGCTTCTTGATGAAATCAGAGACATCAATGGTAAGTATGATGAACTCCAGGACATAGTGAATATGATTGCACTATTTCTTGCTAAACCGGTGACTAAGGCTACTAATGACAATGAGACCCAGGAGGAAGAAGCAGATAAAAGGTTGCGGGAGAAGCTTGAACTTAGGATTAATGCAGTGGTTAATTTTCATCATCGGACGACTGAAAGCCGTATTCAGAGTATTGATGACACTCTTAGCCGTCTCATGAAAATTAACTATGAGGGCATGAAGGTGACTGACAGCAACTTAAGGGCGCTGCTTTCAATGCTGGATGGGAATATTACTCCCATTATTGTCGATGATGATACTGCTATAGACCCCAGCATTCCTGGTCCTGGGAATTGTACTAGACCGAGTGCAAAAAAGGTGAAATCTGGTAGCACAAACAAAATAAAGGATCTCAGAGAGGCTATCGACAAATATAAGACTGTGATGGCTGACTATGCAAAGATTATGGAAAAACTAACCTAATTGTGCTATTTTTTTGGCTTGTAATCTTTTTGTTGGTTTAGCTTCTTTTTGTTGGTAGTTTGTGCTGGGGGTTCCTATTATCTCCATCTTTTTCCCCCAGCAGTTGTTTTTTGTTGTTTGTTCCTTTTTTGTGGTGTTGTTTCCTTCTTATCTTTTGTTCTAAATTGTACACGGTTACGGTTCCCTTCAATAACTATTTTAACCTCAATCGAAAACATAATTTATATTTGTATTCTCTTTAGTTAGATCATATTCAAATGACAAGCATTTGGAATCAATTCAGTTTATAACCTTGTGAGGGTCTGGGAGTCTATTATTTTTGTTAAAACTCTTTTCCTTGAATTAATTATTTCAAATCATCCTATGCCAACTCTTTAAATTATTCTTGTCGGGAAATTTTGTAAGATTGACATGAGAATAGATTTATTGGATTTCTCTATCATTTCTCTATGTATGTTGAACTTCTACTAGAAAATCATGTTTGGGAGTTTCAATGTGATGCAAGAGCTTCTGAGGGTCATAACTTTTGACTCGGATGTGGGTTTTTGCTCAAATTTTACAGGCAGATTAGTGGTGAGGAAATGTTTGATTTCCAATAGAGCTCAGCTAGATTGGTGGCTGTTCATCCTTTTTCAGGAGCCAGAATAATCATCTTGGCCTCCGAAATTGGCTTTTCTTGTTTTTCCTATTTTTTTAGAAGGTTGTTTTTTGTAATAAATCTGAAATTGTGTCTTTGATTTCATGGATTAGTTGTCAATTCATCTTTCCTTAGTTGGGGGCTTTTCTTGGGAAAAATCAGGATTCACATGATAGTTTTTGGAAATTACCAAAAATGGAAAAAAATGTTGTTTTTTCTATTTTTCCCAAAAATCTGCCAAATATTGTAATTTTTAGAATTGTAATAAGTAGGAGTTTTATTTCATTGTAAGGTAGATTAAGTTGTGGAATTTTAATGAAGAATTCAAATTCTGCAATTTTGTTGTGTATTTTATGAGTTATTTTTCTTGAAGGTTTTGAGGCTACATCACAATGCTCTCAAGATTCCTATTTAAGCCCCTTCAGCCTAAATTAGGATCATTCCCCTAAACAATAGGGGTTTCAAGATTTGAAGATATTTCATCTAGAGATATTTTATTTTTATAAATACATACAAATTTACTGCTCAACTCAACATGACATATAACAATGTCCTCATCTAATGATGTGTCAAACTTATTAAGGTTTCCTACCATATTATAGTTATTATGGAAGGAAAAATATTTCATTGTGAGATTGAGGCTTTTTTGTGTATTTTATTAATTTAGTGTTAAGTTAGAATAAATACGATAAATAATTAGTTGCTAGTTTACTTGGGGGCATTTCCCATAGGTTAGCTATGTTATGGAAATAAGGATCGATAAAACAATTTTAGGAATCATGTAATTTATCACTGGAGTAAATCAAATAAATATTGATTTATCTCGATGATTAGATTTATGCATTCTCAAGGCTTTGGGGGTCTTAAATTCCTTATGTTTTTTGTAAAGTGGATGGTCACAAAAAGGAGTATCCAAGACTAGACAAACTAAAACTTGAATTCCTAAAACCTAAGGGCTACCTTTAATAATATGGATTTTAACAATCTTCAATGGATACTAGATCATAATTAAAATATAAACCATCTTAGTTCTATTTTTTTATCAAGGGCTTAACCTATTTAATTAAAAAAAAAGTTCATTTATTTCTTGTTTTTACCAAAATCCTAAAGAGTATTTTATTTTAATTGGGGGATTCAAGTCCTCTAATGTTCTATATTAGATAATGTAACATTATATGTAACAGACAATATTATGCATCTTGTTCTTATTTAACCTATCAAAGTAGGCATGAAATATCTCCCTCTTTCCTTTCTTTCAAGGTTTCTATAAACTATCAAATCCACTAACTTGCTTCATATTCTCTTTTTCGTCTTCCTTGTGACCCCCCCTTCCTTTATCAATTTGATCAATATCATCTTTTTTTTTTAAAAGAGAGTGAAAATATAATTTACATTTTTATTCTCTTTAGTTGGATCAAATTCAAATGGTGAGCATTCAAAATCATTGAGCTTACAACCTTGGGAGGGTCTAGGAGTTCGCTATTTGTTAGTCCTCTTCTCCTTTCTTGAATTTTTTCTTTCAATTTTTTGAATTATAGATCTTCAACATTTGTCTTATGGGGTAAAGTTGTAATATTAAGATGAGGATAAATTGATTGGATCCTTTTATTATTTCTCTATGTATGTTGAACTTCTATTGGAATATCATGTTTGGGAGTTTCAATGCTCTTGAGATTCATATTTAAGCCAATTAGTTCTAAATTAGGATCATTCCCCTCAACAAAAGGGATTTCAAGTTTTGGAGATACTTCATCTAGATATTTACATTTTTATAAATGCATAAAAATTTAATATTCAACTCTACATGGTCTATAATAGGGTCCCCATCCCATGATGTCCCAAATTTATTAGGGTTTCCTATCATATATCATTATTATGAGGGATATCTATTGAGGGTTGCTAAAATGCATATTATTAAAGGTAGCGGGGCTAAGGTTTTTGGAAGATCCAAGTTTGAATTTGTTCAAGCTTGGATACTCCTTTTTATGACCATTCACTTTACAAAATAAGGAATTTGAACCCCCCAAAGCTTCAATCTCACACTGAAATATTTTTCCTTCCATGAAAAGATCAATAATGTTACACATTCTAGCCCCGATATTAGTTTAGCTCAACATTATATCACTCATGTAAGGTAAGTTATATCTAGAATCCTCTTTTTCTCAGGTCTTAGCAACGAGTTTCAACATCTAAGGAAAACAAGTCCATAATTGAGGAGACCAATTTTTAACATTCAACCATCCAAGAAGAGAACAAAATATAATTTCCACATGTGTAGTGTGTAATTTCAAGAGATCGAGTCATGTCTTATAACAAGGTCTTTACTATATTCCAAAAGTATTTTTTTGAACGTCCTTTTTTTTGCATGATGTGATATTAAAAAAAATGATGAGAAGCAAAAAATACAAGTGTTCACCTATCTAATATCTACCCTCTAAATTTTTTTAACAAATTATTGCCAAAATAATTGAGTGAAAGAATAAATTTGACACAAAATATCAATAATAATAATTATTATTAATAAAAAGTCAAAGGCTAAGGTCTATTGAGAAGAGGAGATAGGTCACCTATCACATATATAATTGTTGGGACTTCCTAGAAAAGTAAGATCTTTCAATCTAAACATTTATCAAGCATACCAATTTATTTTGAGTAAAAAAAAAATTGAAATAAATATTTTCTTACAATGATGTCAAGAATCTTTTTTCATTAGTAATACTTATTAAAAGAAAATGTAAAACATCAAAATCCATTTAAGAAATAGTCAAATTACCATCAATTTTAATAAATCTGGAAGCTTCTTCTTATTCAATTAAACTAAACCAAACACTAGCTATACTATATTAATAAACATAATGACTTTTGGGTGGTTCCTCTCGTTCCAAAGGAGATACTCACCTTAAAAGAGAGGCTTACACTAGGTTAGATGCTTGAGTCACCCCTTGATTATTAAAAGAGATAAAAATAAAAATATGTATAATTTTAATATTAATAATCATATCTATCAAACGTTGTTATAAACTTTGTATAAAAAAAAATTAAAATTAAAATTTGTCATTAAATTTTAATTAAATTTCTTAAAAAATAAATAATGTTTCTAAAAAAATCCTTAAAATATATTAGTTAACGATGATTAGCTAGAGTTATCTACATCAATGTCTCTACAATCATCTTCATGGATACTTGAGGAAGTCAAGTCCACTTTCTCCTCCCACTTTTCTTCACAGTTGAAAAGCAGGCCAATTTCATCTAAATCCATGTGGGTGGAACATTGTTGGTGTTGTTGGTGCATGCAATTTGGATGATCAAGAGCACTGTTGAAGATCTGTTCCATTCCTTGCTCAGTTGTCATAGCCAAGCAGTTTGCATGACCAACACCATGATTCTGGTTGCTTGGAACAGGGCACATATCTTCTAAATCAAAGGCCCTTGCTTGGAGCAAACTTTCTACAAACAAATCTTCAGCACAACTGAAGGAAAGAGGAGGATATGGCATATTCAATTCTGACGATGATTTTGAATCCCTCTCCCCCATCAAACAACACCCATTATCATTCACAGGCCGAAGCTGAGTTTGTGAAGAACACGCATCCAGCATTATGTTTTCTTCTTCTCCAACATCATCTTCAATGGAGTCATTCAAATATTGACTCCATGTTTTGGAAACATCCACCTCTTCTTCCCTAATTCCTGCTGAATCTCTGAAGCTCAACAGATTATCAGGAGCCGATCTGGTTTCACAAAGCACTTGCCCATCATCTTCACTGGAATTCAGTGAACAAGGGTTGTTCTTTTTCATGTATGAAATGTTACTAGGCTTTGGCATTACAGCTTGAGATTTAGATTTGAAGCCACTACTGCTACTCATTGCAAGCCTCTTGCTCAAATGAATATTCCAGTAGTTCTTTATTTCATTGTCTGTTCTTCCAGGTAGCCGACCGGCAATTAGTGACCATCTGCAAATGGATTACATAACAAAATCAAATAATTATTTCCTCAGAAAAGAAGTGATCTCAAAATGTGTATCATTACTTAGACAAGTACTATATTTGTTTTCTTCATAGTAATCTACAATGGTGGCAATTAGTGACCATTTGCATATAGATTGCATAACAAAATCAAATTATTTCCCTAGCAAAGAAGTGATCTCGAAATTTGTATCATTAGCTACACAAGTCTAAGTACTATATTTGGTTGCTTCATAGCAATCAACAATGGTGGGAATCTTTCCTTACCTATTTCCAAGGAGACGATGCATTTTAATAATGAGTTCCTCCTCATCGGGAGTAATGTTGCCGCGCTTAATGCCAGGCCGAAGATAATTGAGCCATCTTAGTCTGCAACTCTTCCCACATCGATTCAAACCTGCCCAAATGCAAACTTCAAACATTAATTCAAGATCTCACTATAAAGTTTTGATAAGATCAATACATATCGATGATGGGTTGTAGAGTTTGATTCGAAATGTTAAGGATTTTGATTAGCGGGGTCTAGAAAAATTAAGAACCACATAGATATTTTAAATTCATTTGAAAAAAAAACTGAAAATTAATTTTGAATAGCTTTCAGTTTTAGATTATTGCATTTGATAATCTGATGGTGTGATTACTTTTTTCTAAGGATTTTTGAACTATTGTTGTGTCAGGAAAAAACTGCTATCCAGGCTTTAAGATGCCTCGTGTACAAGTTATTTAAGTTATGATGTATGAAGATAACTTGCATTGGTACATGCTAATGATTATATTGCCATTTCTTTCAAAAACTACACACAATTGAATTTAAAAATGAGAACGAGAAATACTATAGATTATAGATTGCAGAAAACTGATATGATTAAAGGACTGCCACAACTCATAACTTACCTGCTTGCTTGGGAAGAGATCTCCATCCCGTTTCACCATGAGTGCGAATATAGTTAGTCAATATCTTATCTTCCTGTGCAGTCCATGCCCCTCTATTGACATCTTCTTTAGAGCAGCATGGCTTTCTCCCCATCTTTGCTCAGTTCACAGATCTTCCTACTCCAAGGTGAATAAACTTGAACAAAACAAAGATGGAATAGAATTTAAGCTTTGTAACGTGCTAACTTCCTCTAGTGACAGGTGAAACTTACAGAGAGATCTAACACCAAATATTGGGTAGCTGATGAGCACACTGATCTACCCATGGTATGTATTTGATTGCTCGGAATTTATAAAAATTAGCAGATGGGTTAGTTTAAGCAAGTGGAAGAAACAATGTCTAAGAATATGAGCTGCCATTCTCATACATTGGAGCTTCAGCTACCTACCCTTCACGCAGAGGGCTCATGAATTAAGAGAAGTATTTTGAAGGGAAGGTAGAGAATTGTGGGAGCAGTTGGGCTACCATGGTTTGTTTAGTCATAACCACAACTACTCGTTTAGTTAATTGAAAGGTAGATGCCTACGCCATACTCATACCCATACACAACTTTTATTTACACTCCCTCTGCTGTCATTTTCCATCTGTTTCACAATGGGAGTGGAAATAGAAATATTTTTTTTTCATGTTGACAAACGGCAAAACCAAGGTATGAAAATATATTGAAAAATGGAACGTTCGGTAAACTCCTTTTTTTTTTTTTTTCGGTTCAGAGCTGGTCATTAGTATTGTATTTAATTGATTCTGCTTCCGTATGCTATTAAACAATGAGGATCCATTTTGAATAGAGAGCTACATGGAGAAACACATTAACTCCCCTGCATATGAAGTGTCAGTAATCTTGAATGGGTTGGTCTTGTACTTTTTGGGGATTTTAAATGTGTTCAGTTGCAAGGCCAGCTACACATTAAAATGTCTTTAAACTTCTCTAGCCTGTACGAAGGACGGTGCATTGAGAAAGTTGTCCAATTTGCATAGGTCTGTTGAAGTTGAGTAAACACTGTAGGAAGGCTATGTGTGTACAGAGATCTCCAATGTCACACTTAGTTGTACATAATTAAGGAATCTGCTTTTCAGTAGATTTTGTTCATAAAGTTCGCCAACTGCTTTTTAATTTATATCTTGTGGGAGCAAAATCAAATTATAAAAATATTTTTAATAGAAATGACTGCTTATGCTATTCCAAAGATTCTATGTTAGAAATAATTAAAATTTTGGAAAGTGAGTATTAGGGGAAAGGACCCTCTAACCGTTAGGGGATACAATAACCGTTATTTTTTCGTCATTTTGACCTTCCAATTACTAATATTAAAGGAGTCCCATAAATAACAACACATGTACCAATAGTCGATTACATATGTACTAATAGTTGATCATTTTTTTTTAGCTTTTTTGGTTGGTAATTGACCCATTTGTGCACCACTATTGGGACATGTCGTAACAACTACCGGAACATTTGGTCACAAGTACTGGCATGTTTTAGTGAACGACTATTGGTGCAAGAACATAGCGAGTATCGGGCGGCACTTTGAAATGGCCACTTTTTGACCACTTTGTGTTCCATAGTCTCTACAGAGGTATCTGTTAATACCCAAAAGCTGAAACCTTACCTTTAAGCAGTTAACTCGCATACAAAGACAACAGAAAAAAAATTCATTGAAATCTAACATACCGTTTATGACCTACAAATGTGTGAAGTTAGGGTGTGCGGGTCCCCTATA